>MU158732.1:1011804-1130664 GCA_015888305.1 Antheraea pernyi | reverse complement strand
CACACCTACCGTTTCCAATTGTAAATCCAAACTATCAAGGGGCTCACTCAAACATGTACCTAGATGGTATGTGAGAAATCTTTTAAAATAAGCCTAGAACCCGTTCGTAGCGTCATCTACGGGGTTCAATTAAGACAAAAACTAACCTTCATATATTGGCGGTAACGTAAAAAATAACTTGAGGGGTCTATGGGCCCCAGTTGGAACCAAATTACTTTCCCTTTTTTGTAGAAGTTTACTATACAGTCAGTATAGTTTACATTATAAAATATCAAGTTGATAGAGTTCAATTGTAAATTAAACGATAAAAATATTTATAAAATAAATAATAATAAATGACACACTGAATGATCTGGGATAGTCAAGTTAATAAATCAAAAGGTAATCTTTGAGTTGGTTTGCCATTGAAATAAAAATTATATATTGTATACACTCTCTCTCTCTCTTTTTATCTGTCACGACACCTAACCTACTGTACATAGAATCTGCACATCCACAATACGTAACATATATTGGCGTAACGTAAAAAAATAACTTGAGGGGTCTATGGGCCCCAGTTGGAACCAAATTACTTTCCCTTTTTTGTAGAAGTTTACTATACAGTCAGTATAGTTTACATTATAAAATATCAAGTTGATAGAGTTCAATTGTAAATTAAACGATAAAAATATTTATAAAATAAATAATAATAAATGAAACACTGAATGATCTGGGATAGTCAAGTTAATACATCAATCTTAATTGAACCCCGTAGATGACGCTACGAACGGGTTCTAGGCTTATTTTAAAAGATTTCTCACATACCATCTAGGTACATGTTTGATTGAGCCCCTTGATAGTTTGGATTTACAATTGGAAACGGTAGGTGTGGCTGCAATCAGGTTTTAGGTTTAAAAATACAATTGAAACCGGTGATAACCGTTTCGGTGCAGACGAAGTTGCACGCGTCAGCTAGTTAATAAATAAAAAACATAAAATATAACGATTAACAAACAAAGAGGAAAGATATCGAAATGTTTTATCTTTGCCTTTTAACATATAGATTTCTGATTTTCTGAACCAATATATAGTTGAATATTCAAACGCTAACTGTTACATATACATCAATATATCTAATGCTACTCAGTGAATAATTATATATATATAGTAATATTAATTATTGACAATAACACCTACCCTTGCACATTGCACCTTGCACAAAACTTTGGATATCTGCTTCAAGAATGCAATAAATTTAGTACGAAGAGACATACGCGTGTAGTGCTTTGTAACAATCTTCGTATATGTCCCTTCAATCTTTTGGGCTTGATGGAGAAGAAGTCCACTAATCAATCGTTAGATAATTTTGTAAATTATTAATGTAAAGCATTACTGACGAATCTTTGTGACATTATATAATGTTCATGTAACGCGTCAAGGACAAGGAAAGTGGCTCGTATCAAATTGCAACCACCTTTCACTTCCATTACTTTACTAAACTAACATTACTTCATACGCTTGGTATTAGTAAAATGTTTGTGTATAGCTCGGCTATTAATAGGTACAATGAGACCTCCTCTGTCTGTGACAGAAAAAGCCCTGGCCGTCCACGTAGTGTTCGTACCAAAAAGGTGGCAAAGCAGTAAGGGAAAGACTATTCGAAGAAACCCTGTCCGAAAGCAAAAGATTTTATCTTGGGAGATGAAGATAGCACCTAGAAACATGTCGCGTATTTTAAAAGATGACTTAGGACTTCCAGCCTATAAGAGACGTACTGATCATTTCTGAACTGATAATTTAAAAAAGAATAGGGTGGTAAAATCGAAACAACTACTGAAGCGGTACGCAAAGGTGGTCACGGAATAATTTTTTTTACGGATGAGATTTTTTTTAAAATTGAGCAACATTTTAACAAACAAAATGACCGTATTTATGCTCAAAACTCTAAGGAAGCTTCACAATTAGTCGACAGAGTGCAACGTGGGTACATTCCCACTTCAGTGATGGTTTGGTTGTTTATAAGCTATGAAGGAGTGACTGAGCCATACTTTTGTGAGAAAGGTATCAAAACATCGGCATGAGTGTATCAGGATACCATTCTTGAGAAGGTAGTGTAGCCCTTTTACAACACCATGTTCAATAACCAAGAATGGTTCTTCCAGCAAGACTCGGCGTCGTCGAGTCATAAAGCTCGGTCTACGCAGTCTTGGTTGGAAACTAACGTTTCGGACTTCATCAGAGCTAAAGACTGGCCGTCCGTCTAGTCCCGATCTTAATCCGCTGGATTATGATTTATGGTCAGTTTTAGAGAGTACGGCTTGCTCTAAACGCCACGATAATTTGGAGTCCCTAAAACAATCCGTACGATTGTCAGTGAAGAATTTCCCCATGGGAAGAGTGCGTGCTTTTATTGGTAACTGGCCTCAAAGTTTAAAGGACTATATTGTAGTGAATGGGGACCACTTCGAGTAAGCTTTTTATATTTTAAATTGTTTTATATTTATGTATTAAGTTAACACACTGTAAAAGTAATAAATGTTATTTGCAATAGAAATTGTTTTTTTCTTTGTTTCAGTATTTATGGCAAGACTAGGTATAGCCCATATCCTCGATAAATGAGATATCTAACACTAAGTTCTTAGATTAGCGCATTCAACCAAACAATCAAAGCCTCCAGCTTTATAATGTTAGTATAGATTCCGAATATATCGGTGCGGAAATAATATAATTGAGAAAATAATCTCAGAAGAGCTGAAATCAAGTTAATGATATTCTTAAACTTTGTAGATAGACATTTATATTCTAATATGATTAATAATACGTACATAATCGGGTAATTACTAATTTAATGACTGTGACGACGTGAGCTTGGTGACGGTATTTAGTAGTACACATATCGTTTATCGTAATTATTTTATTACACCTGTTTGAATTTGATACCAAAGTGTTATTTATTTACAAGTATATCAATAATTTACTTAATAAATTCAGCCTGTAAGAGACCCACTGCAGGGTCATAAGCTTCTTCCCGAAGGATGGGCGTAATCACCACGCCAGCACACGACGTATTGGCGATTTCAAACTCTGAGAAATCCACAGTTCTATATTTTTCGCACATACAGTAGTAATACAAGAATATTTCTCATGTTCAGGTTTCCTCACGATATTTTCCTTCACCGTCAGCCGATACTGTTACCAATTTAAATTAGTAAATGTACGCGAATTCCGAAAAATTCATTGGTACATGCCGGGGTTCGAATCTGCGGACATTGAAATAATATTCCACAGGACAAACCACTAGGCCACCACGACTTATATTTTATTTACTAACTTGTTACCAATATTAGATTCTGAATCCATCTCAATATATTGGTTGTTGGTGTAAATATTTACACAGTGGATACATGTTGGTGTGTGTATTTTATTGATCTTTTTTTTAGACTTAGTAAAATCAGTAACAGTTTTTTGGGAAATAGTGTTAGATTTTACAACAAAGTCCCAAAGGATATTAACGTTTTGCCGGATTGCAAATTTGACCGCCATGCCAAGCGGGTATTGGTGTCAAAAGACGTTTGTGACATTTACCTAATATATCTAAATATTATATATATTTATTAAAAAGATAAACCAGATTGAGTTTCTTGCCGATTCTTCTCGATGACTGGGTTGTTTTCCGAACCGGTGGTAGTTTTGACGTTCATAGATACCTTCTTACGGCCTAAATTGAATAAAGTGTTTTTGATTATTTGTTTTTAATTTTTCGTTTATAAAATATTAACAAAACACAGATATAACGAAATTAATTGGAAGATTATTCAACAAACGAATGTCAGATTTTTATTAAATCTTCACTAGCTTTTGCACGCAACTTCTTTCGTGTTAATGTAGATTTGATCTATCCTTTGGAAAACGTAATTTTTTTCTGCATCAAATTTATATCCTTGTATATAAAATTATGACCTTTCCTGTGCCCCTAACAATGTGTATGCAAAATTTAATGGTGATCGGTTAAGTAGTTAAGAAGTGAAAGCGTAACAAATAAACAAACCAACTTTCACATTTATAATATTAGTCAGGACTTACAAACTTATATTAGTTTTACCTATAGTCCCTACTTACTTAATATTATAGTGGACGCTTCTTTGCACTTCCGCCTGGAATTGATTGAATACTACTACATCTAACTGCAATACAAAAATATCAATTGTTAAATATATATCGATTAATTTTTATTGCAGTTAGACGTATTCAATCAATTCCAGGCGGAAGAGCAAAGTAGCGTCCACTATCATATTCACGATGGACTTCCGCAAAGTAACGCCTTCTTCAATCAAATACCTACTTACTTACTTTAACAGATGTCGTTACAAAACTTCAATTTCGGTTCCCTTCATCCAACCGTCTAGGTTTATGAAAATTGAACACAAAATATCGCCTTTACTATTATACAACAAATAGTAATTACAATAAATAACAATAGCAAGAAATGATAACATACACGCGTGAAACCGCGGGCATAAATAATATTTTACATAACCAGAGATCATTAAAATATACCTTCAAATATATAAGATATCCTCGCCAAATAATAACTCCTTTAGAACCCCCTCTGAGATAGACATTTCTCGGAAATCACTCACTCATTTCTAGAATTTGCGAATTATATAACATTGTATATTTAACAACAGTCATTCATATCTGCGCTTTGGCCAAAATACCGAAAACGTACCAATGCTCCTATGAGGAAAGAATAACAATTAAATAATCGCTGTTATTATTTAGCTTTACTTTGTATTTAGTTTAGGTAGAATAACGTTGTGTATAACGCAAAAAATATTTCGCATTTGCCTGTAATTAGTTTGTACATTTATTATATCATACATAAATTGTGTGTATGTTAATTTTTTTTTAAATACTTTGTAGGCCTTAGCGTTTCACCCACAATTTCATTTGATGTTAAGTGACGATTTAGGAGTTTTTGGCGGGATTTTGGTCTGTCATGTAGTGGATTTTATATTTTATTCATAATGTTGTGTTACTTGACTCTATATTGTGTAAAATTGGTGGTGTTTTATGTAATATCGTTTGTTTATTGCGCATACGTGAAGTGAATGCAAAATTAATACAACGAACCGTGAATTCTGAGATGCCACAAAAACTCCATGGAAAGTTCTAACAAGATGGCCGACATCTTGTTAGTTCATTGAAATTATATCAAGAAACTTGTAATAACGATACTCACTTGACAATGGCAGTAATAGTCTTCTAGATGACTGGTTGCCAAGAATGGAATAGAAGAAGAACTTGTAATAATATTAACTACTCGACAATTGCAGTAATAATCTAAAAGATTGGTTGCCAAAAAAATCATTACGAAGTGGTCCGAGACGGTAAACATTCTAAACCTCCTTAGGTTAGACTCCCAAGTACAGCTGTTGGAATACACCAACCGGTGTTTGACGATAGATTTCAATATGAAGGTGGTAGCTAGCGAGCGGCGGATTTAGAAAAAGCCCAACCACTATGCTATAATTTCGTCATGATATTTTCTTTCACCGAAAGCTCGGATCCAGTTGCTAAGATTCCTACCTACGTCCATCCACGTGGGTCTGAAAACACTATCAAGTAAGCCAAAATCAATTCAAAGTAATAGTAAGTTCAGAAATATTGTAAAACCGTTGGTAAAACTAATGATAGGAGTGGTAGAGCCTGTGCACTGTATTTTTATCCTTTTATATATTTCTAACTTTTGATCTATCACACCTGATGTTAATTTACATTGTGGTCTAAGATGCTAAGTACGCTAAACGTGGAGTGGAGACTAGCTCTCAAGCGCAACTTTTTATATCATAGGTGACAAACGAACAGGGGCGTCACCTGATGTTAAATGATTACCGCCGTCCATAGACACTAGCAACACCAGAAGAGTCGCAAGTGCGTTGCCATCCTTTGTTGGGGGGGAGAGGAAGTGGGTCTACGGCGCTCTCACTGACCACCTACAAACTTGCGGAAAGCGGAACACACCGACAGGTACTTGGCGACATATTTTCAACTGAAGGGTGGTAGTTACTCAGGCAGGTTTAAAAAAAGTCCTATCACCATACTATGGTTTGTCACGACGTTTTTGTTTACTGAAAGAACTGAGTAATTTGTAAAGATTCGATCAAAACGGTGTTCGAACACGATAACCACTGAATCATCATGTATGTTATCATCATTTGACTACGGATGCATTAACATTATTAAATACTAGAATTGAAATACTAGTAGCACTAGCAATTTAAACACTAGAGGCAATGACAAATTGGTCATACCATATTTCAGATTCAGTAAGACCAGTAACAGTTTTTTAGGTAATAGTGTTGGGTTTTATAAGAAAGTCCCAAACAACATTACCGATTTTCCAGATAGTAAATTCAAGCACCATGTCAAACGGGTTTTACTGTCTAATGGCTAATAGAGTGGATCAATACGTGAACGATGGTGACGTCTGGGAATGACGCTCCTCTCTGTGTATCCGCCGAAAACGAATCTAACTATCTATGTTTAGAACCGTGTGTGTTCGTAAAAATATGTTATGTTATGTATGATGAAAAGATAAAGTAGATCGAGTTTCTTGTCGATTATTCTCGATGACTGGGTTATTTTCCTAACCGCAGGTAGTTTTGACGTTCACAACTGCCATCTCAGGGCCTGATTTGAATATAGTATATTCGATTATTTTTTTCAGCAAAGCAGCAATGCTCGCGGTGCTATGTTGCGAATCGAAGAGTACCTATGATTATCAACATTTACGTCATGAGTTATTCCAGCCTTGACCTAAGGAGTAACATATAATGTACCATAATTAGTGTCACGCCTGCAAATCCTTTTGTTTTTAATTATACATAGGTAGACTGCATGTTTCTTCGCTACATCATAACATTTTAACTATCCTAACCCTAACTAACACTATGAATATTAAAGTGGGTTTGTTTGTTACGCTCTCATACATTAATTACTCAGTCGATCAACATCACGTTTAGCGTACACGTTGTAAGACATACAGTGTTTTTTATCCAGTAAAAAAGATGTTCCAAAGGGATAGAAAGAATCTACACTAACGCTATAGAAGCGCAAAAGCTAGTAAATAATAGTATTTTGATAAAAAATGAGGTTCATCATTCTGGGATATTAACTGTTGTTCAAGTTTTCGAGGCGGTAGACCCACGCTGAAGCTCTTACTGATTTCGGCATGAATGGGTCGGATCGTCCGGGGTACTACCGCCCGATCCACAGAAACACCGACGCGAAGTAACAGTGCTTGCATTGTTGCGTTTCATTCGGTCAGTCAGAGCGTCAAAGGACCACCTCACCCCCTTCCTCCCCCCAAACACGGGCTGGCAACGCACTTCCGAATCCCCTAGTGTTGCTGTGTCTATGGACGGCGGTGGTCACTTACCATGAGGTACCCGCATGTTCATTTGCCTCCTATAATATAAGAAAAGGGTATAATAATACCACCGTTATACCGTCCTAATCAGCTTTATTATTCCTCGTTATTATTTTAATATTGCACATAAACTACGTTTGAAACAGATTACATGGAATTAGAGTATTCTGATGTATATAATGCTGTGTACCGGTTATAAAACCAATCCAAATGATACATATATATCATATACAAAGTATAATTTAACTTCCTATAGATTTATATCAAAGTTAAAGTCCATCGCTGTAACATAAAACTGTAATTGAATTTGCAAACGGTTGATTGATTTTAAGGCGAAATTGCCTTAATTGTAGGTGCGTATGTACAATCAATTTGGGTGTCTGCTTTCGGTTTGTAAAGTAAATTGGTCTAATGTTTATCGTCGTGATAATTCACTAATGTGTTTCTGTGTGTTGGAGCCCCGCCTTAGAGTTGTCTCGCTGTACGGAAGTATGTACATAGGTACATATATCACTGCAACTAATTATATACATATCACATAACTTATGAGATATGTGACGATAAATTGCAATACATAGAAAACTAACTTTTGAAATGTTAAAAAACGAGCTAGTGCTCTTGATTTCGATAACGTTAAAATGATCTTGCTGCTAATTTATTGCAATTTGGTCATTATTACTTAATGCTTACATCATTTTATCACTTTTAAGTTACCTCTATTATAGATATATAATTAAGATAATACTCTGAGAATTCCTCTGTCTGCCTTTAAGAATTTCGTCAAAATAGGTTCAGCCTTTTAGGAAATGAAACCGAACAAACAATAAATATTTCGATATTATGTATATATATACAGATTTTTAATACTTATTTTAATAGTAAGTTATTTATTTGGAATAATATAATAATGAGAGATAACACTTTAAATAATAATATAACGTTAAATAACAATATTTATTTTATAAATAAGTAGCTTTATAAACTTATAATTCTTATATACATTTTAATGAAAGAATAACATACAAGCTACTTGTTTAAAGTTACGCAACTTAAGCTTAGTATAAGGTATAAAAACCTGTTAGGATTTTCCAAGAGGCGGATAAACACGCCTAGTTCTATTTCTGTTTTTAATCCAAGCCCAACAGACAATAATAACACAGAAGTGAACAAAACAGTATATTAAGGAAATTAGTACGAAGTATAATATGGATCATTCAATAAAATGGTCCATAAACCAACAGAACTTACGAGTATATCGCATCAGTACATTAAATATACAATATTGTTACTAGGTATAATGGAAATCAAACGATAAAAGAACTTTGGTACAATAAACCAAATAAAATAAAGACAATAATAAAATAAATTCAAACATAACACAACCAAAAGAACATATATTGTTCCAGTACATTAGACTTAAGATATTAAACAAGTTGTAAATGCAATACCCGACCCAAGTCTCTGACCACTCACGTTAGGGAAGCCCCGCCGAGGGACGTCAAAAAAATCAATAAAAGAAACGCTAAATAAATTAACCAGAAAACGTAAGTAACCACAATTTTTTTTTTATTGTTTCATGGCAAAGTGACTGCACTGTGTCTGATGGTAAGCACAGTACAATCCAAAAACAATGGCAACCACCGAGTGACACACTATCCATCGACGGTCGCCGCTGTCATGCCTGCGAAATGCTGGATATGCACAGGATGATCCCGAAACGCGACCCGCAGAAGATTCACTATGACGGGCGTTTTCGCCATATACATGGTGGTTATGATCCAGTCAGGCTGTAGAACCCTACCACCCCGCTTTCGCCATTGCCTCGTTCGCTATTCAGCAGGGTGCACCACGTTCAGGTGAAGTTGGCTTGAGTGTCTCAAGTCTTAGATGTTATTCGACACCCCTTACACCCCAAAACATTATTATTATTACAAATCAATCAGCTGTTAAGAAACCAGTGCCATGTTTATCAATGCTAAATTGAAATATCATTTTTCTATCCTATCGGTAAGATAGAAATTATTTTTATTATTAATTATTTATTAATTAACTCGTCAATATATTATAATGTACTAATTTTTTTTTTTCAAATTATTCGAGTTTCTGTATAAATAATAACCTAATTTAGAGTTAATGGAAGATCTTCAACTTTTTCATAACAAGTTACAAGCTACAAAGGTGTTTATGATAGACAAAACCACAAAAAAAATGAAAATTTGTATTACAAGTGATATCGCTTCTATTTGCATTTGCATCTATTTTTCTATTATAGTTTTCATATTTTGTATTTTTATAATGGTTTATTATATCTAATATTATATTATTACTGTGAAGAATCTGAAACCACGAGTCCTAAAAAAAAATGGCTATATAGGATGCAAACCATAATCTGGAAGAACTTCGTTTTTAACCGGAACGAACAATTTTAAGGTTAAAAGAGCCCATCAGACTTCGTAACTATTCGTAATCATACATACAGTGGTACAACAAAATAATCCCAAGGACGGTTGATGTCAGGCAGGCGGATCGTAAAAATTAAGCCAAATCATATACCACAACATGAGAAACATGTTGTACCGACCCTACTTATGTGGGATAAGTGTAAGAAGAAGAAGATCGCTTGTAGCTGGTAAGCTTTATATATAGTTTACACAAACGTATTTTTGTTAAAAAAAATATAAGAGAAAACGCATGTAATACAAGGCTTGTAATATTTGATAAACAAACCATCAGTAATAAACATTGCCCTTTACATAATACGATTGACGCTTAAAATATTTACTCCTAGCGCTGTCAATTTTGATTGACTTCATTAATTTTACGTTAATTCTTTCATCATCTCGTTATACTCGTCACTTACGTCACATGAGATTATATTAAAGCGTTACATTTTCACTCATTAAATAAAACATATTACAGCTAATAATAACGCAGTACATATTTAGAATCTATGAATTACAAAATAATCATAAACCGTACGTACGAATATAATGATATTATAAGTGAGAGGGTTTTTATGTTTGAAAACTCTAATCTCAGAAGTAGATTTTTATTGCTAACTCCTTCATTCAATTTTACACTACGATCCTGAGAACTGCTAAATCGCAACACAATATATAATAATAGTTTATTTATCATTATTATACCATATCCCTATTCCTGTATTTACGTTTTATATCCTGATTTTAGAAGATTGCCAATTGAAATAATTTTAATGTAATCTATATATTGGCATATTTTAATATATTGGCAAATATAGCGTGTATTTTATTTTAAAAAATTAGTTAGTTAAAACAAATTCATACTTTAAATATTATACTATATTACTTAATCGAGGAGGTAAGAAAAGATGTTTTGGTTACTTATTTCTCTTTAAAATATACAAGTATATTTAAAATACGATTTACTTACCTAATTATTATTTTCCACGTAATAAATCACAATATTAAAACTTTAACTAGTACACCGAATCACTTGAATACAATGGAAACTTTAATTCGCAAAGCTTATTTATTACAGAGCAAAAATGTATATTTAATCACATGTAAGCACGAAACAACCAGCCATTTAAATAATCATTTTATGAATGATCGTATGACGTAGTATGACGATAAAGTTCCGAATGATAATCGTAGAATATAGATAGCGCGTCGTGTCGCTCTGAGGCGGGCAGTCCACACGCTCCGGATTTTCATCTGCCCTTCGCGGCACAAGGCGTGAAAAATCGCTTTTACGGTTCGCATTTACGGCGGGCGCGCGCCGTTAGCTCGCCGTTTCACATTCGACAATTCTTTTCCATTACTTAATTTCAATAGACTATCAATTTTGAAATGTAATTAACTTCCTGAGTACTAAATGTAATGAAAAAGGGTTCGGTATTAAATGCAATTTAAATTTTATGATTTTCATTACTTCTTTTACTATTTTTAAAAGTATTATTGAGAGTTCGTATATTTTATCAAATATGAAATAATATACTTCCTGTGTGTAAAATGTTATTACAATCGGTTGTGATTGAATTAATTTTTTTAAATCATTTCTGTACATTAAAAAAAGTTTATATTTTTTTTGCTTATCAATTTTGAAACAGTGAACACACTGTGGTACATATTTAATAAATAGGTTGAAATTGAATGTATTTTAATTTTTTTTTTGGCAGTTATTTAAATGTAGTATTGGATAAATCTTGTACTTAATCGATATAGCTTATTGCTATATATATCTCCAATGTTCAAAAATGTATAATATTAAGTTTTGGTATTTTTTTTAGCTAAATTCTAAAACGGCATCACATTTTCATACCATAAAAATTTTCTAGATAATTTTACAGACTATTTTTTGGATTAAATTAACATACATACATGGCATATTTTTATAACATACACAGGCCATATTTTTCATATTCCTGATGGTTTAAAATAAAAAGAATGTACAGATAGGAATACAGTCTTATTAATGTAGATAGATAGATGATGTAGTAGATATGTAGATAGATACAACGTCATATACGTGTTTTTGTATTCTTTTTTGGTAGTTAACTACAATAAAGTTCAATGAGTACGGTCATGACGTTGAATATTTTTTTCTCTGTCGGTTTCTATATCTGGACATATTAAAAAAGGCTTAATCGATGCTTATGAAGTTTTGTATAGGGAAGCTTATATAATTACTCAAATAATAGTGTATTAAAATATTTTTAGTATTAAAAAAAAAAAATCTTTTCATTCTTAAAGATATTTAGACAACATTTTGTACAGGGGAAATATACATCAATGAGAAATAGATACGATATAAAAATTGTCTATAAAACTTTTACATTTAGTAATTAAAAAATACTAAAATCAAAATATATTCTATACACCCATAATCAGTAATTTGGTGGTCAAATATTGTTTATTATTTTTCATTAGTTTAATATACAATTAATATTATATAAGTTGGATATTAACAACAATTAACAATTTTCATACATACTTACAAATACATTACAAACTTTTTTACTACACCTACAATTCCTAATTGTAATTTTAAATATATTAAATCTTCCCTTTAACTTATAACAGATAATGTAATTAGTATTACTTTATATAGCTCAGCTACTTAAGAAGTTAAAATTTGTATCTTCTGATAGATACCCTGTTACATGTTTAGTGAATAATGGATCTTGAAAAACTTTGAAAACGCGGAACTTTGAATTAAACTTTCGTACTCCATTTAATCGCGTTAAAAGTTAATTTAACGTCTACGCATAAGATACATCTTAAATTGTTAATGATAAATAACTTAAGCCTACGTATTGAAATTCCAGTATCTGTATTCATGTTAACTTTGTAAGAGTCGAGATTTCTAAAAATCAGTTTCTCCACACATCGTTACACGATTTTAAATAAAACAAGAAAAAATACTTGTATAACATATATACCAACAATAGTTGTTCGTGAAATTTAATTTAAAGAGGTAAGAACAGACTTTGACGATCATTAAAACTTCTAAAATTTCCCAAAATAAATCCAATTTAGGCAACAGATATCTATCGTGTTTCATAAATACGAAGAAAATGTAATGATCATCAACATTGGTTCATTTTTGTGCATCATAAATAACATAAAGTATAAGGGATTCAGTCTTAATATTTTTAATTAAATTTGATGCTCGAAAATAAAATATTTTAGTACTTTTCCATGGAAATACTTTTCTTTTAAACTCATTTCAATTCAAAGAGCAAAATTAAATGTCGACTGCTCGCAATCAGGTCATACTACTTAGAAACTTTGTTCCTTGTTTAAGTTCAGCATTCTATTATTATTTCTCATAACAAGTTGTTCATAAATAAAGAGATGGTAGTTAAATAACTATATAAATTGATAAAATATAACAATAACTAATAAAGTTTTCAAAAGTTTATTGTATTAAAGGCATTATAATAATATTTGAATAAATATAAAAAAAAAAATGTAGTCAGAACTAGAAAAACATATTCTAAAGTATCACTGTCTGCTACATCAGTTAGGGGGAAAAGCAGGATCAGACTTAACAGAATAACGTTTGACTTCTTTGAGTTCATAACGGGAACAAAAATTACTGTCAACGATATTCTATATAATTTTAAAGAGGTCAATATTGGTTATGTTTGCGCTCAAGTTCACATTTTATAGCGGAAGCTGGCATGACCATGTACATAGCAATGCGACCGCAATGAGAAACGAAAAAGAAAGAGTTGGAGGAATATGGAAGAATTACGCGTTACAGATTAAAAAATCTATGACAAACCCCAGCCCTTACTATATTTAATTATTATTATTATTCAATTATTAATTTCATGTCGTGGTTTCATTTTTATTATCATCTTATGAATTCGAGAAATATATTTATAGGCTATCAATTTTAAAATAGCATATATTTCCAGTGCACAAAAATTGATTATGCGATTTTAATGTAAATTCCAGGCAGAGACAAAGATCTGATGACATGTAGAATAGTCATTTATCATAAAATTAAGAAAAAAAAATGAAATTGGCAGACGAATAGTAGTAAGTAGGTAGGTAGAGCCACGCTGAAGCTATTATTGGTTTCGGCAGGAATGGGTCAGCGCGCCCGGGGTACTACCACCCTCTCATAGAAAACCGACGTGAGTTAACAGTGCTTGCATTGTTGCGTTTCGTTCAGTCAGTGAGAGCGCCGGAGGAGCATCTCCCCTTCCCTCTCCTCTCCCTCTTCCTCCCAATCCTCCAAAATCAGATTGGCAACGCACTTCGACTCCTCTGGTATTGTTAGTGTCTATGGACGGTGGTGATCATTTAACATCACGTGACCCACATTTTCGTTTACGAGCTATGACATAAAAAAAGGTTTTAAATATATTAATGTAGATAAACTAAATGGCCAAGAATAAAATCTTGAAATGTATTCGATTTTTTATATCTCAGGATAAATTGACTATTTCAAATAAGCTTTAAATGTGAATAATAACCGACAAAAATCATTTGCCGTAAAAAATTTAGAATGTATGAAATCAGTATGAAGTAATATTTTATTTCTATCTAATTTCATCACACCACAATAAGGACATATTGGCAATTTCTAACTCCGGGAAATTGACAGTTGTATATTTTCACACATACGGTGGTACTACAAAAATATTTTTCAGGTTCAGGTTTTCTCATGATATTTTCCTTCACCGTCAGCAAATTCCTAAAAATTCATTGGTACATGCTGGGCTTGCAGCCTGCAGACATCGAATTGATATTCCCCCGGACAAACCGCTCGACAACGACGACTCTATTCAAAATAATATAGATGAAAATTGTCGCTACATTTAATAATGCATTTACATTCTTTTTTTATATCACAGGAGGCAAAAGAACAGGTGGGTCACCTGATATTGAAGTGATCACTACCGTCTATAGGCATTTGTAATACCAGGGGAGCCGCAAGTGCGTTGCCAGCCAGTGTTTGAGGGATTGGGGGAAGGGAGGAGAGAGGGGATGTGAGTATTCGGCGCTCTCACTGACCGAACGGAACACAACAATTCAAGCACTGTTACTTCACGTTAGTTTTCTGCATCGCCCGATTAGTCTGATAGATAGATACATTAGATAAATTATATGAACGGCTCCTTCTGATCCGTCTCCAGACCTCTATCAGAACTAAATCTGTTGCCACCTAAGCAGTTCGGATTTCGCGCCGAATACTCTTGCACGAACCAGGTACACCGCCTCACGGAGTACATTCTCGCTAGATTTAACGATGATCCCGATCGCAACCCGAAACCGGAAAAACCTAAACCGAAACGCACAATAGCAGTCTTTTTCGATGTCGCCAAGGCCTTCGATAAAGTTTGGCACGAAGGGCTTGTCCATAAACTATTTCAGTCTCACGTACCCGATAGGTTACTTCATATAATCTGCGATTATCTCAACGATAGGACTTTTCGCTTTATAGTGGATGGTGAAATGTCCCAGCCCCACCCGGTACGCTCCATTCTCGCGCCCCCACTCTTCAATCTGTTCATCAGTGACCTACCTCGGTCTAAAGGGGTCGAGGAGCCGGGGGCCCATCTCCTCATTGCACAGGTCCGGCGGACGAGGGGGGGCAGCCGGCGTGTCCCCGGTCTGTCCCTCTATAGGTAGAAGCTTGGCGGTCACTTTCCGCCGGGGGGACCGTGAGGGGGGGTTGTCGTATCCGGGGAGGGGTGGCGTATCCATAAGGGATTTCCCCACGTTAAATAGGTCTGGTTTTGTTCTGTCGGACTGTTTTCTTGGTACCTGACTGACCTAGCGCGTTGAACGGACTTTGCTCTTTTGCCTCTTGGCTTGCTGGGGACCCTGGGGTCTCCAGTAAACCAAAGGCGCAAAGCGTATCACGAAAAAGTGGACGAGCGTGTCGGTTGATTCCGACACGGAAACGGAGGGGCAGGGTGCTCCTAAGATTAGCACCTCTCAGAGGGGAACTGCCAGGAAGGGTGGTAGGTGTGGGTGTGGCCGCGGGGGTGGCCGCGGAATTATGGGGGAGGCTGACGGGTCATTTAACCGGGCCTTGGCGGGCAGTTTGAGCCGGAGCCGGGATCTGACACCGGTTCGGTCATTGTCTCGGCGGCTGGCTCCAAGGCCAACTGAAAGTGCCCCCGTACCTGCGACGGCTGTTGGAAGCGTACCTGGACGGGAGAGAGGTTGCCTTCGTGGACACCAGAGGGCAGATGGTCCGGCGCCATACGGCGTGCGGGGTTCCACAGGGGTCGGTCTTGGGCCCGTTTCTGTGGACCATGGGCTATGACTGGGTGCTCCGGGGCGTGCTCCCTTGTGCAGCCGGTGTGTACCCGACTGTCTCCTTACAAAACGAGGCCCGTCGGCGGCGAGTTCGCTGCTGGCCCAACCGCTGGGGCGGCACGATGAAGTCTATAGAGATCTCGTGCCGCCCCAACTATAGCGGTAGACGTACACCGTGGGGTTTTAGTCCGTGCGAGTCGGACATAACTCACCCTCTCCTCCGAGAGGGTGGTGTATCCATAAGAAATTTCCCCACGTTAAAATGCAATGCAACGCACCACCACCACGTTAGCATGCAATAGCATAGTCAGTTCGAAAAAAAAGTCAGTTTTCTGTGGGCGAGCCGACCTATTCATGCTGAAGATGGCCGAAATTTAAGAGTGGTAGAGCCACGCTGAAACTATTATTGGTTTCAGCATGAATGGGTCGGCTCGTCCGGGGTAGTTCCACCCTCTCATAGAAAACTGACCTGAAGTAACAGTGCTTGCTATTGTTGCGTTTCGTTTGGTCAGTGAGAGCGCTGGAGGCCCACCTCCCTTACCCTCTCCTCCCCCCCCCCTCACTCCCTTTTCCCCACACACAGGCTGGCAACGTACTTCGGTTCCTCCGGTATTGTTAGTGTCCATGGGCGGTGGTGATCACTTAATATCAGGTGACCCTCAAGTTCGTTTGCCACTTATGACATAAAAAAAAACAGTAATAGCTTCAGCGTGGCTCTACCACCTACATACATTTATTGTCTATTGCCACATTGGTGTCATGTGAACGACTTCTTTCAAAGGCCGAATGGATTCTTGTGTTACCCGAACAGTTAGGAAAATAATATAATACAATTATAGATTTTATGGTCCATAATTTATGCACATTGAGATATTTAATGTTTATTGTTTAAATAAATCTGACCGAATTATGATTTGCTTTTTAGTTTACTATTATTAGAATTATAATTAGCGTGTTAAAATTCTAAAAATATTGATCATATCGAGTTAAAATAGTGGATATATCACTATTCAATATTGATAAATATCGATAACTATATTTTTTAATTTGCGTCCCTAATCCTGTATTATAAACAGAAATAATTAGACTTGATTTAGCAAGCATAGACCGTGATTTTCTTGGTGGAAATAAATGTTATAAGGGGTGTTATATGTTATAAAGAATTTTAGTTTCAACAAGATAATGCAACGCCTCATACAGCGTGATACATTTGGTGAACTCTTAATTACGCTTAATGGATCTATAATCTTCGCTTTTACGATCGTGTAATAGCACACCTATATGCATTATTTTCTATGGACCTCTGAAACGTAAACATTTACCGTCTTATTACCGTAACACGATCCCATCTGCTCAATGAAGTGATCCAAAATTGGTCTTCCGGGTTGCTATTAATTCGAATCAACTGTGATATCCACATGTGTGAAATTATCTTAATTTTAATGACATATATTTGTTACTAATAAAGCTAATTCCAAAACGCTATGTAGTTTTGCTTAAGTTCCCAACTTAATCACTTTGTTATTTATTTTAGGTTTATGATTTTTAGTTGTAACTAGATATAGGTTATGGCGGGACAGACATATTTAAAATAACAAAAGTCGCTAAATAGAAAAACAGTAAAATAAACTTTTTGTTTTAACATTAATTTTATATATTTTATTTCATTTTAAAGTATATTTAAAACACATCGTAAGTGGAATGATAGTATGGACATAGGTACTTTGTGCGTTATTCGTATTCATGAAAGTTGATGAAATTTTAATGGAAAATAAATTCGATTACATCGCAAATACATCTGTACTTACAGGTCATCGTTTGCAATCATTTTTACAATTTATTTTCTATTACTATATATAAATTAGGATCCTGTGCTCCCGAAATCCATTTAATTACTTTAGAAAAATCCAATTTAAATGTGTAATAATAAAGAGAATTTTACAAAGTTTATTTTAAAAATGAATCATAATCACCAATATCTATTATATAAATCAGTAACGACGTTATATCGAATATCGGTACAAGCTAGATCAAATACTTAGAACAAAGATCAAAAGCCAGATTTTAATTAAATGAGCACTTGTAAATCTCAGAAAAGATGTGAATTGTGAATTAACATAAATTAAATAACATAAATTAACGAATTTCTTGTAATCGTATTCTAAATGTGCTCTAAAACATAATATACTGCGATATCTGATACCACTTCTGTTAAATGCTGCGATTATAATACAAAGAACGAGCTAGCGAAGAAAATGTCATTTTAATTTATTTATTTTATATTATAGGAGGCAAACGAACAGACGGGTCACCCGATGGTAAGTGATCACCGCTGTCCATAGACACTAGCAACACCGGGGGAGTCACAAGTTCGTTGCCGGCATTTTAAAGAAGTATACGCTCGTTTCTTGAAGGTTTGCAATTCGTAATTGTTTGGAAATACAGCCGCTGGGAGTCGATTCCACAGGGTCGAAGTACGAGGCAGAAACGACCTTGAAAACCTCACCGTGGAAGACCTCCACTCATCCAGGTGGCGTGGATGAAATTTTAGTTTTAAGCGGGTAGTACGATGGTGGAATGTAGCGGCAGGAAGTCCAAACAACTCCTCTGAACAATCACCGTGGTAAATGCAATAAAGAACGCAAAGAGATGCGATGTCGCGGCGCAGAGCCAATGATCGGATATTCCCCCGTCGCCGACGATTCGAGCCGCTCTACGCTGGATGCGGTCAAACGGAAGCAGCTGATAATGAGGCGCTCCAGTCCAATCCGTCTCCGTTCGATCCGTCAATCGTTGCATGACGGAATACGCTGCACTCGATTCTCGATCTAAGTCAATTTAAAAAATAGGTGCTTAATATAAGACCTAATTATGTAGAAAAATACAAAAATTATACACAATCGTCTACGCGCCTATGTTAAAGCCAATAGATGGCGTTCTCACGCCCTTATTATTGCAACAGGACAGCAGATGGCGTTGTTATGCCCGTAAAAAGAAGTTCCTGTTTCGAAGTTTATTAAATAATTAAATAACGCCGCCGCGCCAATTGATACATATTATGTACTTAATTATCTTCATAAGAATTTGTATCTATTACATAAAAATAATTGCGTGAGTTCACACGTGGTAGAATTGAACTTAGTATACTAATTAATTTTTAAGATAATGAGACGATTGCAATATGGAGGTGGTAAGCATTAGTTTTCAGCATTATTTTGTAAGAACCTTAGTTAAAGTTGTTAAAACACTTTTAAAAGTATGGGAACAATACTTTTAAATGTAAAAAAATCACACCTAGCTTCAATGCACAAAATTCAAGGGGCGCTTTTCAAGGTTAATCATTACGTAACTGCTTACGGGGGAACGCCGCACGGTCGAACAAAGGGAATCGGTGCACGGGTCGAGGTGCGGGACGTGGGCCGGATTGCGTGGCAGGGCGTGATTGATTTATTAGACCAGTTCGTTTTTGGGTAAATCAGCTGATGTTGAGCGTATATCAGTTTTGCATTTTTCGAGATAATTAGGTCAAATATTAAGCACCTATTTTTTCATTGATTTCGAACGAGAAGCAAATAATGAGTAATCTGTGTGAGTATTGCAACTATTTAACCAGTCATGCTGTATATTCGTTTCATAGAATCTTATTAACACCGTTCCAAAGAAGTTTAACTTAAACTTAAGTGTGAGTATCGTGGTGAATACGTTTGTTGTACCACCACAACATAATAGCGCTGTATGTAAAGGTATGAACAATGCAATCCACATCATTTAAAATCCATCCGCACTCGCCGCTATCATCAGTGGGATCCAACACGCAGCCAACTAAGAATATGTGACGGGTTAAGCCCTATATCGATTATGTTAGCGATCTAGTCAAGTCCAGACACTCCTCCTACTGGAATACTAGATTTATATCGGCTGATCACAGAACACGATGTTCCTAAGCGTTTAAATAAAGTGTATGTGTTCAAGCTTATGGCGGTTGTAATTCAATTTCTATATATTAATACGTGAAGGCTAAATTTTGTATCCCTTTTTAACGGAATTGGGCGAACGGATGAACGTGAAATTGGCATAGTTAAAGTTTATATGGAGGAGAAGTGCAGAAAGCTATTTATTTTATATAAAATGCATTAGAAGTACATTAAATTAATTAAAATATGCATTACTCACACTACTACTTCAATTTTACACAACATATACATACATGTAAATAAAAAAGACATTTTGACATCTGTCAATAAAGAACTTCAAAAAAGGTTGTGAAGGAGGTTGCTGTGCTCGACTGTATGTATTATTTTACTCTTACGTTCCAATTACCCTTTTTCATTCTACATTCTACAATGATATTATAACATAATACCCTTTGACAAAAGAACCCTAACAAAATTCAAACTTTAAAAAATCAATGAACTATGGTCGAATGTCAACCTCTGGGCGTCCACTAGTAATAGTAAATAAAGTTTGTTAAGTATAGATTTCGATAATATTTTCACAAAGATCAAAGTTTTCCCAAAACTGAAAAGTTAGTGGAGCTTAGTTCTAAAAAAATAGTTTGTAGCTGTCCAACCTTCAGACAACTTGAATCTCGAAGATGTTAAACAAAATTTCAAAGTAATACAAAACTTCTTACGTCAAAGTCACTTCAAAGAAACATTATACACCACCTTTGTAGTCAAATAAATACGCCTAATACGTACCACATTTGTATTTTCACGATTAAAAATTACATTTCGCTTTCGTATTTGTTGCGGCGAACTTCTTATAGATTGTGTTTATAACGAAGGTAAATGTGGAACGAATAATCCGCTTTACTATGTATTATTCATATAACTTCAAGTAATAGAAAACGACTAATTTACATTTCAGTGGTTGAACATACAACGAGCATTACAAAATTACCTTTGTATTAAATTTACTTGGAATAAAATCAAATAATCTGGATATCTTACGATTTCAAAATCGTTTGACGTATTTTGATCGGAATTTTCATAAGCGAGTAGCCTCAGGCCAAGGAAATTATTATAAAAGATTTGATACTTACAACAGATTTACATTTAATAATATTACACCATGTATACTAACTCGTTGTCAAAAATATACAATGGTATATTATCGTTCGTGGGAACCAGAAAGTATATAATCCTTAAATAGTCTGTCTTAAAACTTGTCGCATCTTTCGAATAATGACGTCAAGCTTCCAGAGACGTTTACCTTCGATTCTGTAAGGTATCTAAATATGTTTTACACCTTATGAATGACATAAATATATTTAAATATATTAGGTATCATCATATATATTAATACGTGAAGCCAAAACTTTGTATCCCTTTTTAACGGAATTGTGCGAACGGATGAACGTGAAATTTGACATAGTTAAAGTTTATATGGAGAAGAAGTGCAGAAAGCTATTTATTTTATATAAAATGCATTCGAAGTAATTAAATTAATTAAAATATGCATTACTCACACTACTGCTTCAATTTTACATAACATATACACACATGTAAATGGAAAAGACATTTTGACTGATGTCACTCTTACGTTCCAATGTTTTTTTACCTTTTCAATATTTTTAACATGCCTGACGTTGCACTGACGTTGCATGCCTGACTTGCACTTTGAAATCAACTGGTTCAATTGTAGGTTAATTTTATCATCATTATATAGTATAAAACAAAGTCCCCTGCCGCGTTTGTCTGTCTGTCTGTTCGCGATAAACTCAAACGGTTTTCACCAATGGATAAAGTAATTCATGAGGAACGTTTGCGTATATAAATTTGTAAAGGTTTGGTATAGATTGCTTGAAATATAACGATAATTGTTGGACAAGTCGGAAAAATTCATACCGCCTCGGAGTTTTCATCGAAAACGCTGCCTAATCCTTTTGAAATATAACAATGTATGTTGGGTAAATGTAATAAGGTTTACTTTTGTATGTATAGGTTAAAATAAAAGAAAGTGACATCCTTTGCAAAATGTATTGACGACTTAATATAATGACAATGACATGATACATTTTTCTTTTTAGCCAGGTGTAAATAATGAAACAACAGAGACAATATAGATCTACAAAAGTCTGTGAGGGCATATATCTATCTTTTAAGGATAGCTCACTATACTCATCTGTTCTAAAAAAATATGATATACAATTCTAAAGCTATTTAGACGTATTGGGTTGGGTTTAAATATAACGATAATTGTTGGACATGTCGGAAAAAGTCAAGCAGCCTAGGAGATTTCACCGAAAACACTGCCTAATCCTTTTGAGATATAACAAAATAATGTATGTTGGGATATTCCCCTTTTATAGATCTACAAAGAAGTCTGTGAAAGCATTTTTTAAGGGTAGCCCTCTATACTCATTATATTTTCTAAAAAAAGGTGACGTACAATTTCGAAGCTATGCAGACGTATACAGTTTTAATAATTATCAACTTAAATACTTTAGTTACATTAGGCATTTCATGGAGATTCATATCATTATTCTAATATATAAAAATCACATATCACGGTTTTTGTGTTCGATCTCCTTCAAAACGGCTAGACCGATGTTATTGATTTTTTTAATGAATATTTAGTAGGTTTGTGAATAGGTCGTAAAATATATTTTATATATCTAGGTGAATAGGATTTTTTTGGATTTTTTTACAATTTTTTTTTGTTATTATACGTTTGGTAAATTTGGCGGTCATTTTCCTATATATACTCAACTTTTCATGAGTTTATCGAGAAAAACAATTCTCAACTTATCATTTAAAATCTTTATACATATAATAAATCAGTAGCTAGATCAATACTGCACATTAAATATTTTTATGAAAATTATAATCGGTGTGGGCTTTGTTATCAAGCCAAAAATATCTTATTTAGAATGAACCAATTTGAACCAATTTTAACGAAACATGACACAGTGATAACTAATATTATAAAGTAATATATAGAGTAATTTTGTCCCATAAAACGCAAGGAGTAATCCAGTGTAAATTACAAAAGTCAAAAATTTGTGGTATATGAAATTCTTGATGGATTTTAATGACAATCTCTTTGTGTTATTGCAGAGAAATTTGCCAAAAATGAAAGCTAATGCATATTTTTGACATACAACTTCTCATATTGATATTTTTGACATATGCCAGATGACTGTTGAAAGGTTAACACCCTTCAATGGTGGGGTAGTTCATGGTCAAATTTAACATATAAAATAATACTATTAAAATTAATACACAACAAAGATAAAGTATGTTTTTAAAAGTATGGGAACGATACTTTTAGACGTAAAAAAATCACACCTACATAGGTTCAATGAACAGAATTAAATGGGATCTTTTCAATGCGCATAGTGCAGTCATTTTGCCGTGCAACTATAAAAAAAAAAAAAAACCGAATAAAGTTCAAACTTTAAAAAATCAGTGAATTATGGTCGAATGTCGACCACTGGGCGCCCACTAGTATTTAATAAACGCGCTTCACAGAGCGTCCGATTACAGTTCTATTTTGGAAATCGGAGCGAATGCCTTTGCAAACAAAGAAACAAAAGCAAAATCTTCAAGCAGACAGCATTATAAGGTGTAAGTGCGTCCATAATATTATTGTATGATAATTAGTCTAATCCAGTTTTGTTGTTAAATGTACAAATAAATTTCTTTCGAGACAAAGGAAATTACATTGACCTACGATAGTAACAAAAGTAATAAACAATGTCACAAAGACGGCTTTTTAAATCTAGGTCATTTCGCAAACGAAGCAAAAGTAAGTAATATTGTATTCGTTTATGCGAGTTGATTACCCCAAATTTTTACTGTTTGCAAGTTTATCTTAATTGTATCTTTAGCCATTTTTATTTTCGTAAAGTTAATATGGTCTCTCTATGCATATGCTTTGCATGGGTTTGTTATTATTTTATGTAATAAATAGTTGAGTTGTGACAAATATGATAACGGGTAGTATTTATATTTGTATTTTTTTTTATTAACTTTTAATTTTAATGATATTAATATTTACGCAAATACCAAATTAAAGAATTTTGATGTGCTGCAGTGGTATCTAATCATGTAATAGTAAGATGTATGGAATAAAAACCTTCTGAAAGCAAACTTTTATATTTTAAGCGGTCAGAAGTGGTTGAATTTTATACATCTTAGATATATTGACATCCATTTATGACGACAAAATTACGGAAAATCTCGGAAATCCCATCTACACAGTTATTACCCATTTTACTAGCTAAATGTTATTCAGTTACATTGAGATCGTAGACCAAATATTTGCTTAACTTAATGAAATGTCAATCCCAATATATCTATAGAATGGTCACAGTATTTATTTCGAACCAGATTAGTTTTATATGAATCTTGTCGGATTTATAGTAACATTAGGCGCTGAAAATGTGACAATTAGTTGGACGTAATCTTTTCAACTAAAGATAATCTAGATTTACGTTTTTCTGCACAATTGATTACCAGATATATTTTTATATTCTACAGAACTCATAATTACAACACTGGTAAAGCTCACTGTATCATGAGAATCGAATAACCCCAAAGAGAACTCCGCAAAATAAATAAATATTACAATCTAACAAATCAATTAACCAGAATGAGTGCAATTGTGTTTAGTTAATACGGATTGGAAGTAGAAGTGACAGTAATACTTGCCAAATCCCTGTATAACCTACTAAAAGAGGTCGGCTTATGAAGAGTTAACATGAGTTACCTATTGGAGACAATATTCAAAATGGCTTTAAGAGGTTCTTACCAAATTTAGCAAGGCGGAGAGAGGGAATATGAGCCGAAAAGTTTAACTTTAGTATGCATCGATTGCTCTTTAATGCATCGCAATTAACTTCACATCCATATAATTAATTCATGGAATGCTGAAAAATCTATGTTCCGAATGTTTCGTTTTTCATACGGTTCATTTAAGAATTTCGGAACTCGCTACTTCAGTTTCAAGCATTCCCTAATTATTTTGCAAGTTATACAAAATGAGCTTTCCCATGTGGTAATTTAATTAATAATAAATAACTTATACTAATGAATACGCACTTAATATACTATGCACTCGGAAAAAAAAATTTTTTTCATACATATATTGTAACAAATTAAAAATAAGCGCAATTTAATAAAGAATTTATACGAAATTGTGAAAATTTTAATCATTCGCTTCATTATATCACATATATTGAAACTCCAAATTTATTAAACTTCCAGAAGGTCCCTTCGGCCTTCGAGTTTACACGTGCCCGTATATTTTCGCCCTTGTCCACGTGATTACTGTAGCTTGAAATAGGCATTCGCTCTGTTTCTGTCACAAATAAGTACCTAATTCTTTAACTTCTGTTTGGATTCTTTAGAAGGCAAAAACATTATGGAATTTACTTTATATTAAAACTTAATAACTTGATTAATATGTACGTTTGTTAAAGTTAGTATCACTATTACACATTTAAACACACATACGGTTCTCCATTTTGGTGTTTTCAGTTGTAATCCCTATTGTAGTTTTCATTTTATATGTTTTTGATTTCAAATTCCACTGAAGAGAACTATTTGTATAAGCCACAAATGATCCTCATCCACCCTCTCATAAAAGAGTTGTTGTGCTTGCATATTTACATTTCCTTCGGTCAATGAGAGCGCCCGAGGCCTACTTCCCTTTCTCCCCTCCCCGTCCCCTCTCCTCCTCCCCCAAACACATGCTGGCAATGCACTTGCGACTCTGCTGATGTTGCAAATGTCTATGGACGATGGTGATCACTTAACATCAGGTGACCCGCCTGTTCGTTCGCCTCCTAGGATATAAAAAAAAGATCCGGTGTTGTAAGTTTCAGTATAATTTTAGTCGGTTAATTGTATGTTTGTAGAGTCCCTACGGCACAGGGCAACATAAAATAACGGAAGTTGTTTAAAAAAATTATAACGTGGTAGAGATAGTTGACGTAAACTTATTATTTATTTGTAGGAAAAACATATACCAATTATATGTATGAAATAGTACATGATGTAAAAATAGTGTTAAACAATTTGGATACTATACTTTACATGAAGATTGATGTGTTCGTAACCAATTACTTACCGGTTTATCTCTAAAAATATGCCTTCAACTACTTCGTCTTCAAAAAGTGCTTCAACAGTTTGTTCAACATGTCGTTCACCATTTTCTGACGGAATGTGTCAAGAACTATAACGTTAGAACGAATTTAATTAAAAAATGTAACTTAAATAAACTGGATGTCGGCATGTTCCATACTATTTTAGCAAAACCTTCGAGTGAGGTTGAGGATGTGAAATGAGTGGAAGATGATTTTAAAAAAGCAGATGTACGAAAGGTTTTAACGTTAGTATAATTCGGTTATGGTGGGGCCGATATGAAATGCGCCCCTCTGGCAGGGAGGTTTTACATGTCTTCCTCCGCCCCACTCCCCTCTTCAGGCCCCGGTATGGCCTCCGATCGTGAAGTCGGCCTCTTAGAGACCGAATTTCTCAGCCTCCGAGGTTTCATCTCAAGTATTTGTCCTCGTCTCGTAGACGATTACGACGCGTGCGCTGCGAAGCGTAGCGTCGATTTCCCTCACTCCTCCAAGCCCGCTCCCTCGATCTATGCCAAGATCGAGGCAGATAATAATTTTGAAATCCCACCCGTTCACGATAGTGACGATAGCGATGAACAGCCGATATCTTCCACCAATAGCGTTCGAGGTCAGTGGTCAGTAGTAACACCCCGGTAGAGTCAATAGCGCGGTATCGCAGGTCAATAGTGGTCTCCTGGGTGGCGTTGTAGTCTCGCCTCTCGGGTGTGTCACGGTACCGGACGTAGACGTTAACAATGTACATACGTTGTTTTATTTCAAACTAGCTGCGCCCACGACTTCGTCCGCGTAGAACGTTATGTAAAAAACAGTGATTAATACAGTCATCTGAATATAATGAGTCCCTTTACATATCTACTTTTCTCTCGTACTTACGCCGCGTCGTCATTAAAATTACAATAACTTCTGATAAAGTGGATCGATTTTAATAAAACAAAACTAAGTTATTCTCGAAGATATGCTTTATTAATTTCTTGGTGTGGTTTTATTGTGATACTTTAGCCACCCCGTGTTCATACAAACAGACAGACAGACATGTCTAAAAATTATTGAAATGTATTTTATTACTTATTCCTAGACATCTGCAACAATTTTTGTCACGAAAATCGAAAAAGTACAGTTATATTTACATTCTTATTGTTATTTCAAATGTATGGTATTACAATTCGACGGTAGGTAAACAAAATATGCACTTTTACTCTTATCCAATTATAACGAGTTAATTCCGTTATATATATTGTTAGCAATTTTGAACAACATTGTTAGCAATTTTTAACACATTTATTGAATATTAACAAAACTGGCCAATTTAGATATAAACTGTCAAGAATACATTCTAACAATTAATCACATGTTAAATAACCGACACGAGTTCGGACAGAGCTATCGCACGATATGACGGCCACCGAAAGAGTGAATCAACACGGCAAGCACCGCCCCTTATATGGGCCGACGCAGTAAAACTACCCGACATTTCATTTATTTCCAACACGGCCTTTTCCTGACAAGGCTACGCCCTCGAAGCCCTTAGCCGCAGACCAGATACTCTAATATATATCAGTGTGTTTATGTGTGTGTGTGTACACACACATGCGAATATTTCAAATTTTAGTAACGAACATCGGAGGCTGTTGGTTGTGTACACTGTAACATTAAATAAAATAAAGGCTAGGGGTGGAAAGAGTATTCAATTCGCTTCTCCTTATCGAGTATTGACTACGCAGGTCAATTACTCATTTTCCACGAGATCTCTGAGATCTCGGCGTACGAAGAAACCGCCCGAAATCCTCTTCTAGGTTCCGTTACGGCAATTCATAGATTTCCAGCCATCGCGGCTACACTACAACGGCTCGCTCGAACAGCCTTTCAAAATAAATAACTCATATAAGATAGAGTAAATCGCGTATTTACGTCTATCTTCCCCTAAAACGACCGTTCAATAATAATAATTTTGTTATGTCTATTTTTAGATTTCGGCGCTGTCGCCGCTAAATAAATTTAAATTCGACCTTATTAAATGCGTGTTGCGCCCACGCTTTTTGTAACCGACCCTCACGCCGCCGCGAGGGAAGGGATCCTCTTTAGCTCTCGCACACATCGCGGTTCTCAGTAATATCTCGAGCCTAGGTCGCCCCCGCGCGGAGCCCTCGAGATATTATTATCGCGATACAGTGACTCACCTACATCACTTGAACGCACATATGAGATCATCTCTCTCACACACGTGCACATACGTACACATAGTGGGAGGGTTTTGTTTTTTTTTCCGTCATCGAACTGAATCGAATAGTTTAGTTCGTTCCATTCCGATATACACGTATTCATTTGTGAATCATGCAATTTCGATTGTATGGTTCACAAATGTATATATGTATGAATAGCTTAGAATAGTTAGCTAGGTCAGACGCGACTTTTTCCAGGTAACAGCCCAAGCCGAGGTGTGCGTGCACCCTTGTGTATGTTACCTAAAACCCAAATCGGTTGAGTGCCTTAAGCGCCAACCTTAGTAGTCCGGTGAAGCTGTGAAGACCCTGCCAGGTCAATAGTGTAATCATTTCGAGGAAAAAAAAATTTATAACGTTCAACCGAACGCCATGAAAAATAGATATGTGTAAATAAATACTCTGCATTATTGTACAACTAAATTAATTATTAAAATTAATAATAATCTCAACAAATAATAACCGTCACGCACGAAACCTTTTTTTCGAATAGACTAAATGCTGTTGGCCTGAAGGGCTTTTATAGCAACGTCAGCTTTTTTTGGGCAAGCGTTTTTTGACCGTACGGCGACAAGGTCAAAAGGGTCCAAAGTGGTCGAACCTCGGTTTGGGCTGTTGGCTTGAATGCAACATCGCGAACGTACTTTAGGTAAGTGAGACGCATATGTGTACATCACTAACATAAACATATATTTTGAACCTGGCAATTTCGCTGAACTTGACAGAATAAAAAAAGATACAAAAACCTTTCACTGTATATGTATCTACTGTGTATATGTGCACATATGTGGGGTAATTTGTGTTCTGTACAAAACAGCGGGCCCAGTTATTTATATTTATGACACGAGGATTAAAAGACCTCATAAAAAAAAGACTAAGTGAATAATAATTATCATATTGATGTTTGTCGTCAAAAGAGACGACTGCGTTGGTTAGGGCACGTGCATCGAATGGAGCGAACTCGTTTGCCAAGACAAATTCTGCTTGGAGAGGTTGCACATGCAAAGAGGTCTGTTGGCCGTCCTATGCTTCGTTTTAAGGATTGCACTAAACGTGACATGGTTACATGCAATATCCCAAGCAGCCAATGGGATGAGCTAGCTTTGGACCGGGCTAAATGACAAAGGTGAATCAAAGCACGACAAGACCTGGTTTCGGCAATTGGAAGAAAAACGCATGAGGCGTCACGAGCAGGCCTCCTACCCCCGTCCACCTGGGGGTACAGATGTACATACTTGCCGAATTTGCGGTCGAGCGATTCGTTCCCGGATCGGTCTTGTCAGCCATTTACGAAAGTGCCGCCAGAATGCTACTTAAATCATCTGTTACAGATGACAAGGCCTATGATGATGATGATTAATGTTTATAAATTTGTAAGGCAATGCCTTGCGCTAGCAAATCCTAGGCTTAATATTTGATTGCTTTCTTAAGGCCGAATACTACAGCAGTGGTCCTCAAACTTTCTTGTTTCGTAGACTCCTGACAAATTTTTACTGTATTACATAGACCCTTTATCTTTTGAATACCAGATTTAAAAAAATTAAAATATGATATTGATAGATAAAATTGTTTTTGACTTAACTTTGTCAAGTGTTATTGAATGAAAACTTAAAAAAAAAATACATTTAACCACATATATTTATTAAAATGAAAAAAAAAACACAAACTCCAATATAGATGAGTACATTCAAATTAAATTTCAACAAAAGTGGCTATAAAAATATTTGTATAAAGTCATCTTTCATCATCGATCAGAGATTTTCCTATGATTGATGGATGCATGTAATTAAGAAATTCTCTGAATCTAGCTACATATCTTGAACAAATTCCTTAAACGTATACCTTTTAGTAATATTTACTTACATGTTTACTGTAAAAAAGGATTATGTAAGTACAAACGCACTGTTATATTTTATTATTCTATTTTTAGAAAGTTACAAATTTTGTCACGACTTTTTTAACTTAAGTTCACTATTGTCGACTCCCATTTGCAGCTCGCCGACACTCAGATTTTGTTTACAGTGGAATGGACCTCTAGAAGTTCGAAATCGACCCCCAGGGGTCTATATGTACCACTTTGGGGACCTACGCACTACAGTTTGAACGAACACACGGAAGGTAAATTCTTTGAAGCATTTTAGCTCAAGTATTCCGTACGAATCAAGCAATTGTGAATTTATTACAAGATAATTACTTGATTTCAGCCTAACAGGATTCGTATTTACGATTTCATTAATTACACTGAAACGCTTTGACCGGCTCAGTGTAAATATCTCAAAGCGTTACGAACACGACGCCATATGTATCGAGGCGCACACTCCTGCAGGGTGGGATATGTTTCTATGGTTACGTTGAAAGGTATAAAAGAGGATCTGAAGGAAAATACACCGGAATATTAATCTACCAAAATTTGAAGAAGCCAATTTTCTACTCCTTTGGTCTATAAAAGCTTTAAATGAACTAATATTGAACATAAGTGAATAGTCATAGGAACGTATTTACGAATTACGTATTAGAATATTTTAAAAGCTTTGACTTCACGGCAATGTATTTTATTTAAAACATGAAAGATTTTTAATATTGATATGGTCCTATAAGATGTTGTTAGGTTAGCTAATTACGTAATAACTATTTTTCTTTTTTTTATGTCAAAAGGAGACAAACGAACAGGTGGGTCACCTGATGTTACGTGATCACCACCGTCCAGACACTAGCAACACGAGGGGAGTCGCAAGTGCGTTGCCAGCCTGTGTATGGGGGAGGGGTAGGGATAAAGGGGAAGGCAAAGGGGGAAAGGAGGCGGGTCTCCGGCGCTCTCACTGACCGAACGAAACGCAACAATGCAAGCACTGTTACATCACGTCGGTGTTCTGTGAGAGGGTGGTACTACCCCGGGCGTGCCGACCCATTCATGCTGAAACTAGAAATAGCAACAGTGTGGCTCTACCACCTGCTAGAACCTACACAGAAGGTCCCTTAAGTAGGGACTTAATGCTGTAACCGACTTGGTGTTACACAGATGGTTTTCTTTTTACAAGTTTTGTTTTTGATGTCAAATATATACTCCCATAACATTTGTTTAATTCATATATCTTCTTTTATATATTTAATACTTTTCATCACTGTATTTATTATATAAACTGCCTAATTCGATAATAACTAAAGATTGAAGAATATATTATCCTAACTAATATTATAAATGGAAGTAGTCCGGTGAAGCTGTTAAGACCTTGCTTGGTCAATAGCGTAGTCAGTTAGAAAAAAAGAAAAAAAAGAAGCGAAACTGGGTTTGTTTTTGTTATGTTTTCAAACCATAACTGTTCAACTGATGAAGGATCGGTACAGAAAAAGAATGTAGGGGGTAATGATGAATGGTAATTCATCCAGAAAGGGATAGAGCGAATCAACATTAAAGCGAGTGAAGCCGAGGACAAACGATAGTATATGAGTAATCAAATATCAAACACCATTAAAAAAAATTGAAAATTACTAAAAGTATATTCAACACCAGGATATCATATAATACGAAAAATTATTCATCTTCTATACTATATATACTATCATCTTCCATACTATAATAAAACTGTAACAAAGCCAAATCTGTACATGAAATATTTTTTGAAAATTTTTATCGGGGTAGACTTTATTATCGATATATAAGCCAAAAGTAATCTTTTTACAATTTTTGTCTGTCTTTCTGTCCCTGTGAACACGTATCACTCTGAAAGTACTGAACCAACTTTGACGAAACTTGACACAGTGATACTTAATATTACAAGGTGACATCTAGGAAACTTTTTGTCCCATAAAATACAGGGAGTTCTCCAGGATAACGAAAAACAAAAACTTGTAGTTAATGTAAGTAGACTTTTTTGCGACACCTTGGTACAAGAGCCAGCAACGTTGGAAGAACGAGAATTTTAGAAAAACTGGTTCTTTAATATGAAGATATATAATATTATGTTATCCAAACAGGATTCAGGATATCTGATTATATTGTTAATAAAAAAAATGTCTGGCAATAATAATTTCATGTTTTAGTAGCGTTTCAAAATTAGTGAAAAACAAAACATTCTAAATTATATAAAAATCAATATTTTTGCCTATAAAGGTGCGATATGCACTAATAAACGCAACGTTTACCGGCAGCAATATAGCCCTCACGCTGTTCGGAAGAACATAAAGGTATATGAAAAACTGGCTTATTGAGATTTGTTGTCGAAACCGTTTCTAGCTCTTAGACGAATAGTTACAGGCAAGTGACAGTTGACACGTCGTGCTCATATCTTTTTAATATTTATATTTTTCTTCAATACAATGGAGTGTGAAAAAGTTTTAATACAAGTTGAAAATAGTTATTATATCATTCAGTGTTTCATTTATCATTATTTATTTTATGAATATATTTTATCGTTTAATTTACAATTTAACTCTATCAACTTCAAATTTTATAATGTATAGTGACTCTATAGTAAATGTCTACAAAAAAGGGAAAGCAACTTCGTTAGAAACTGGGGGTCCATAGACCTCTAAAGCTTCTTTTTTACATTACCGCCAATATATATAGGTTAATTTTTATTTTTATTGAACCCTGTAAATGATGCTACGGACGGATTGTAGGCTTATTTTAAAAGATTTCTCACATATCATCTGGATATATGTTTGAGTAAGTCCCTTGATAGTTTGGATTTATAATTGGAAACGGTAGGTGTGGCTGCAGTCGGGTTTTAAGTTTATTAAAAATTTTCGCATTTAAAAATACATTGATAACCGATTTGATGCAGACGAAGTAGCACGGGTCAGCTAGTTAGATATAAAATGATATTCCTCAGGAAATAATTCTTGATAGAGTATTATATTACTTTTGCCTTCCCTATTAAACAAAATATAATAAAAAAATATAACATATTAATTTAGAAACGTATTTAAACCAGGATAATGTTTAGTGGGTAGAGTGACACATTCAGCATTATTGTTCCTTCATCGTTGAAACAGAATTAATGAGGCGTATGGATAAACCACGAAAGATTAATTACAAATGACTGACAATCGAGAGCCGAAAATGCAAATTTATGCTAATACAATTAATTCACTCCGGGTTACAGCTTATATATTTAAATATGTATGTTTTTTGTGTAGATACAGTATTTGCCTTATATTTTCCACCGCTAATCCAACTGCTACATGTTATTTACATGTACTATTCATAAGTTAAAATACGTAAAAATTTCTTTACTTGAAGCTTAAGAAAAGATTGCCAAATGAAAATTTTCAACGTTGATTTTATTTTTAGACATTATTAGACAGATCTCAAGTCCTACCTTTTTTATAAACATGCAAACTAGCGGGCCTGGTGAACGTAGTCCCGCCCTATAATAAACCTTGACGAATTACATACTTAAACCTTCTTTATGAATCACTTTATCTACCGGTGAATCGCATGAAAGTCCATTCAATAATTTTTGAGCTTATCGCGAAAAGACAGACAGACACACGTGGCAGAGAACTTTGTTTTATAATATGTAATGATACCTAGATTTAAAATAATTACTCAATCATCAAACGAATAATTGTCGAGTGTAGAATTCGAAACTACAACACTCAGCCCGGAACGAAGTGACCGTTAAAACACTGCTTCATCGGTGCAGTTAGCTATCTCAGTTAACTCCTTGTTCATTTACTTCGAACTAAACAGTTCGCAACATCTTACCTTTACCGTACCGTGAAATTGTGAAACAATCTCCCAGACAATGTGTTCCCTCCTTTTGCTATCCCATATCTGCAAAACGAAGCTTCGACTACATGTCGCGGTAAAATTAACTAACAAAACTTTCCTATAAAGGCGCAGATTAAACGTTGCCACACCTGTGTCTTTCCAATAACTCGACATTAGCGTCCGCTAAACTCCTTTGATATGTGTAAAAACCGCGAGCCCAGTTATGGTGCTGCGTCTATCGTCACGCAGCCCGATAGTTCGTAACACATGACGATAATGTCTTCCCACGCCTGTATTTAGTGTGACCATAGACAAAACTTCATGCCGATATACGCAGGTATGGGAGTACCATTCCTGTAATATGGGGTCCTTCGAGCGTAACGTGAAGAGTCTTACACAGGCCGGCATGATAGCAGCGACCGGCGAAGGAGGGCGTGTCTCTCGGTAGTCGCTGTTGTGTTTGGATTGTACTGTGCTTACCATCAGGCATAGTGCAATCATTTTGCCATGTTACAATTAAAAAAATCTTCTATATATACCTACATTTATAATAAGAATGTAAATCTAATGTGTCGGTACTTTTTAGATTCTCGTGAAAAAAATTGTTGCACGTGTCTTAGAAATAAATAATAAAATACATTTCAATCACTTTTGGAAATGTCTGTCTGTCTGTCTGTTTGAACACGCATCACTGCTAAAATACTTCATTCACCAGAAAACCTCGCCATAAAGTATAGCGTCAAGTAACATTTTTTCAGCAGTCTTGGTTTCATTAAAATCGTTTCACTCTATCAAAAGTTATTGTAATTTTAATGACGACGCGACTTAAGTACGAGAGAAAAGTAGATAAGTTAAATGACTTTATCCATTCAGATGATTTTATTAGTTACTGTTTTTTTACAATAATCGAGTCGAGGGCGGAGTCGCGGTCACAGCTAGTGTATTAATAACATTATAGAGGTATGTCGTTGGAGGTGCATCACTCAAAGATCACTGGATACATTTCGATAATGTTGAACGTGAAATATACTAAAAGGGAAATTCTGATAGGCAATTTTTTGTGTGACGAAAAGTGGTGGCGTAAACACTGTGTCAGGTAGAATATTGAAATGCGTTCTCGTCCGATCACCGAAATTAAGCAACGTCGGACGCGTACTTGGATGGGTGACCGCCTGAGACATTAACGTTGACTTTTTGTAGTATTTTTTTAAATTAAAATGTTTCCATGTAACACAAATGGGTCACTTCTATCGTGTGTCACACCTGTTTTTTATTTGTTTTGCTTTTTAAATACACGGTCCCTATTTAAAAACCATTTTTACAATACAATACAACAAATAGAGTTTTACAGCTTTAAGAATGCATTACAGTGTTTTCTTGTCGTTAATAAATCAGGCAATAATGTTTATGTTTTTCCTCTATGCATAAAATAAAGATAATAAACAGGGCAAAGACCGTCGAGAGTATCAATTTGCAAGCAATAGAAGGCTAAAAGGTATATAAAGGAATATTTGCATCACTTCAGTTATGAAAGTGCAGCTTGTGTTGTAAATACTTCACCTCGGGTACTTGTTAGGTAGTCTGTTCATTAACTTAGTTAAACCTCATCTTAATTTTCCTTTACAAAGGCACTCAGGGAGCAGTGCACCAACGAACTATTTATCTTCCTATAACATAGTTATAATACATTAGCTGGAAATTCATGCAAGTAAGTATACATTTTATACAACACAGACTCAATTAAGTAATGATTTAGAATACAAAACACGAGCGCTTTGAAACACACTATATATGTTAACTGTAATAATGCATAGTAAGTTGTATACATTACTAAAAGGGTGTGTGTTAAATATATATGAATAACTAGGTGTGCATAGTTCGTACGCGTTTTAAAAAATCGTATTAAAGAATTATAGAATTGTGAGACTATGTACAATTACAGAAACGCTCTTTAAAGAAAATTGTAAGTAAGACGCGCACGCCACTAACAGTAACATGTAACGTGTACATTAGATATATAAATACAAAGAGCGTGCCAAATGAGGTTTGTCATCAGCAACATATTTGGGACCTTAACCAACCATATAACTACCTCAGTGCTCACTTACACTGTATAAGGAACTAACAAAACAATAACTTAAAATATTATTATTAAGATTTACATTTACATTATATTTAATATACATTGCCATTATTATAATTAAGATTTTGTGACTATACAAAAAATAAACGCAAGAAATTGTATTATGGAACTCTTTACGTAATTCGTTTATAATCTAAGATCTTTTTAGGACGATATCTATATCATTAATGTTATTAATAATTATAATGTCGAATTGTAAACAATAAGCTGATAATTATTTCTCTTATTAAAAATAAAGAATGAGTTGAAATCTTGCTAAATTTCATGCCGACAGAGTCGCGGTTAACAGCTAGTCTAAATTAAAATGAATTCAATTACTTTTTATAAGGTCCGCTATCTGCCAGTGAAAGTTCCATGAAAATCGGTCTAACCGTTTTGGAGAAAGCACTGTGAGCGAAGCCACGGTTAACAGCTAGTATAAACTAAAATTACCTAAATTACTTTCTGTAAAGTCAGCTACCTGCCAGTGAAAATTTCGTGAAAACTAATCTAACCGTTTTGGAGATAGCATTGCGGGCGAAACCACGGTTAACAGCTAGTATACACTAAAATTGCTTGAATTACTTTTTATAAGAACAGCTATCTGCCAGTGAAAGTTATCTGAAGATCGATCAAACCGTTTTGAAGATAGTACTGTGGGCGAAGCCACGGTTAACAGCTAGTCTAAATTAAAATAGACTAAATTACTTGAAATCTGCTGGTGAAAGTTTGGTGAAAATCGGTCAAATCGTTTCGGAGATAGCATTGCAGGCGAAGCCGCGGTTAATACCTATTCTAATTTAGAGTAGCCTAAAAAACCCGCAGTATTTTCAGCTATGTGTCAGTGAAATTCCTGTCAAAATCGGTCAAAAAAGATTACCCGGAACAAACAGACAGACCGATAAAAAATTTAAAAATTGCATTTTTATTATCAGAAGCGTGTATACTTATACTTACTTTCATACCCAATCAGTGAAAAGTTTTTATTTTGATTTTATTATGTATAGAAGATATAGATATAGATGAGGTAAATGAGTCATACCAAATTCGACTCTGTGTAAATATTCTCCGTATACGAATTTTTATGGCATTCTATCAGTGATAGTATAAGTAAAAACGTGCTTATAATGTCTTCTATGATTATCGATTTCAAGATTTTCACGACGATATCTATATATTAATAGGTGAAGCCTAATCTTTGTATCCCTTTTAACGGAATTGGGCGAACATATGAACGTGAAACTTGACATAGTTATATGGAGGAGAAGTGCAGAAAGCTATTTATTGTATATAAAATGCATTAGAGGTACATTAAAATAATTAAAATATGCATTACTCACACTACTGCTTCAATTTTACACAACATATACACACATGTAAATAAAAAAGACATTTTGACATCTGTCAATAAAGGACTTCAAAAAAGGTTGTGAAGGAGGTTGCTATGCTCGACTGTATGTATTATTTTACTCTTACGTTCCAATTACCCTTTTTCATTCTACATTCAACAATGATATAAACCTAATAAAATCCAAACTTTAAAAACTATGGTCGAATTTCGACCACTGGACGCCCACTAGTATCATTAAATGTGTCAACTCAACAATCTGTCAATTCAGTATTTACATATTCTAATAATCATATTCTGGGAAACAGGTAATACTTCTTTCAAAGGGGAAAACGAAAGAAAAGTTATTTAACCTCATGCTTTTTTTATATTACAGGAGACAAACGAAAAGGCGAGTCACCTGATGGTAAGTGATCACCGCCGTCCATAGACACTAGCAACACCAGGGGAGTCGCAAGTGCGTTGCCGTCCTTTAAAGGGGGAGGGGGAAGAAGAGGGGAGAGGGCATAAGAGAAGGAAGGTAAGGGGAGGCGGGCCTCCGGCACTCTCACTAACTGAACGAAACGCAGCAATACTTCATTTCTGTTTTCTGTGAGAGGGTGGTGCTACTCCGGGTAAGCGAGACCTATTTATGCTCAAACCAGTAATAGCTTCAGTGTGGCTCTACCACCTACATTGAAAGTCTTAAATGCATAAGTATTGAGTATTATTGAAGAGAACTGGAAAGTAGATTCGATGAGTCTCACTTGTAACATTAACAAACATAAGAGTATAGTCCGGTGAAGCTGTTAAGACCTTGCTTGGTCAATAGCGTAGTCAGTTCGAGAAAAAAAAACAAGAGTATTTCATATTAACACTCTAATTTAAGAAGGATTTAGAATTGGGTTCAGGCGATTTTGGGCTGGGTTCAAATGAATAAGCCATTTGGCAGTAATGTGTTATCGATACATTGTTATGTTTCCTTTTATCTGAGTATAGAACAGAAAATGTAAATCTTTGAAATAAAATTGCCCCACAAGTTCGAAGACCCTATATAATTTTCCCAATCTAACAAATTAGTTTGAACACAGTTTCAATGTACCAATTAACACCGTATTCCAAATGCTATCAATTTGATGTAACGATCATTATACGGTCCCTTTCAATATGCATGTGTGATGTAGCTAAATTCATTACCTGCATGCAGTATTTGCAATGGAACGGTTAATGGAAAGTAAAATGGTAGACCAATTTGCATTTTAAAGAACTACTGTCACATTCGCTTGAATACGTTACTGAACAAACAGATACGAGATGCAATTACAATTTTACCTGAATTTATTATTGTGTATGTTTGTTCGGGATGAATTTTGTAATTGATTTTTGTTTGAACAACCATAATTAAACTTGGCGTAGAGTACAGATGGCGACACACATAGACAAGTTTTAAACTGATGTTTAACAACCAGCTTGACTAGGACTAGAATATATATCGCAACTATACTACACGGGACTGCTGCCAGATAAGGAATTTGTTTGCTAAATTCAGAGGATTTTTAAAAGGAAATTGAAGGACTGAAATATTCAGTGGTATTAACGAAGTCAAAAAATGATGGTTTTGATGTTGCGCTGGTATGAATGTAGGATTCGTAGGAAAACTCTATATGCTAGTGCTATTGACTATCCACGACATTAAACCATTTGGAACATATTTTAAAGTAAAAAGAAATAAATATATAGATACCTGGATTTGTGATTTTTGCAAATAATTTGTGTTCCTTTCTATATTACAACAAAGTATTAAAAGAGTCTCATATAAGTTGAGATTAATTTTCGATAGTATCTATAGTATTTCATATTAGGGTACCTATTCCATATTGAAGGTACCTTCACCAAAATGTAGTTTTAAAAAAATCTTAATTATAAATAATCAAAATAACCAACAATCGTTACAAAACAAAGTGCAAATTTTACGTAAAGTGACCGGTGCCCTGTGGTACATCCGGAGAGTTGATCTACATAGCGATCTACAGAGATGCCTTCTATCTGGGCGTACGTAAAATCAATTACGATTAGTTATTTTGAAAAAGCCGCGAATCATCCCAGTCCGTTAGTGATATCCGCCGCAAAATACGAACCCGTACCAAACGCTGCGCGTTGTAAAAGACGTCCGTGACATATTTTTACCGACCCTCCCGATGAAATAATGGCAGTGAACGATCAGTACCAGCCTGTCTCTCCAAACAGAGCGTGCTCACGCCAACGCCCGGGTAACCACAGATCACGCCGCCTGGTCTAGGGATAAATTTCGATCCCACACACCAGACTAGGCCCCCCTCGGCAGCAGCTCAAGCCTAGGTCCGTTCCCTCGGCGTGGAGCCCTTGAGTACGCTGCTCGCGCGATACAGTGACACAAAATCTTACATCACTGCGACAACATTACACATATCACCTCCACACACGTGCACGCATACACGCTTACACATGCAGGTGGAAGGGTTTTATTTTTTCCCCTTATCAAACTGAAATAGTTTAGAATATTATCCGATACGAAATATATATAAGAGTTGTTGAGGTATGTATGCTTGGTACACATATATGTTTCAACAACTCATATATGTATGAATAGTTAGCTTAGCTTAGGTTAGCTCACATAGGTCGCGAATTGCATGTATCAGGCAACAGCCAAAGCCGAGGTGTGCCGTGCACCCTTGAGCTAGTTGTCAAATTAAAATCGGCTGAGTGCCTTAAGCGCTTGCCTTAGTAGTCCGGTGAAGCTGTTAAGACCTTGCTTGGTCAATAGCGTAGTCAGTTCGAAAAAAAAAAAAACAAAAACAAAGCGCAAATATATGGTTGTTAATCATTAGTACAAAAAGTTTTTTATCTATAACATTATGGTATTCCATATTTGGTTACTTTCCTCTATTTATTATTAAATAGGCATGCAGCGCACCTCATGTTAAATGCTCACTGCAAATAGTAATGTATAAGTAACCTCCATAGGACCACAGTTATAATTGTTTGTTATTCTTGAAGACCGAGTAGGAATACTTCGAATTTGCTAACCACGGCTTTTGAATCGAAACGTAATTACATAAGCTTCTTAATAGTGGAAATAGATATGGTGATTGTACCCCAGCAATTAAACCATATACAAGCTTTATCACTCATGAAGAAATCCCTATAAAATAACCGAAAAAAATCCAACCCGCAAAATCAAATCCAATATTCAATCAGAGTCTGTAAAGGAGTCTAATCCATTGAGTTACTCATGAACTTGCAACATCGACGTCTGACCTCACGAAAAAGTTCATGTTGTATTTACTAAGAATATAAACGAGTTTAGTTATAATGTTTTATATCTTAACATTATTTATAACATAAACGTATTTTACGGCTATTAACGTCAACGAAACGACAGTTTATTATTTTTACACTGTTCTTTTTGACATTGATGTAATGTATCGCTTTTACATATAGTACATATATCGTACATAGTAACTAACTATAGCAACAAAGTACAAATGGAAACGACTGAAGGTCAATGTTACGCGATACATATTATTTTTACCGAACTATTATGATGTTACTTTCTTTTAAAAAGCAGAAGCTAACTTAAAAATGATCTGTTATTAATTATGTTTCATATGTTGCTAGTTTTTTCCCGCGAATTCATCTGCATATTATTTGGGATAAACAAAATGCCAATTACACGTCTATATATTCAGAGATTTGATGAGAAATGACCAGATAGCATGGAACACGGGCACGGGAAATTACGATACGAACTAACAGCTGATAGTCACTGCGACTTTATCACTACTATTCATTTAAATCATCAGTATTCATTAGGGACGATATATTTTTATTTCGTCGATGCAGTTTAAGAGGTTCAGCATTCACTTTTTCCGGCGTTTTGTGTTCGAACCCATAAGCGCGGTATTGTGCCCGTGATCACTAAAGGACGGGTGTTTTTTGAAATGTCAACAAAATTAAGGGTACCAAAGTGGCTGAAAATCGGCTTAGGCTGTTAAGCTAAGCTAACCAAGTCAGCTAAACTAATCATACATAATGATGCAAAGATGTGTCCCAGCGTAGGTGCCTCATGTTCGTGACATGTATTTGAAATCTGGAAATTTAGCAGAAAGTTAAACCCTATCATTATATGTGTACCTACGGTGTGTATGTGCATGTGTATGAGATGCAGTATGATGTTTGTGAAAACTAGTTAATATAGTATCATTGTGTCCCGCTAGTAGCGTGCTTCAGGGCTCCAGTTCTGGGCATCGGGTCAACCTAAAGTAGAGGAAAGAAGTATACATATCAGAACTGTGCGTTCGTAAAATAAAACACGCGACAACAAGTAGACTAAAGGTGATAAACAAACAGGCAGACCGAGTTATAGTATGGACATATTCTCTTATAAAAATAACGTTTTCGAATGTTCCAGCAGTTACGACTCGTAAATAAAACCACGGAGTTTACGAGTCTCTTCTCCCGTTTACCTCCACTAAACTTATAGCCTATTAAGATTAGTTTATTATTGTAAATTGTTCAGAGATAAACTGACTATTTAGCTTTGAGAATTCGAAACGGTGATGGATCAGTGGTACGGGTACCGTGTCGATAAACTTGAGTTCCAATCGTACTATAAGGAGATGAAGCAATGATGACTTAGTTGATAGCGTTTCGGATACCGTATCGTAGGACGCAGGTTCGAATCCTTGCAATTGAGCTGGAGCTTTCGGTGAAGGAATACATCTTGATGAAACCGTAATATGGTGGTAGGATTTTTTTCTAAGTGCACCTGACTAGCTCCCACGTTCAAGTTGAATATTTGCCGCCAAGCACCGGTTGGTGTGTTCTGGCAGATGTACTTAAGAGACAGACCACCTCTAGATGTAGGTTTGACAGGTGTGCAAAGTTTGAATTAAATCTGATCGTTCAAAGTAGGACGAAATCGAGCTCAAAGGGGTCGGTTATATACATACATACAGGTGAAGCTAATAAAAGCGTGATGTTTTAGTTAATTTTTTTAAACTTTTATTTCTGATTATTGCATTGTCATCGACTTTTAACAGGTGTGCAAAGTTTGAATTCAATCTGATCGTTCAAAGTAGGACGAAATCGAGCTAAAAGGGGTCGGTTACATACATACATACAGGTGAAGCTAATAAAAACGTGATAATGAAGGAATAAAATCATAATTTCAATTTATACTATTTTGCCCGCGGCTTCGCTCTCATTAATGTAGATTTAACCTGTTCTTTTTTTACATTACTCTAAAGAATATTACTTTTTTTTTGATAACGTGTATTCCAAATGATGATCATCAGCTGACTAGTTAACGCAAGAGAGCGTAACAAACATAGTGACATTCGCATGTATAATGTCATATACATGTGTAATATACACCACCCTAAATACTTGCCAAGTATCTAATGGGACGAAATACCCTGAAACCCTCACATGATCTACTATAGAATAATAACAGAGAAGCTGACATGTCAGTGGACATGTGTCGCAGAAAGTTATAGGTTACAAGGTGTAAATAGGTTACAAATACGAACCTATACGAACAAATACGAATAGCATGAGATAGATTGCAATATAATATAAAAAATATATAATACCAGTTAGGATGACTAACTTGAAAATAACTGTAATCTTCAGATCAGTAAGCAATAGCTACCTTCTGCATCAGTATGTGTTGCAAACCAAACTCTTTGGAAACACATAGCAATGTGCACGTTGCAGCTGAAATAAAGGTAACGGTGGTGCTTCGTGTTACATGTTTGACAAAAACATTATTCATATTAGTTGTACAATGTATTCTATATACTAGCGTTTCCTCGCAGCTTTGCTCGCGTAGATACAGATTTCATCTATCCCTCGGGAACAGTAATATTTTTCGGGAAAAAAGTGTACTATGTCCTTTTCTATACATCTGACAACGTGCATGCAAAGTTTCATGAGTAATAAAGGTGTCAAAGCATAACAAACAAACTCATTTTCGCATCTATAATATTAGTTAGAATAACACATTTCAAGTAAAATACATAATCAATGTTAAAGTACCAAAAATAACAAAATGATTATTAATGCTTTGAATTAAAAATTTAAAGTTGGGAGATAAATTCCGATTTGATTACTCAAAAACAATAATTTAATAGCCACAATTAGTGTTGCCAAAATGAAAGACCAAGACGAGACTTGGCTTTGTCTTGGTCTTGGTATTGCGTTAATACACCTAGTCTTGGTCTTGAAAAAACAAGACCAATACTGCAAGACCAAGGCCTATTTTGGGCAAGATTAGCCACAATATAAAGTAAACTCAACCAGTGTTTCCTTTTTAAGTTTCATAACAATTTCTCAATCGAAAAGCGATGGTGAGATCCTCTTGAGTGTGTTGGGGTTATCGAACTAAAACCCAATTACTCTGAAATGAAGCTTAGTTATTGAACATTGCTTGTACTATAGTATAGTATTCTGTAATCAGTGTGCAATGAAGTGTTAAAATATAATATACAAAACTTATATATACCAGAAAAATACAATAACGTCAACACACGTATAAAAACTTTACTGTTATTGAAATAACTTTTCAATACTTTCTTTAATACCTATTAAATGATAATCTTATCATAACTTTGTATTGATATTATAAATATAAGTATTTTTCAAGAATACTTATAAACGCTTATAGTTTCGAAGATTATAAACAGTAAAATTAATATTATGAATTGTATATTCGCCAACTAAACAACTAAGTCAAACGTACTGTTATATGTTCTTGTTTATTAGTTTCGTTTCCAATATTAACTTTCAATAAAACATACTTTTCAATAGATTTTTGGTATACTAATTTATAAATGAATATATATTTCCTACACAGTCGAAAATTATATTATTATGGCTTTTAGATTAATAAGGATAATACCGTGTTCAAAAGGTACATCTGAATAGAACTCATATTAAAACTAGCGGACCCGGCGGACGTTGTCCCGCTCTGATAATAACAAAAACCTTGACAAATTATATACCAAAACCTTCCCCGTGAATCACTTTATCTAATGGTTTAAACAGCATGAAAATCAGTAGTTTTTTAGTTTATCACGAACAGACAGACGTGGCAGAGGACTTTGTTTTATACTAGGTAATATAATGATGATGATGATGATGAAATTACGTACTTTCGTAGTAAATGCACCGCGCTCGCCGATCGCTGCCGCGGCAGGCTAAAGTTATCATTTTACGCGAGTCTAACCAAAGCGTGACAAAACTGTCTTATTTTAATTTAAAATTCATCAAGTTGGTAATATACAAAATGGTACTTAAGTATTAACAGCAACGCAGTGTGTTCGCCGGCTCGCGCTGCCTTTGTTACAGGAGTCTTTTTTTTTATCGTGGGTAAATCCCTTATGGATACACCACCCTCTCGGGGGAGAGAGTGGGTTATGTTCGACTCGCACAGACCAAAATCCCACGGTGTACGTCTTCCGCTATAGTTGGGGCGGCACGAGATCTCTATAGACTTTTGTTACAGGAGTCAATCCCTTATGGATACGCCACCCTCCCTGGGGAGAGGGTGGGTTATGTCCGAGTCGCACGGACTAAAACCCCACGGTGTACCGACAGACCGTTTTGTGGGGGCGGCAAGGGATCGTTCAAGCTAATCAACCTTGTAGAGCCGCCCCCACGGTCCGCCCGGCGGAAGGTGACCGCCGGGCTCCTACCTATAGAGGGACAGACCGGGTACACACCGGCTGCCCCCCCTCGTCCGCCGGACCCGTGCAATGAGGAGATGGGCCCCCCGGCCCATCCCCTCAGGTCCGGCTACGGTGGCAGGAGGAGTTGGGCGAAGCGCCTTCTCCTCCTGCCTGTCCTCCTTTGGCGGAGACGGCCACTTTGAGGGTCTGCCTCGCGGGCCCTCTCCGCCTCCTCCTTCTGCGAGATGACCTCCTCGCAGAAGGAGGCCATCGCTCGCCAAGCCTGTTCGCTGCCGAGCATGGCCGAAACCACGCTCGGCAGCGATAAGTCCGTTCCTACGGCCGCCGCCAGGATGCGGCGCTGCTCCCCCCACGCAGCACACTCAGACAGCGTGTGCTGCGCGGTATCTTCCTCAGCGCCGCACTCGTGGCAGGCGGCCGTCGGCTCCCTGCGTGCGATCCGGTGCAGGTACCACCCGAAACAACCGTGTCCGGTGAGTACCTGCACCAGTCGGAACGTCAGGGAGCCCCACTCCCTGGCAGTCCACTCCCGCAGGACCGGGCGGACGGCGTCCACTGTGAACCGCCCGAATCGCTCGTCCGCCAGGTCCTGCTGCCACCTTTCGACGGCGTCCCCCCTGAGACGCCGTCTCTCCGCCTCTACCTCCCTGGGAGCCGGAGGCTCCCCCCTTCGTTTCCTCGCCGCCGTGAACTCGTACACGGCGGCGAGAACTCCTGCCTCCAGCTCCCAGGGCAGGGAGCCGGCGAGCGTGAAGGCCGCCGCCGAGGACACCGTCCGGTACGCCCGGATTGCCCTCAGTGCCACCGTGCGCTGCGCATTGCGGAGCGCACGCACGTTGGCGGCACCGAGGGCATCAGCCCAGACTGGTGCCCCGTAGGCGGCCATCGCCCGCACGACTCCCATGTAGAGTCGGCGGCACCCGGCGCCCGGCCCCCCCACGTTGGGGAGTAACCGGCCGAGTGCCGCCGCCGCCCCAGAAATTCGCGGTCCGAGCCCCGCAAAGTGGGGCTCGAACCGCCAGCGCCCGTCCAGGGTGAGGCCCAGATATTTCATCTGGGTCCCCACCCTGATCCGGGCTCCCTCCACCACAATGTGAGCCCCAGGAGGTGGCCCCCGCCGAGGCCCATGAAAGAGTAGGGCCTCGGTCTTCTCGAGGGCCACCCTGAGGCCCAACCTCCTTATGCGCCCGACCACGAGGGTTGTGGCCATCGTGGCCAGGCGCTCCACTTCCTTCCATTCCCTCCCCCGGGCTACGACTAGGGTGTCGTCCGCGTAACAGATGAGGCGTGCTCCATATGGGAGCACGCCGCGGAGCACCCAGTCGTAGCCCATGTTCCACAGGAGCGGCCCCAAGGCCGACCCCTGTGGAACCCCTCGCCTTGTGGCCCGCCGCACCATACGCCCGTCGCCGTCTACGTAGGCGACCTCCCTATCTTCGAGGTACGCCTCCAGCACCCGCCGCAGGTAGGGGGGCACTCCGAAATATCGGAGCGCCTCCCGTATGACCCCATGCGGCAGGGTGTTGAAGGCGTTGGCGATGTCAAGGGACACCGCCAAAACCCTCTCCCCCTGGGAGGTCGCCTCTGCCGACAGCGACTTCAGGAGGCACAGGGCGTCCACCGTGGAACGCCCTGCCCGGAAGCCATACTGCGCGTCCGCCAGATTAGGCCCTACGCCCTCTAGGTGCTGGACGACCCGGGAGGAGATAATCCTCTCCAGCACCTTCCCGGCGTCGTCCAGCAGGACGAGGGGCCGATACGCGGACGCGCAGTCCGGAGGGCGGCCTGCCTTTTCCATAAGGCAGAGCCGCCCAAGCTTCCAGGGCTTCGGGAACTGCCCGACCGAAAGACACCGGTCGAACAGCTCCCGAAGCCACCCCCCTAATTGGCCCAAGGCGAGGCCGAGCACCCGACCCGGGACCCCATCAGGGCCGGGCGCTCTACGCCGGTTGAGGAGGCGCTCGACCGCCCTCCCCATCTCCTCCTCCGTTATCGGAGGGGGCGGCCCGTCGAGCACCTCCTCGACTGCCTCCCGAGGCGGAGGCATGGGAGGAGCCGGTAGCATCGGAGGGTCGGGGAATAATTCTCCCACGACCCTCGCAACCACCTCCGGCCGGAGGGTCTCCGTCGCCGGGGGCGCCCAGGATCGCAGCTTCTTGCGCACGATCCTGTACGGGCGCCCCCATGGATCCCCCTCCAGCGTCTGGAGCAGCTCCTCCCATGCTGCTTCTTTCGCCCGGCTGATGGCAGCCTGCAGGGTCTTCCTGCACTCCCTGTAGCTGCCATACAGCCGGGCCTCCGCCTCCGGGTCCCGGTGCCGGCGTCGGCGGCTGCGCCCGAACAGCCGCCGGGCCGCGGAGCAGGCCGCCCGGAGATCGGCGATCTCCGGCGACCACCAGTACACCGCCCGTTTGTCTGGGCGGTGTACGCTCCGCGGCATCGACGCGTCGCAGACCTCCGTGAGGGCTCCACGGAGGCGGGCTGCGGACGCGTCGACGTCAGCCCCTGTGGGAGGGGGCATGGCCCACGCCTGGACGATGGCCGCCTCTTCCGCTAATTCTCGGTTGAGGCGGCTCATCGCCCAACAGGGGAACTTCGCGCCCCTCCGGGGGCGGGTGCCAATTCCGGCTTGGGAGGAGGAGACCTCGAACCTGATATATCGGTGGTCCGATAAGGTCTCCTCCTCCTCAAGCACCCTCCACCCCCGGACACGGCGTGCGACGGACGGGGTGGCGAACGAGACGTCCACCACCGACGTCCCGTTCCATCGCACGCACGTGGGGACGCTCCCCTGGTTGAGGAGGGACAGCCCTAACTCGGCTGCCCACTCCTCGACGGCCATGCCCCGCAGGTCCGTGACTGCCGCTCCCCAGGTCCTCGACTTAGCATTCAAGTCCCCCATGAGGACCACGGGGAGCGGCGACAGCCGTCTGACAGCTCCCTGCAGGGAGCCGAGATACGCCTCGAACTCCCTCAGGGGCTTGTTAGGGGAGAAGTACGCCCCCACAATGGCGTACTCTCCCCAGACGGCCGTCACGAACCCGGCCCCGCTTTCCCTCGCCGCCAGGGACGAACCCCGACCCGCCACGATCGCCACGGAACCGTTCCGATCCCCAGCCCATTGCGGCTGGGAGGGAACGAAGTAAGGCTCCGTGGCGACCGCGAGCCCGATACACCACTCCGCCACTGACTGCACGAGTAAGTCCTGTGCAGCGGCGCAGTGGTTGAGGTTCGCCTGGAGGAAATTGCATATGGACCTATCCATTATTGGTCCATAGCAATTTCCTCCCGCCTGGCGGCGATCACCTTCGGGATTACTCTCACTACCGGGAGGTCCCTACCCTTGGTGGTGGGGGGCCTGCAAGTGCGGCTCCCCATCACATGCCCCGAGGGCCTCCCCGCGTCCGCACATACGGCGCAGCGGGCCACCTCCGCCTTACATTGGGCCGTTTTGTGGCCCGCCGCGCCACAACGGTAACACCCGTCCCCCCTGCTGGACGAGGAGGGGCACAAGGGGCGGGTGTGCCCCAAGCCCATGCATTTAAAGCAACGCATGGGCTTCTCGTCCAGCAGGTGGACGCGGACGACGCTCCACCCGACCAGGAGCTTGCCGGCCTCGACAAGCTCCCTGGCTGCCGCCGCGGGGAGCGTAATGTGGACCACACCAAGGCCCCCCCAATTCTTCTTTATTTCTCCGACCTTCAAGTCGGCCGCCTTGCAGCCGGCCTTCGCCGCCACGACCGTCTGAATCTCGAGGGAGGACACCGAATCGTCCAGCCCGACGATCCGGATGTCCGCCCTCTTTGTTGGGACGGCGACCGTGGCGATGTCGGCCAGCGCCTTTTCGAGCGCCCGGGCCAGTTCGGCGGCCTTCTCCTTAGTCTGACCCGGGAGCTCGATTTTCCTGGCTCCCGTGGCCGTCTGCCGGACCCGAACATCCTCGACACCCATGTCCGGCAGGGCCACGGCTTCGCGCGCCTTCACCAGGACCTCCCTGTATCCGATCCCCTTGTCGGCCGCGGCATCCTGCAGCGTCACGATCACCGCAGCCGACTGGGGGATTGACGGCAATTTCGGCCCTGGTGGCTTCGCCTGCGGCTTCGGTGGCGCGGCTGAGGCCTTGGGCTGCGAAGCAGGGGCCGCCTTCTTTTTCCTGCCCACCACTTTGGTCCACTCAATTGTGGTAGCAGGGGCAGGGAGTTCAGCCCATCTCATGCCCAGCGGTTGGGCTATCGGGGCTTGGGTTGCCGGTGCCGGCCTCGTGGGTGGAGCCCCCGCTCCTCCCTTCTTCTTGTCCGCCGCCAGAGGGGGGCGAACTGGAGCCTCTGGAGGGAGGCGACTCGACAGACTCTCCAGACGTGCGTTCAGCATGTTGCTGAACGACGTCTGGAGGGAGCGCTCGAGGCGGGATACAGCCCCGGCGAGGACCTCTTCCCACTGCTGTGTGGGAGGCTCCGTCGACGCCATGGCGGGAGCAGGAGGCGGTGGCATCTGCCTTTTGGCGTTGGCCTCCTGCTTCCAGGCCAAAACCTTTTGTTACAGGAGTCTAACCTAACCTAACCGAACCAAGACGGGAAAATTGAGAAAAAGAAATCGGTTTGGTTAGTTTATTTTTTTCGACTGCTTGTTCTTTTGTCTCGGTTTGGTTCGGTTTGGATAGACTTGCGAAAAAAGATAACATTTAATACTAAAGTACCATGGATTGTGGTGGTAAGGCTTTTTGAAAGCATGCATCCAAGCTACCATCCTAGAGTTGTAAATCTGTCGCCAATCACCTGTGTATATGTTCCGGCAGCTGCACTTGAGAGTCAATCGCAACTTGGACCATGTCTTCATCCTCAATAGCGATTGTGGTCAGCTATCGAAAACATACGAAAATGTATATAAACATTTGTTATTCTTTTAACTCCTTATTAATATTTCTTTAAATTATATTCGTTATCTTAACTCTTAAATGAGAAAAGAAAAATACAACAATATACAAATTTCTATCTAGAACGTTGATGGAGCATGTTATCTAAAAATAATAAAGTGGCAAGCCAATGAGCTTCTCAGGATCTTGTCACTTAAGTCTCGTGACGCCACAAACCGCACAAAGGAAACGAGGTTGTCTACGACCAGATTGAAAGTAAAGAAGCGTTCATAATAAATATAATGTAGTAAAAAATATATAAATTCAAAACGTTGCTTTAGAATGAGAATAGTTCTATGTTTACTTTTACAAATTTCAATGTTTTCAAGTGAAAACTTCTTTTCGGGATTTTTTTTTGGCAGGAGATAAACTTATTTCGCGTGATGACATGCTAGTAACCGTGACCGGTCGTATTGCGCTTGCGCGACTTGCATCACACTAGCGACGCGTGGTATAGCGGCCTGTCTACATGTAATATTAATATTTTGTTATTTTGTTCATCATAACTTTGATTGGTTAATAGACTTTATAAGAATGTATATAATTGTTGCTCCGTGTGCCAATAGATGTGAAAACCAGACTAATGTTAATAATTAAAAAAAAAACACATTTATTCCATTATTTTGAGATTTCACTTATCTCAGCAGTCTTTACGACTACCTCGACTTTTTTTTTTAAAGATTCTTTTTATTTATTGGCAGACTGAAAAGAAGAAAGATAATATTTTTCGAGTTTGCATACGTATAAATGCCTATTTTTTTATCTCGCTGTCTATACGGCTTGATACATTTTAACATAGAAAATATTGTCATTAGATTGATATTAATTATTTTTGTAAGAATATTACTCCCTTCATCAAACGACAGACACTTCTATATCGTATAGACTAGTGTAAGCGTTTAAAACATTATCCTAACAACATGATATCGCTCCCTACGGCACTACTATACAAGGGCAATAACCTCTATGCTTAAAGTCGTTGTACGCGAGTTCCATTTTTCCATAGATAAAGTTACAGATTACATTTTAAAAGATTTATAGTGTCTCCTCCATTAATCTCTATTCATTTCAAAAGTGTCTAGAAATATCTTCGAGAGATTTAACAAAAAATTATACCACCGCTTCAAGAAATATTTCTTTTGTCGCTTTACGGTCTACCTCTTGATATTATGCATACATGATTTTCAAACAACTCTCCTTGTAATCTATATAAGGATAAAACAAGTTAAACAAGATAAAACAATATCATAAAACAAGTGGTCACTCGCCAGTTCGTGTACGTTTATTAATGATCACACCATACATTGTTTCTCCAATAAGACCTGTTTCAGAGTGCAGGCGGGTGCGGATGCTTGAGCGGACACGAGTAGTTGAATGCAATAATAAGTAAATCATGGGAAGAAATATAAAAAATTATATTCATTTAATATTTGGGTAACTTCACATTATTGACTTCCCATTTAAAATACGTATTGTTAATTAATAAATTCAAATCTTCGCCCATGTTTATTTTTTATACACCGCAAGATAATTATCATTGTTTAAACATTGTTTAAATTTAAACACAGTGAAAACGCTTATTTAAAATAATTGTACTTATTTTATTATTATTGGTAATTAAATGGTGATAAAAATCCGCTAATGATCGACAGCAAGCTGTGGTGTTAAATCACTTGTGGTGGATTGCGTACTGAACTTTCTTCTTTCTGTTTTCGAACTAACTACGGTATTGACTTAGCAAGATCTTAACAATTTCACCGGACTACAAAATCACAAAATTGGTAACACTATCGGCTGACGGTGAAGGAAAACATCGTGAGGAAACCTGAACCTGAGAAATATTCTTGTAGTACTACTGTATGTTGGAAAAATATAGAACTGTGGATTTCTCAGTTTGAAATCACCAAATACGTCGTGGGCTGGCGTGGTGATTACGCCCATACCTTCCGTCGGGAAGAGGCCTATGGCCCTGCAGTGGGTCTCTTACAGGCTGATGATGATGACAAAATTACTGAACTTTCACAAATAAATTGTCTCTACTATAAAATATAAAAGGTACCTACTATTGTTAATATCAATTGCCCATACTTGACCATTTCTTTAATTCGATTTGATAGTTTATTGCCTTACCGAGTATATATACAACACCTTAGCTTTATAAGTATTACTATAGATAACACTAAGTAAGTATGAAATTTGTATTATTATTAGTATTATTATATTTTATAATTATATTATATTAGTATTATTATAAATAACTGTACCTATAGTACTATAATTGTATTTTTATCACTGCCGGTTTCACTGATTATAAATGAAAACTGCTACATTTAATAGAATAGAGGTTTCGTTAAGAACGTCTTTACACCCTCGACCTATTTACTATAATAGTTACCCAGCCTTTGATTTGGCAAGTCGGGTAGAAGAGTGAGACGTCCGGTTAACATCGACTTGCTTCGGTCTTATTAAGCATTTTCTCTTTCGCACAGTTCAATGACTGCGATAGACAAGGATAACGTTATACGAAAAAGCACTTAGCTACTTATCTCGGTTTTCTCTTCGACTTGCCAAATCATATGCCGTGTATGGCATATAACTTATATACTATAATACAAATTCATCCATACTATATGATAAATAACAGTGATATGATTTTCTTCATACCATGTGACATATTGCATGTGCAGTATAAAAATAATGATTGTGGATAGATTCTCGAGCTTTTGGTGTTCCTTATTTATGAGTTGTACTATTCTTGCTATCAGTCTCGGAGTATTTTATCGTGTCGTAAAAAAGTAGTGTAATGTAAACTATAAAAAAATCGTAATGTAAGCTTACATCATCTCCGGTAACTCCGAAGTATCCGTAAAAGATTATCTATTCATTTTATACGAAATATACCTCTGGAGGTCTTTGTACCGCCGCAGCCGCTGTAGTCTGGTGAAGCTGTTAAGACCTTGCTAGGTCAATAGCGTAGTCAGTTCGAAAAAAAAGGCGCCGCCGCAACTGACGTGACTGACGACACGGTTAGTAGGTTCATCCATCGGGCCGTAGACGCTCGTGGACATTTTGGATTATAACCTAAAGTTGACCATAAAATATCAAAATGAAACCGCCATAAAGGCAATAAAGTCATTAAAAAATCCGTCCTAACCTAGTTAATAATTAAATAAAATCATTAAAAAACATACACCCAATAGTTGCTCACAAATACGATTTTGAGACGTACACAATAAATCAAACGAAAACAAAAAAAAGGTGCGGACCAAGAATCTACAGAATAAAAGAAAAAAACGGTCATTGCACTGTGTTTGAACTTATAAGTACAAAATAATTGCAATTAGAATGGTCTACTACGGCTATTTAAAGTCGGGGTATCTCGTTTGAATTTCAAGCTTTTTTATACCGTACGTAAACTTAATTTAGCTTTATCACTTGCAAGGTTCGTTATCTGTAGTACTTTGTTGGTGCCAATCTTAAAACTCTCTGGAAAGGACACTTTAAACTTTGTCTATCCCCTCAGGATTTCGCCGTCTTCTCTACTCGATATAAATAAACAGAATATATTAGTATCGTCCACCAAAAATATAAACCATATATATGCTAAATCGTAAGCTCTGTTGTTGGTTGATTTTCTGTTTGTTTGAGCGCTTTAACCTCTGCAACTATCAGTTAGATTTGATCATTTCTTTTTTTCATTTTATTACCTACTAGCTTCAGCCCGCGACTTCATCCGTGGAATAATTACTTTGTGCTAACACTAAATTTAACTAGCGACTTCGTTTACGTAGAAGATGACAACATTGTTAAAATACACGTACGTCAACCCCTATTTTGAAACATTATTCATTGGTGCTCCGCTCCTATTGGTCTGATGCGTAGCGTGATGTTATATAGCCTATAGCCTTCTTCGATAAACGAGCCATCTAACAATGAAAATTTCAAATCGGACTAGTAGTTCATGTCATTAACGCGTTCAAGCAAACTAACTCTTCAGCTTTATAATATTAGGATAGATAGTTCGAAGTATAAGTGAAGTTTTTAATTTAACTAGTGGGCGCCCACTGGTCGACATTCGACCATAGCTCATTGATTTTTTTAAGTTTAAATTTTATTAGGGTTAATATTGTTGAATGTAGAATGAAAAAGGGTAATTGGAACGTAAGAGTAAAATAACACATACAGTCGAGCATAGCAACCTCCTTCACAACCTTCTTTGAAGTTCTTTATTGACAGATGTCAAAATGTCTTTTTTATTTACATGTGTGTATATGTTGTGTAAAATTGAAGCAGTAGTGTGAGTAATGCATATTTTAATTAATTTAATGTACTTCTAATGCATTTTATTTAAAATAAATAGCTTTCTGCACTTCTCCTCCATATAAACTTTAACTATGCCAAATTTCACGTTCATCCGTTCGCCCAATTCCGTTAAAAAGGGATGCAAAGTTTAGGCTTCGCGTATTAATATATAGATACTAGAAATATCGAATGGAGTAATCATTAATCACAAATAGCCGTAATTAAATATGCCTTACCAACATAAGGAATATAACAAAAAAATAAAACATCACTATGCAACATCTCAAGCGTGTCAAAGTCTTATTTAAATGATTTTATCTTTGTTCGTGTGAGTTTCGTAAGCGGACGGTTATTCAACGGTTTCACTCACCTCCTGTTTGTGATAGTTTTGGACTGAAGCCCAACAATAATTTATTATTCTAGTAGTACAATACCGTGTAACGGAAATACACGTTCTACAAAACGCTATTGACTCGGTGTTACGCAGAAGCGGACATATTTTTTTAACTCATTTTGTTTCTCTTTGTAATTTTGGTGTATAAACTCATGTATCTGTGATACGGTATTAATACTGTATGGTAAATATTATAATACTGGATTATTACTATGTTATAACTATAGAAAAGGTAAACCCAGGATGAAAAAAATGTGTTTATAATATGTTTATTTTATTGTTGAGAGTACGAAAAGAAACTGATAAGACCATTCAAAAAAATCTAAACCCTCACACACTGCGCCATTTAGCAGCTCCAATTGTAGCTAGGAAATGCCAAAATGATTCCATATGTACTGTCCGCACATGTCCATATGGTTCACAACCAGTACACACATGCCACGGTATCTAACCTCGGCACTGGACTTTATATAAATTGACTAGAGGTAGATACCCCTTTAAAATAAATATCAAAAGTATTACTTTACAAACGGGATAAAGTCTCACTTACCTGATAGTCTTTAGCGCCACCTTTAACAAAGAAACCAAATTCGCAAATAATGCACACCACAAATATTGAAGCACTTATTATAGTGCCAAAGAGCGAATGCGAATTCGAGTGAGTGCCAGTAACGAGCAAGTAACCGGTCATCTCTGATTTTGAAACATATATATTACTAGCTGTTCCCGCGACTTCCTCGGCGTGGAATAGCTACTTTGTGTTATCGCTAACACGGAGCGACAGCTGTTAAAAGGAAAACAACCCCGATTTTGAAACATTTTTCATTAGTGCTCCGCTGCTATCGGTCTTAACATAGTACAACACTTAGGGATTATTTTATCAACTTGAAGTATACATACATATCAACTTTGGTTAAATGATGAACAGCGTTGAAATTTATCAATATAAAGGTCCCTCTTGAAGGTTATTTTTAGAAAACCTTTTCGCTACTCCACAAGAGATATCTATGGAGAGTCCAAAGTTCTGACAGTGCGACAGTTATACTTATTAAAAATGACCCTCACTCACCATAAATACATAAGAAAACTTCCACCATTAAACAGTAATATTACGAATACCTTAGATGTTGCTCATACTCAGTGTTTTAATATAAAAACATCCAAAGTTAACACTGTTTTCGCTCAACGCTTTAGTGCGCTTGCCCTCCCATTCATATATAGACAAGTGAATAAACACTGCGAGTTAATTAACCTAGAGTTAAGAAAAGCAAAAACAAGAGTCACAAACTGGTTATTATCTATGACATACCAGCAGACTGAAAATGTTCTTCACATTCTCTCTTAAACAGACGCAGGATATGAAAATAAATATAGTTCTAAGGACAATTTATATATCTACCTACACTTATTTACTTAGATATGATTACCATGTGTTGTGTTTGTGTTTAGTTATTAATACTGCGCAAATTTAACGGTTTTATATATATACATAAGTTTTACATTCTATTAATCTCTTTCATCCAATAAGTAAGCCACTAACGGCACTAACAGCTTATACATTTTGTAACGTAGTTTTGAATGATTACCCGCGACACAGGATTCAGTTCCTAGTGCGGGAATCTACAGTTATTTGTATGCCATGTAACATCATTTTGTTAAATAAATACTTTTTGTTGTTGTTGTTGTTGTTATTTGAAAAGAGATTTTGAATTAAAATATATTCGACTCGTTCACATAATCCTCGTGTATATAATATCAATTGATAAAAGCTTTCCTTTAAGGTAGTGATTGTTCTAAATATTTGCGCGGAAAATTTCCTCTTTTATCGAAAGCTAAAATAAAAGAAAAGAGTTTTTGATGGGCCTGATATTCGTAAATTGATATTTGATCGAAGCTTCGAATCAACGATGAGTAATGAAAAGGAAGCTTAGATATCGATCAATGAAGTTTTTAGGCAATTAACTTATGGTAACTAATATGATAGACAAGTTCAAAATAGTTAGTTGTATAATGACTCTTTATATTCATGTCTTACAAAATCTTTTTAATTTCTTTCTGAAAAGTATGAGTATTGCGAGTGAAGGGCATGTAAAATGGTTCCATTGAGGTATAAAAGAGACGAAGAAATTATAGTAGAGACTATATAGAATATCGACATGATAGTAATTACTGTTGGTCACTTCAAAGAGATCAACAAAATAATTACATCGAAGAACAAGCTATGAAACTTGAAAGACAGTAAAAAAAATTAAGCACCTAATATATTTTTTTAAATTAAAATTACCTTGCGTAAAATTGTATATTAATAAAAAGAACTATGAATTTTGAATTTTCAAATATCAAATTTACCCTACATTGATATATAATAATAATGTATATATCATATTGTGCATAAATTTAGAGTGATAAAAAAATTGGCGCCACATATGATTTCAGCACTAACAAATACGTATGGTTTAGTTAGATTGGTTTAAAAAGGTTATATAAATTAATAATTAAAAAAAAAGATGCCTGTCCTAATGATTTAATATAAAATATACTAACAAAACAATACACTTCACAAATATGGAAATCACTAATTGTAACTATACAATAATAATTGTTTGATCTGTTACATCAGAATAAAGTTCTTTTCAATATAACTATTTTTTATAAGGTCAAGCCATTGATGACAGGCCAATTTCTTTTCTTGACACATTTCCGTGAGACGTGTTACTTATTTTATGTTCTGAGAATATTATAACAAAATATAACGTAATATTCCTAAGGTCAGTGTGTGAAAAAGACTTCACAGAATAAAACAAACGAACGAGAATTTAAAAGTAATGGGATCAATGGACACTTGTCGCCCAGTCGACCTGAGGAGTTTTACCACACCCTTTGATATTAACACGAGCAAGCCCCGTGGTAAATTTATGATCTTATTTATGATTGTCCCGATCGAAATGTAATGAATGTGTGGTTCTATGATTCCATAGTAGATATTTTGGGATTTTATTAGTACGTATTATTTAGTGCCTATCGGAAAGTATTCGTGCTACTGTGTTCTAGTCTACGACATGTAATTAGAGCTGAAGTGACATACAAGGTTTTCCAACTCAGAAAACCTAACAGTAGCTAACCCCAGATAGTATTAACTTATATGATTTTATATATATATGGCTACGAGACAGAATAAACATAAAAAGTATGAGAATATCCTACAAATATGTACGCATTACTTTTCTACTTATGATAACATCTCAGTGTTGTTTTTGTATACGAAGTATATTTGAGTACATACAATATTATAATTAAGATGATCCATAGAGGCTTTATGATAAATTTCCTCCGGGAATCTCATCAAAGAGAAAATGATATTAGCAATTTATGGAACTTCCAACGTAATAAAATCATGCTTTATAATGAGTTTATTCACAGAAGTTAAGGTACTTTTAAAACAAGAAAATATATTGTTAATGTAATAAAAATGTTACTGTATTGACTTCCTTTCAGGTATACTTTTTCACAGATAGCTGTGTGGTGTAGTGCCCATTAAATACTTGATTTAGGCACCTTGATGTTATGTGTTCAAGAGAGATGAACACTTCACACATATGGTGTTATGCATATAGTTTTTTTTAATATTTATCTCGTTTGATTTTTCATGTAGTGTTCTAATTAATCTTGTAACACGTTCAGATTTAAAATAATCGTTAGCTATGGATATTACAAAAGAACTTTTGGTATGGTACATTTATAAACAATTTTTATAATATAGTCATGGAATATGTCTGTATGTGAATAATGAATCTGTATAATTTATTGACTTGCCTAAAGGTGGGTAGAATTAGATTAAAAAGAATTAAATATATATAATTTTTATTACCTGACAAAACTTTTTTTTTTCGAACTGACTATGCTATTGACCTGGCAAGGTCTTTACAGCTTCACCGGACTACATGACAAAACTTATATATCGCACCGAGGTCATGATTTTTATGAGAGTCTTGACACCGCAATACAGAAAAATAACCGTATCGTACAGCGCCATCTCTTGGTGAATATTTTAAACAAATCACCTAAATTTATTAGAATATTTAAATGTTAGTTAGTTAGTTAGTTTTCTTTAGCTTTTTCGTATCCAGTAAATACACTTTGTTTTTATTTTTTTTAATATAAATGGCTTATAAAACTAATCTAGGATGTTAGTCCAGTGATACTGTATAGGCCATGCAAGGCCAACAGTGTAGTTAGTTCGAAAAGAATCTAGAATATATTTATAGTTATACTTTATAACATTATATATAAAATATATTAAGTATTATCTATCTATCCTATATTTTAAATGTTTGTTAGACAGTAATTTATCTGAATTAAAATAAATTGATAAAACAATTACTCAATCAGGTCCATCTACTACGTGCGTAGCGACAACCTTACACAAATTAATTATAATTACACTAATATTACAAATATTCGCCGTATTATTATTATGTGAACGACACAATAAAAAAAATACTCATTCCATTTATTAATTTTTTGTTCGTCATTACTTCAGCGCGATCGTAAATTATAATTGCAGTTTGTTCCATAATTCGAACATTATTTTTTAGGTAACTAAGTTATTTATCTCCTAGACCTAAATAGTCATAATATTATAAAAGAGAAATGAGTTTGTTTGTTTGTTATGTTACCACAATTAATTATCATAAAATTCCACATACATGTATAGAATCACGGGTATAGAAATGGACGTAGGATATCTTTCATCCAGTAAAAATGTACACTTCCAGAGGGATAGCTCAATAGCATTTTTTTCAAATTGTAGCACGGCAAAGTCCAGGACCGTAACTTCTTCCGTACGATCCGGTACGGGCGCCCTTGGGATCCCCCTCCAGCGTTTGGAGTAACTCCTCCCATGCCGCTTCTTTTGCCAGGCTGATGGCAGCCTCTAGGGCTTTCCTACACTCCCTGTAGCTGCCATATAGCCGGGCCTCCGCCTCAGGGACTCGATGTCGCCTCCGGCGGCTGCGCCCGAATAGCCGCCGGGCTGCGGAGCAGGCCGCACGAAGATTGGCAATGTCCGGCGACCACCAGTACACCGCCCGTTTGTTTGGGCGGTGTACGCTCCGCGGCATCGACGCGTCGCAAACTTCCGTAAGGACATCACGGATGGGGGGGGGGGGGGGGGCATGGCCCACGCTTGGAGAATGGCCGCCTTTTCCGCTAATTCCCGATTTAGGCGGCTAACCGCCCTGCTGTGAAACTTCGCGCCCCTCGGGGGACGGGTACTAATTCTGGCTTGGGAGGTGAAGACCTCGAACCTAAGATATCTTAATTTGTATATATAGATAAATATGTATATGTATTTCTTGAAATTAAACTTGAATCGTTGAGAGGTTTATCTCTTATTTTATTCAAACGAAATTATAAAACCGCGTTTATAAATTTCTCTTCTCATTTGAAGTTAATGAGTGTTATAATTAAAAGTTAATCTTGTTAGTTGTAATTAGTTCGCGGTGAGAAATGTCTCGTGGCCCGTAATCGACACTCCGGCTTAGTTAGATTACTCTCTATTGACTTAGTACTATTAATTAATAATTTAAATATTATGTTTAGCTAGGTATATATACTTGTTAACTAAATTTCAGTAATTCCTTAATTAATCTAGTCTAGAGGTAATATTTATGTTATAGATGTACTTCACTTATATAAATAATGATACTGACTTTTTTTACGAATTTTAGTAGTCTTAATATTATCAGGAGCGTAGCGGAAAAACATTGGTTTCTGTTCTACAATCAGTTATATGTGTCAGTAATAGAAAGTATTGTTTCGAAATCACAGCACGGTCGAAGTTTTTTCGAGTGTATATATGGTCCTTTTTACACAGGTTCCGCAAAATGACTGCATATCATATAAAATTAACATAAAATAGTGAATTACATGGAAAATAATTAAAAAGTTATAGTGAAAATTCCACGCAAACATGTATGCAACCGACAGCGCAGAATGCTAGTCTGTTCAAATTTCAATACACGATACGTCATACATACTCTCGTATATAACAGAGAGAAACACAGATAAAAGAATTAGCAAGGATAATGCATAACGATTTTTCTTTACGTGACGATATCTACCATTAAACTCCTGTCGCAAGCGCGTTAAGGAACTTTGTTTCAAAAATGGATGTTGTTATCTAAGACGATAAATTCGTATTATTGTATAGCCGATAATTGCGAAAATTGCATACCTATGTATTTTAGATCTAGATTTTTAAAGAGAAATTTCTTATGGGAGACCTTTGAAATTTTGATCTGCAACCTTTTTGTATGATGAAAAGTGGTGGGGGTAAACACTGTGTCAGTTAGAGTGTCGAAAATACCGGTTCTCGTCCACTCATCGAAGTTAAGCGCCTGGGAACGCCGCGTGATGTTAGCTAATTTATTTATTTTTTATTTAAATGTGTCCCTGTAATATGGAAGCTACACTTCTATGTTGTATCTTTACCTACTCTTTTTTTGGTAATCCATTTTACAATAACCCGCTGCCAGATTGTGCTGATCTATATTCCATTTTTTTTTACTAACTTTTATATTTTACTTCATCGCGGATGAAGTTGAGGGAGTAACAAATGATTAAAGATACCTATTGAGATAATTAACATCAAATTGTTTTCATTTATAGGTATTTTAAAGGTATACAAATCATTAACAAGTTTCTGGTCGCATCTTCGCCCGTGGTAACGTAGATTTAGCCTATCCCGTATTAGAAACGCCTTAGAAACTATGTCATTTTTTGTACTCCAGGGCCTCCAGGGATTCTAAATTATCTGTCTGTATGTATGTCATTAAGGCATGAAAACGTAGTAAACGAACAAATAAACTTCCATTCAAATATACTTAATATCTGTAATAAAAGATAATGTGTTGATTTACTTGTATCTGAAATTATTATAAACGAAGATAGAAAAATAACGTAACAAAGTATATATGTGAACAAGTATCTAGGACTATTATGTATCTCAATTCTAGTCTATACTAATATATAAAGCTGAAGAGTTTGTTTGTTTGTATGGTTGAACGCGCTAATCTCAGGAACTATGGTACGATTTGAAAAAAAATCGGTTTTCGGTTTAGCTCATTTATCGAGGAAGGCTTTATATCATCACGCTAAGACCAATAGGAGCGGAGCACCAATGAATAATGTTTGAAAATCGGTCATTTTTTCGCTGCGTGTTAACGTTAGTATTATATACGTTGCCATGGTAACGTGGTAAGTTTCTATCGCAAACATTTTCAAAGTTTAAGTTCTTAATGGTGGTAGAGCCACGCTGAAACTATTATTGGTTTCAGTATGAATGGGTCGGCTCGTCCGGGGTGGTACCACCCTCTCATAGAAAACCGACGTGAAGTAACAGTGTTTGCATTGTTGCGTTTCGTTCGGTCAGTGAGAGCGCCGGAGACCCACCTCCCCTCCCCTCTCCTCTCTCCTCTCCCTTTCCCTCCCCTAACCCTTCCCTCCAAAAGATGGCAAGGCACTTGCGACTCCTCTGGTGTTGTTGGTGTCCATGGACGGTGGTGTTCACTTAACAGCAGGTGACTCACCTGTTCGTTTGCCACCTATGGCATAAAAAAAAAAAAAAAAAGTTTATTTTGTGTTCCTATGCAAAAAGTTTATTTTACGTTAGTTTTGTTGTAATGTGTTTTGTTGTTGTTGTAATCAAATATAAGATTATTATCATTTATATTTCACTGCGTGTATATATTCGCTAATTAATGTTATCATTCATATTAAATAATGTATATTGTATTCACAGAATCGAATACAAAACGCGTAATTAACAGATAACATAATCTTGTTACAACCTTCTTCAAAATAACAAATGGGCGAATCAAATTATTTCGCACTTAATTTTACACAGAAACGGTTAATTATCGCCGCTTTTATGTTGTTCATTTATAACGATTATTTATCTAATTACATTATAGGAAATGAACGAAGCCTTCAGAGTTATACAATTTATTAACTTTGTAATATTTATGTCATGTTCACTTGTTTCTTTTAGTGTATTCTACATTTTCTATAACAAAAAAATCTGTTTTACCATAATATGATCTTAATAACTAACGACTATTTATTATTTATTCCACCGAACATATCAGCCCCATTGTTCCCCAATCTTCCTGGCTCTATCATGAGAGTTGCCGAGGAAGTATCATTACCAGGATATATATCATCTAAGCTTCACCCGAACACGGTTCAGCCAAGATGCTGTCACAAATACCTATGTTCTGGCAACTACTTTTTATACTACTCCTCACAGCGACTCTTTCGATGCGGTTCTTAGCACACTCCATCATCAAGTGATGCACATCCTCAGTTTTTCTACATACATCGCAGTTGAGAGATACCGCTTTCCTCATTAGGTATCCAAACGTCTCGACGGATAGCGCCCCGAACAGTCTTAAAGCAACTAACGACTATAATTTTGTTCAACTGCAAATCCTTAGTTCCCATATACCATCCCATATACCTTATACCATCGTATCCCGAGAGAGTCATAAAAACCAACTATAAACCGCGATCGCCTTCTAAGAATAACGATTATTAGTGGAAGGGCCATTACGGTAATGCAAAATAAACCCAGACCAGTAGTACCTAGCAGCCCCACTATTCTTAGCTCCGGTATCGGTCTCGGTAACGGAGAGAAACAGAGAGTACTTCACAAATTATTAAACTTATTCTTGTTATTATTATTCATTTCACGTGGAGAAGAGTCACTCGGATAAGTTTAACAAAAGTAAGGATTTGTGTCAAGACATCAATAGAAGCCATAAGATATTTAAAGCAATTGTGATAAATTATTATATAACTGACGTTATATCGTAACATGTAATCATATAATCGAGGTCGCATCAAAGGAAAACCTAACAATATACGGTGTTGGGAAAGATAAGTATTTTCGAACACTCGAATTCTATAAAGAACCTCTGCTTTCAATTAATTAAAATGTCCTGACGTATCTATAGGATTTTAATAAATGCCAGACTAATTTGTAATACTCAAGATGAAAAAAGTGTGATCTAAAACTTACAAGTGTATTTCAGCAGCACAGTTAAAAGTTAGTTCCCCTCTTGGCTTATCGTGTTTCGATATTACATATCTACTTAATAACAGATGAGGTTATGATCGCAAACTTACAAAATATGAAATACGACATATGTGTCTCATATCTGCTGTGTTAATAAGCCTTTTGAGGTTAACTTCTTTTCGCGCGTTAGGGAAAAATGATGAGAGTATATTTTTACGATGCGCGCGCACACCGCCACCGACAGACACCCTGAAGTTTAGCTATAGTCAACTTTTTCTATTGTTAGTGTCGTTTTTTCTACAAACGTAGAATAAGGCGAAAGATAAAATTTTTGAAAAGATTTTTATCTTGTTACGCAAAAGAAGTATAACTTCTAACGCGTGTACATAATAAGTACACACACACTTTTTTTATTATTTGTCGTCTTGTTATTTCCGTTGGATTATCATTTCTCTATAAAACGTATAACGTAGCAGTATTCTCAGAATTGGATTAGTTAACGCCAATTTCCTTTTTATGATCTACTAGTACAGCTCCAAGAGTTATGTGTCTATATTGAACCAGTATCTAATTTCCAAAGGTACATTCTTGGAAAGACCATGTAACTTTTTATCATATATTGGCAATTAAATTAGAAGTAATTTCATCACGCCTTCTGAAAATTTGTTATGAAACCTGAACCTTACTTAGTTTCAATGAGTTTCATAGGAAACGTTCCATCAAGATTAATAAAATATAATTATATAGTATTCCTATTATTAATACCTCATACGTATAACAGGTATTACATTCAGTTTTTCAAAAGAAATCAATCAACAATTTCAAAATTAACCTAAATCCAATTTCAATCGTTCACACATGTTTAATTTTTTTTTTAATTTCCAATTTTTATACACTGAGATCAAATTTTGCGGTCCATGAGGTTTTTAGTTTCTTTTTTTATAATCTTCATATTTTACATGTACAGAATTTTATAGAATTTGAGAATCTTAAAAAATAACATAAAATATTAGGAACGGCTAAAATTGGATTTAACTCATTTTAGAATGTAACGACTCAATCATTATATATCTTCTGTCGGTTCATTATCAGCTAAAATATCAGATAGAAAATTTATTTTGTGCAAATTTCACAATTAATTTCCCTTTAATAATACATCATAGATTAGATCAAATCAGAAGATTGTGAGTTTGATTTAAAACATACCCAGAGTAGAGAGTTTTTAAGTCTAAATTGCACTTCAATTTAAGATTTGAAATAAAATTATGATTGCCCACTGCCCTTCCAAGTACTTGCCGTTACGGATCTAATTTTTCTGATACAGATAAAAGCGTATGGGTCATAATCTATACATAAACACAAAACAGTTAAATACAACTTCGTCCTCTTTTTGTCAATTGATTTTTGAAGTTACACTTTTGGCGCGTTTGGAAAAAATGATGAAAGTGAATTTTTACTATGGGCGCGCACATCGACACTTAAATGCCATAAAGTTCGTTGGTAACTGCCTGTCAAGTTTTCGTGAGAACTGACAACTATATTCAAGATAGTTAATCAAATATATATGAATGTACAACACTTGTTTTATATTAGTGAACCATATAAGTGATTTTCTCTCCATTCAGTTATTAGTACTCTCAGTTATAGCATCTCATTACGCACTCATACTTGCAAGTCATGTTAAATACAATAAAACTCGAATAACACCACTCTATATATAATGGTATATATATGGTAATAAAACCTTTTTACGTTTGTTCAAATCAGTCATTCGTAAACTGAACCGAGCTGATATCCACTTCGTAAAGCGCGTTTTATTGTTGATCTCATAAAATAAAACGTCGTTATGTAAAAATGACATGCCAATTATATTCTTCTAAGACATCTTATTCTCTTATCGCGTGAATATGAAATCGTTTTACATATAATAAAATGTATCTTGATTGTATTGGCACATGTGGTTCATTTAGACTTTAAGTTAATCATGAAGTTGCAATTACTCTTAAATAGCAACATTTAAATATATATACATTAGGCTATATATATATTTCATCTATTTAATAAAACATGGATATATAAACTTTTCTAATGTAACCTTAGCGTCTTTAACATAGCTGTCGGAGTTTTTGGCGGGATCTTGGAATGCCATGTCGTGATCTTTATATTTTATATATAATCTTGTGTTATTTGGCTCTATATTGTGTAATGTTGGTGGTGCTTTACGTAATATAGTTTGGTTATTGTGCAGAAGTGAAATGAATCGGAAATAATACCACGGAGCATGGATTCTGACTTGCCACAAAAACTCCCAGGAAAGTTCTAACAAGATGGCCACCATCTTGTTAGTTCATTGTAATTATATCAAGAAACTTGTAATGTCGATACTCACTTGACAATGGCAGTAATAGTCTGCTACAAGACTGGTTGCTAGAAATAAAATGTAAGAACATAGCTGTCAGTCGTTTGACAGTTCGTGCGCTGTAAATACTGTGCTAAAGTGGATGTTAATGAAAATAACACGAAAAGAAAATAAATAAAAAGAAAATTATTAAAAACTGAAACCGACTTAAAAAATCTTCTCTAAGAAAAACCACCAGAACTCGTTTGACCATGCTTAGGTATCTATCTAGTCTTGGGTTGTCATACCCCTACCAGTATCTCAATGACTATACATTTCGTATATGATTTTGAGCATTTCACTGTTATATCTTTGAAATCCAAGTTCCAGTGCTTGACAATATTAGCTTTTGTTAATGTCTACGTCTGGTACCGTGACACCCGAGAGGCGAGACTACAACGCCACCCGGGGAACCACAATTGACCTGCGATACCGCGCTATTGACTTTATCGGGGTGTTACTAATGACCTCGAACGCTATTGGTGGAAGTTATCGGCTGTTCATTATTCATTCCGGTGTGAGACTACATTGGTGGGAGTTCGGCATATAAAGGGCAAGATGTCGCTGATCTGGACGCATTCCTATGTGGAAGTTATTGTAAGGCGAAGCTCTGGCCAAATGAATAGTGACAATATCTACGTAGTGTTTATTGGCAATCCTGACTGCATCGACCCTATACGTGATTAGTGTAACACTTTCTAGTAAAAATAAATAAATTTTCAGTATTTATGTATTAACACCACCGCACTCGCCGACCGCGGCCTGCTTGCGCTGTCTTTGTTTCGCAAGTCTAACCTAACCAAACGGAACAGAGACGGGAAAATTGAGAAAAATAATTCAGTTAGATTAGACCTGCGAAACAAAGAAAGCGCGGTGGTATTCATACGTAAGTACCCAACTTTCTACATCGATTTATAAATGACGAAGTTATGAGGTAACAAATATTTTAAAAAATACAGCAATATTGAGAACTTGACTTATTTTTTGAGTCGATTAATAATCGATATAACTTGAGCTTAACTTGTAAACTTCTCAAACATGATTTGTAAATAACCGTAACCATAAAATTCACCCCGTTATACGAATAGAATCGATTAAACGCTTTTTAATTAAATCTATAAACCAATATTTGATTAATGAAGATTTTATTTTGCGGAAACCCATCGGGATCAGATTGTTTGATATTACTTTATGACAAGCTTTACAAACAGATGTAACAAAGTAATATTAAACGAACTATTTTCTATATCAAATTAAAGGTTTAAAATAATAATTAATATTAATGGAGATATATATCTGGAGTTCTGAAGAAAATAAAATTCATTTTAATTTATTACATTAGTTTGGAATAGAGCAATTCGTTGTAAAATTAAATAACAGTCTTAAACGTGCCTTAAATCAGTGTTCTATTCGCACCTCGATACTTTTTCTTATCATGTCTGTAGCTCACACTTTTGGCTGGCATATATCGTCATACCTTTCACACCGTTGTTCAAGGCATGTCCATAATAAAATAAACTCTACATATTTTTACTTTAATAAAAATCCTATAAATACATAAAATAAAAGAAAATGTGTATTAGTTACTGCCATTTTATTCCTTTTCCGAGACTGTTGCAATTGAAATTGAAATTGACACCAATCCCCTAAAATTAATAATCAATCAGAACATAACCATGACCCCGTTTCCCGAGTAATCGACAACCCTGTGTCCAACAATTAAGCAAATAATCGAACATTTTGAACTTTGAACAAAAAATTTTAAGTGCCATCAACATCTCGTTGCCAACAAATTGAAGTTTTTATTTCCAAATAAATCCTTCAATTTCCGGTAAATTAATTACAACCAAGTCATTACTGTCCGAAACCTTTACTACCCGTTCACTTTGTTGTATCGCTATAATAAATTATTTTAGAGACTACTTTTGTTTTGATCGTTTAATGCAAAATACGATAGTACAATTTGTTATTTTTTATTATCTTTATATTTTGTATCATTATATTATGTTCATTTATTTCCCCTAATTAGTTTTAGCATCTTCCAATTTATTTACGTTTGTATCTACATACTAACAAAGGTATCACCTATAGTTTTACATGCAGATACCATTCATTTTCGTGGATGTTCAATTTATTTTTTATACTTTATGAGTGTTAGAGTTTCACCATAATCTCACTTGATGTTAAATAACGATCTGGTAAACCTAAGAAGGAGCTGGTTCTCAAATACAGCAATCGGAATTCGAACGTGTGAAATGTGTTGAACTCGAAGTTGGTAGCGGACTTAAAATAGGCACTACATTACGACGCTTTTATGACAATGTTTTCCTTTATCGAAAGCTTTGCCTTATTTCTATAATTCGAACCTACATCGATCACAGGGTATCTGAATACGCTAACCACTGAACTATAATCACTATAACTTACTGCTCTAATCAGATAACTTACAAGCATAGAACCTGTACAAGCTTCAAATACAAGATGTCTGCCACTACACCTATTTCTGACAACAAAGAAGCAACTCATGCTACTGTGTTCCTGTTCGTATATTATGGTTACATGAACATTCTAACGTAGTCTTTAGAAGCAGACTAACATGGAGTCAACGTGACGTTGTTTTTTATATATGTCATAGTGGGAGCATCCAGCAGTCGAAAGTTTCCTAACACCGCCATCTATTATTTTCTATGTTAATCAATATAGGCAATGTGTTGTTAATGCACTTCTATTTAATTATTGTTAATGTGGATTCTTGTAAATTATTGAGTAATTTAGATTGATTAAACTCTTCATAACTTCTAAGCATTCCACATGTTCATTCATATAAGCACTGATAGAAGTAACTAAATAAGCCGGTGTCACGCCATACGACGCGAGACACCATCTTAAGAAATAGTGGCGTCGTGCAATAACATTCTAACTTGATTTGATTCTTGATTTAAAGTAGACCTAAATGAGTGTCACGATAATTAAAATCGGACATGTGAAATTGTAATAGAATTATTCTAAATTTAAGAAACATTTGGAACCTTTTGTTATTTATTAAAACCGGAAATCCATTCTATGTGCAGTCGAGATAGAATAGTAAAGTTGCTATTTAGAATGAATAACAATGTAATTAAAACATATTGGCATTGTACTCGGTTGTTACAACGGTGAATTACTTTGAAATAATTATTAATTATTTCAATGTATGGTGTTAAAATAGTTATTTATTTATAATTAGAATTATTAGCGAACATCAAGTGTAACTATGTACAACATCATAGATTAAGTACTTCGTTAAACTACAACTTCCTTCACTTAGATTGTCGGTAGGTGAAGGTAGGCGATTCCTTTATAAGTGCTTGCAAGAGTTTGTACAAGGTTCATTTATTCATTACTGTTTGTGAGATCGTGAGATCTATCGTTATTGTCGCTAAGTGATAATTATTGTCTCCGAGGGTGTTGTCTCTGAGATTATTGTAAAAGTATTAAAAGACAAAGAATCGAAAAAGTCGTCGTTTCATTTCATAGTGTCGGTTGTGTTGTGAAAATACATACAAATGGAGGATAATGCCATCCGTGTGCTCGGCTCTCTACAGGCTCTACAAATATACTCTGACATATATAATTTGATTTTTCGTGCAGACTCTCGGTCCGCACTTTATTTCTGAAATCGTTATAAATCTAAATCATTTTAAATCTAGCAAGACTATATATATATTTATATTTATATATATATATATATATATATGTATATATATATATATATACTATACTTTACTATACTTAACTAGTTACAGCAACGTGACGTTGTTAACTATGTATAACTAACCACAATAGTCAGCCAGTTCATTACGACTGACCTCAGGAGAATGGTACTAATGAGGTTAGTTACATATAGTTATCAACATCACGTTCACTCTTTGCATATAACATACAACTGCATATAATTAAAAAAACTTAATTGTTATATCACACATTTAATTGACTCTTTTTCAAAACAGTTGACGATTGCTAATTAGTTTTAATATTAACATTTCACAAGAATACTTGGGTCCATTTTAAAACGAATGCATTGAAGTCATAAAATATGATGTATATTGAAATGATTACACAGATACTCGGGAACGCTTCATTTTGTTTATTTTCTTAAAACATATGCATTAAAGTGAGAGGTAAAAAAAATGAAGACAATAAAAAATATTCCTTTGTAGACGAAGAGCAATAACATTTTTTTACGTATGAGTGCAGATCATCTATCACATTTTTGAATAATCTCTCGTCATCACTCTCATGCCTTCCGGTAGACGATTCCGTTTTATCATCTTTTCCCAAGTCGTAATCTATATTAAATACAACATCATTTTTCTTATTCTTATGTGGTTTTTTCGACGCTCCGTCGTTTTCCAAATAATCATAATATTTATGCTTTCTTTCTTCGCTATTACTCTCATAATACAAATCTTCATCCGGATATCCAGTTGTTGTTTTTTGCTTCTTCTTTTTGCCGTGCTTCTTCTTCGGAAGCTTTAATTCGTTCATTACGTAGGGGTGATAATATTCCTGTTGTTGAGGACTCTCCGAAACACCACTTATTAAGTAAGATTGATAAGGCATATAAAACGCAGGGTATGGAGAATAGACCAACCTTGTAACATTTGGTGTGTGCGTGCAAATTTTTATACTCTCAGTACATCGGTAGCTACAAGTCGTATAATGATTAGGTGCTTGACAAGTGCATAGATTACTGTCAAAATGTTGACAAACACCATCGTTTATATTAAATGATGGTTCTTCAGATAAGCTTCTCAACTCTACAACTTTAGATTGATTGTTTTTTAAATGTACATTCTCCCTGAGGTTATAATTTCTTCTGGGATGATCTTCGTCATCTACTTTTGTATTTAATTTATCACTATATATGTCACTTTCATTTTGAATATTATTATTAAATTTCGATAGAAGTTCAATAACAGGCCATCTTTGTTTAACTTCCAGTGTAGGAGTTTGAACAACAATTTTGTTAAAAGTCTGCGTTGCCGTTGTCTGAGTAATTTCTTTGTCATAAATATGTTGTTTGATCGAAAGCATTTCCTCCGATAACATTCTATCAAAGATATTTGATTTCAAATTCGAACTTCTCGAATTAGTAAGGTTTTTTATAATTTGAAACATTGGTTTATGGGTCCGAAAGGCCGAAGACTTATTTTTGTTGACATCTAGAAATTCAGATATTGGAAAAAAATCATTAATATTCATGAACATACTTTATGCTTCGGATGAGAAATTGAATCAATCCAAAGAGAGATAAAATCTTTACTACAATAAGTACAAATTAAAAGTTCGAGATGATACATTAAATTGTCTTGGTAAATTATATTTCAAGTTGATTTACATATTATGTCTGTAACGCTACACATCTTAGTAAGTAATTCGTATATATAGTAATTAGTGTTTATATTCTAATATATCAATTAATATACATTACAATAAAAAATCACAATGAATAAATATCAAAGGGTTTTGAGCGGTTAAAAAATACACAATTTACCTTTGTCAGTGTTTTCAGAATCATATGCATTTCTTGATTTAATGTTAACAGGAAAATTATTTATCTCTGAAATATATATCGTAATCACTAGAATATGAAAAACAAGAAACATAACCAACACGTAGAGAACGGTCCATTGTAAATTACACTAAAATGATTTAAAATCGCCCTGGATCTATTAGGCTATGATTTTTACGTACTTATAGTAATTTGAAGTTTATATTTATTATGTTTATCATAAAATTAATTGTATTCTTCTTTTGTATAATCAGTTTTAATATATGTTTCGCGGATTACTGTGAAGTATGTGCCAATCATACACTCTGTTTATACGGTGTAAGCGTTCATATGATAAATCACACGTATATACAAAATAAGAAGATATACTATTTACAACATAGATTTCTTTAGTCTCCAGGACCTAATGCTACATGCAAATTGTACGACGTAAATGCGTTACTGACTGAACATGAAATTAATGAAATTGTAAACAGCATTAACGAGAGGCGGAACTTTGTCGCCATGGGACTTTCAAATTTCGTGCCACAAGGTGCTAATATGAGAAAAATTGTAAGTTATATGTTATATACCATAGCACTATATATTAGAAGTATATCTTCAAACAACAACTTAGTTTCTCATGTCTTTCATTTCATTAAATTTAACGTAAGTACAATATAAACAATAATTAGTGATGAAAGTCCATCCAAGTCAGTGTTGTCTTAAATGATTACAAATACTACAAAGCGAGATTGTAAGTAGCTAGATGCATATACTATATGTATCAGTGTGGATAATTGTTAATTAAAGAGAAAAATGTATAGAAAACATAATCTTTTCAGGTGTGGTCACCGGAATTGGCCATGATAGCTCAACGATGGGTCGATCAATGTGATTCGAAAACACAACCGGATAAAGAAGATCAGTGTCGAGACTTAGGTTAGTATTTTTTTTAATAAAACTTCTTGTTTTATAACTTTTTTTGTGACGAAATGTGTTGGAGGTAAATATTGTCTCAGGTTTAGTCTTAACAACCCCCGTTTTCGTCCGATCACCGAAGTTAAGCAATTTCGGGATCGGTCAGTACTTGGATGTGTGACCGCCCGGGAACACCGCGTGACGTAGAATTTTTGTAGTTTTTTTTTAAATTAAAATGATTGCCTGTATTACAAAAGTTTCGATTGTATAGTATATCTTAACGACGCGCTCTGTTATTTAAATAGTAAGCTCAGCGCTTAACATTATTATTAACAATACATATCTATTGAGCCTGGGAACACCGCGTGACGTTGGACCTTTAGTTCTATTTTTTATTAAAATGTTCCCTGTAATACAAAAGTTTCACTTCTATCGTGTGTCTTTACGTCACACCCTATTTTTAAGTAAATTGATCAGCGCTTAACATTATTATTAACAATACATATCAATTGATAAATTTTTTAAAAATTTAAAGTTAAAGTTTAAAGTAATTTAGCCAATCTTAGACCATAGTTTACCAAATTTTTCTGACTTTTCGTGATGAAAAATACATTAAGTTTTACAGGTTATAACAAAGTATAAAATATTATTGCATTTATTCGTAAACTTATAAGCCGTGGTGATCGCGTGTTTCGACGGGCAGAATAATGAATCCGAGGCTTAAACGGCGACGCGTACCAACGAATTTTAAACTAATTCGCGTATTAATTTACTGATTTAAAATTAAATTGATAAGCTGGCGGTGAACGAAAACATCGTGAGGCAACCTGATCCTGTAAAACGTACCTGTAAAACGTAACTGCCACCAGTATGTTGGTAATATATAGGACTTAGCTCGTGGTTTAAAGTACTAATGAATATCCGTACTTTCCCTCGGGTAAGACGGCTTTGACCTTATAGTGAAAGTTTTACAGGTTTATATCGTTATAATTACTTTTAAAATTAGTTGTAATTCTGTCAAATTCTTTAGCCTTATGTGAGAAAATATGTATTACGTAACTTTGTAAACATACAATTCGCAAACTCAAAGTAGAGCCATACTCAGGAATCATCTTTTGTGAATTACATAAACAATTACCTCATGTGGATTTCCGACTATATAACACAGTTCAGTGGCAATGAAGAAGCGGCTATTTAATCAGCTATTTAATAAATATGTGCTTTTACTAGAACATTCTTTATGATAAAAAATGTTTTATAGCCAATATAAAAGTCGGACAAAACATCGCCACTATATTTGGACCCACACCAGGACTTCATATAAAAAGTTTTGTCGAACTGTGGTTTATACCGATACTAAAGTATCGAGGAAATGTTTCGTACTATAACCAGTATGTATATTTACGATTATAATATGATTAATATTACACTTTATAAATACTATATTTTTTAATGCTTCATTGACTATGTTTTTTTTATTATATCAAAATCAGGCAAACGAACATGTGTCACCTGATGTTATGTGTTCACCACCGTCCATAGACACTAGCAACACCAGGGGAGTCGTAAGTGCGTTGCCAGGCTGTGTATGTGTAGGGGTAGGGATGGACGAAGGGAAAAGGAGAAGGGAGGTGGGCCTCCGACGCTCTCACTGACCGAACGAAACGCAACAATTTAAGCACTGTTACTTCACGTCGGTTTTCTGTGAGAGGGTGTTACTATCCCGGGCGAGCCGACCCATTCATGCTAAAGCCAGTAATAGCGAATAGTGGCTCTACCACCTACAGTACCACCTAAGTAACTCGTAACTTGGTCAACAGAAAATATAATATTTATTGTTTTCCTACTAAATGAACACAAAACGCATAAAAGGAATAATAATAAATGCTGATAACAATTATGTTATTCTTTTAGTCTTCCTTTATATTTTTTTGTTTGACGTGTCTCTCTTAATTAGCACATTTGTAGCAATTTTATCGAAGCATATTACTTGTAATAACGGAAAGACTAATTCATATATTAAGTATATACAATTATAGAGGTATTATAATTATACTTGTTAAACAAAATGACACGTGTAAGTGTTAACTAAGAAGAAGCTGAACAAAAGGAGTATCAAATGGCAGTCACGAGCATGCCGATTAATGCTTCACAACATTTCCCTAATGTATACTGCAGGCATTAGAAAATACTATACTCATCTCATACTATACTCATCAATTGTACTGACTAACCAAACCCTTATCTCCTAAGGTGAAATACTATAATTTTATCATTAAACTGGTAACTTTTTGTAGGTGATAGAGCCACGCTGAAGCTATTTCAGCATGAATGGGTCGGCTCGCTCGGGGTAGTCACCCTAGAAAAGAAAACCGACGTGAAGTAACAGTGCTTGCATTGTGGCTTTTCGTTAGGTCAGTGAGAGCGCCGGAGGCCCACCTCCTCTCTCCTACTCCACTCCTCTCGCATTCCCCTTCCCTTGAAAGAGGGGAAGCCTCTTCTCCCAAACACAGGCTGACAACGCACTTGCGACTACGCTGGTGTTGCTGTTCATTCGTTTGTCTCCTATGATATAAAAAAAACTGCTGAAATAAAATTAATATGACACAATTTCATAATATCGAACATAATCAAAGATTTTTAAATACTTGACTAAAATTAAGAGCTCTCATTGTGATATCTATATATTTTATAACAAATATTGATATATATTTCTTTTTTTTTCCTCGAACTGACTACGCTATTGACCTAACAAGGTCTTAACATCACCAGACTACAAATATATATTTCATAATATAAATAAATTTATATATACCCATTCGTTTTCAGAGACTCATTACAGCAGTTGTGACACGTGTCAAAATTAATCTGGTTTATTATTTCAGGTCAAAAGCTCACGGGACGGATTATTTTACCCAATTAATTTGGGCAGAAACAGAGTTCGTTGGTTGTGGGAAAGCGAAGTTTTATGTAAATATTCATTCGCAAGATATAAAAATACATATTAAGATATCTGTTACATTATAACTTCTAAATTTTAGGTTACACAAAGACACATGTTCATAGAAAGACTGGTCTGTAATTTTGCTCCACAAGGAAATATTTACGGTAAGCCAATCTACGCCGTGGGCTATCCAAGCACTCAATGCCCAAATTACATGATACCGGACCGTGTATTTCGAGGATTGTGTACGCAACAAAAAGATAAAATAGGTAAAGGTACTATAAAGGACTTGTATATATTTATTTCAGTCGATATATACAGTTAATTATTTATTTTCAGTACAAAAACTTTCAACATCATTTCTTCCAGTAACAAATTTACTAAGGATTGTTAATTTGTCAAACAATTCAATGAAACAAGAAATAGATCCTCTTCGTAATTATTTAAAACAAATTAATTTCAACACAAGCAAAACGAATGAGCAAAGGAATCAGAAAATGAGACATGTATTTTTTAATAACACGAACGGTAAGTGCAATATATTAATATTTCTACTGAGATTAAATTTATTTCAATTAATACCATATTATTGAATAACTGCTTAAGGTGGTGTCAAACGGATACCTTCAATGGAATCTCGCAACTCTTGGAATATAGCGACGAATCATTCGTATAGGCAGAATAATCCAATCGAAAAAGGACATTCTCATGTATACCATGGTTATGACCCTCGGCAACATAGCCATAAACCTCATACGCACAATTATGAATCTTACGACCTACACCATAACAACAATAATGAAGAGTTTCGAAGACATGACTATACAAGTCAAAAGATTAGCACCGATAGCGACTTAAAAATACCTTATAGAAGCCCACAATGCACCCGAAAACAACAAGCAAAAGAGAGAAACGGTTTAATTAAAGATTATTTATCAAATGTTTGTACTAGAGGAGAAAAAGGTAACATTCGTGCGCTACCAACTTCATGTCCGCTAACAGATTGCGAACAGTTTTCGTACTCAAATACCTTTGAAAAATCTTTACAATGTAACGAGTGTCCTTGTGTGAAACAAACTACATGTACTCCAAATCCAAAAGAATGTGGGTGTAATGTTAATTGTCATTGTTTAAATACAGGAGACGTAATACCTTGCCAAACAGGAAGATCTGCCGATTCGTCAGTTAGTGTAAATTACGGTTTTTTCCCTAACAAAGTGTTACGCAGCGGATATCAAATATCAACACCAGAAAACTTATCTGCAGTCCCATGGATTTTGAGTAGCAGTATTACAAACAAACCTACTAAAATATTTAATAGAAGAAGAAAGTACAATGACGATTACAAACAGGTAAAAGACGTGTTAGAAAATCCAACGTTAAATTTACAGGAGTCTCACTATTTTGACAATTACTTTGATTCCAGTGAGAAGAAGAAGCGAGAATTAGAACATCAAAGCACTTTTAAACCGTTTTGGCAGATGGAAGAGTTTAATTATAAAACTCCTTCTGAACTGAGATCGATTAGATATACCACATTGGGAATCAGAAAAAGTAGAAAATCTAGAAGAACTACGTATACAAGGAACACTGAATCTATTACAATATCATTAAAGCAATTCCCTACTAACAACAGTCACCGAAATCACGTAACAGAAAAGTATCTATCTTTTGAAGAATTAATGCATTTAAGGAAAATGACCTCTACAGATACAGAATTAGATATACATCGTAGAGTAGGTAATGATAATGTTTTAAAGCAAGGAACTACAACTAGTGCTACTACGCCGAGTACAACTACGACGTCAGAGTACACTACTAACACTCCTTTCGTCCGAAAAAAACATTGTACTCGTAAATTAACATGTACTTGGACAGCATTTACAATGACGGGAGGTGATGGTGACATTAATTTAAATGGCCCTTTTGATCGTGGATCACGAACACCGCCTGGATATGTCGAAGGATGCAGCCGCACTTCGACTTGTACTCGTGAATTTATGGACCGTAACCAAATGGCATCGATAACAGAAGATGACTTATCATCAAGCGGTCATGGGTCAATCCCAGAGGATGAAGATTATTGTGAGAGACGTTCCCTCAATGTTCGGAAACGAGATTCTAGTGGAAAATGCGTCACTAACGCTGATTACAAAGCATATACTCACTCTCCTGTCTTATCTAACACAGTATTTGGAATACCAAATAGTTGTTCTTGCAATACAGATTTTTTTAGTATAGAACGTCAAAAACGTGAGATCGGAAAGAGATTTTTAATATATCCTGAAAACATCAACAATCTCGATGGACAAAAGAAATTGATTACGTCATACAATGAGCCTTTTTATACAGCCCTCGACAAAATGATTAAAAATTGGTTCGCTGATATGAAATTAAAAGGTTCATCTTATTACTCCAGTAATAATACTTTAAAAAATGAAATTTCTTTAAACGTTAGCTTTATATTATTTATTTTTATATTAAATTAAAGTACTTTTTTAATATGTAATTTTATTTGAATAATTGTGTCAAAATAGACGTGAGGCGAAACGGTTATAATTATAATATTATCAGTATATTATTCTAAATTATTTTTCTCACTGTAATAAATACAATTTCTAATATATATCTCTCTGTGTTATACAAAAATAGTTTGGAATATAAATCTAGATAACAATATTTGTAAAGTCATAATAGCCAATAAAATGTAATGTTATGTGACAAATATAAGAATAATTTTAGTATATTGAAACAACAACGAGTAACAGTTTTTTTTTTATTTATAGAAGATATGCATCTTTTGCGACATTTTTTTATGTATCCTTCTTTTTATTAGAATAGACGCTACTTTGCATTTCCGCCTGGAATCGATGGAACACTACTACGTCTGACTGCAACATAAAACAAATCAATTAATCAATATATCCCTTATACACATATATATTAATCAACAATATATATCAATTAACAATACATATCAATTAACAATATATATCAATTAACAATATATCAATTAAAAATATACATTTGACCAATATAAATATTATAATAATAAATTATCAATAAATTAATTAAAGTATGTTGCAGATTGACGTGTAATCACCACCACAGCATCTTCAGATCGATGTTGACTCGCCCGCTCTCGGAAGAGTCAACATCGATCTGAAGATGCTCCGTGAAGGAGCGAAACACGTGTTACTCTTCCGAGAGCGGGCGAGTCAACATCGATCTGAAGATGCTCCGTGAAGGAGCGAAACACGTGTTATCGATTATCGCTCTCGGAAGAGTCAACATCGATCTGAAGATGCTCCGTGAAGGAGCGAAACACGTGTTATCGATTATCGTGATTACACGTCAATCTGCAACATACTTTAATTAATTTATTGATAATTTATTATTATAATATTTATATTGGTCAAATGTATATTTTTAATTGATATATTGTTAATTGATATATATTGTTAATTGATATGTATTGTTAATTGATATATATTGTTGATTAATATATATGTGTATAAGGGATATATTGATTAATTGATTTGTTTTATGTTGCAGTCAGACGTAGTAGTGTTCCATCGATTCCAGGCGGAAATGCAAAGTAGCGTCTATTCTAATATAATGATGGATTTCCGCAAAGTAACGCCTTCTTCAATCAAATATCCTTCTTTTCACCGATGTCTTTCAAAAATTTATTTACATAAACTTGTTTCATGTTATATACTGTCGAATCTAACAAACTCGAAACACTCATTGTGTTTTCAGTAACAGAATCCGATTCTAGAATGTCATATAAAAAGTCTTTCAGTGTCGTGGTCCTCTTTAATTCTTCTATTTCAAGAACAACATCAGATATCGCCATATTAGATATATCATAATACGATTCCGTTGTTTCACTACTAGTTTCATCGTCTTCTTCGGGAAAGAAATAATGTCCTGTAAAATCTTGATTCTGTTTGACTTCGGCCAGCTCTGCTTGTACTTTAACGGGGCTTAAATCGTAAATAGACGGATTATGTTTTACAATATCTTTAGGTGCAGGCATCTTATCTAAAAATGAAATCAAGTTTAAAATATCTATAACTACATATGTTATAATTAATTATTAAAATACAAACCTCCGTTGCTAAATATCACAGCTTGAACCAAATCAACAAGTAAGGTTGAGTTTACAATATCATTTTCAGTTACTTTAGATGTAGTCGTAGGTATTTTTTTACTGTAGATGCGATTGATGAAAGCTGCTACACTAGGATCAGTAGCACTCTCAGAGTGATCGCTATGAGAACTCGATGTCAATACTTCTTTAAACATTGCATCACTACTTAACTTTTTCTTGAGTAAATCTATAAATTCTTCCACAGCTAAAACATCCTTACATGTAGGTGGCTTAAACGTGGTCTCTGTGATTGCATGCCTTGTAAACTCATGTAAATGTGAAAAGTAATCAAATGGTGTATTCATATCTTCTTCAGTTTTCAAGTCTATAGTTATTAAGGTATCATTTTTATTAGTAACATCTTTTCCCAGTCTTTTAGATGTAATATTCAAACTTATTGTGTTAAATTCAGTTGAAGTATGGCCATATTCAGGAGTGCTCAATCCAGTTGAGTTTACAGAATGTTTAACATCGATACCATTTTTTTCATCTGTTTCTTTTAAACCTAATTTTGAAGAACTATAGTTTAGTCATTTAGATATAATAAATTAAAAGAAAACTTACCTAATACTATAATTTAATAATCGAAATAATTACTTATAATCTATACTTATATTATAAAGCTGGAGGGTTTATTTCTGTGGTTGGACTCGCTAATCTCAGGAAGTACTGGTGTGATTTGAAAAATTCTTTCAGCGTCAGATAGTTCATTTATCGGGGATGGCTATAGGCTATATATAATTATACTATAACCAATAGGAGCGGAGCATCAATAAAGAATGTTTCAAAATCAGGGCATTTTTCCTTTTGAGAGCTTCCGCTGCGTGTTAGTTAGCCCAAAGTAACTATTCTACGCGGCCGAAATCGCGGTCAGAAGCTAGTAACAAATAAATATGCAAATCAAAATATAGTCCCTCATTTTATACTTATTTGAGTCTTCTTGAAATCTCGGGTAACAAAATTATAAGCACTATTATACTCACTGCAAAGAGCTTTATGTATTGTGTCGCAAGAATATCCAGGTGGGCATCGAGAACATGGTAGGCCGCTAGTGTAGACAGTTTTATTCCATCTATTACCACCAGGTGTAAAATTACACACTAGTCTATAAATAGTTCTGTTTTTTGGTCCGCTTGCATCTTCGTAACGCTCCTAGTACATGAATAATATAGACATTATGAAATGGCTCTTATAGAAGGAATATTTAAAATTTTCTTTGGTTATATCCCATTTAAGGGGATTCGCAGTAGACAAAACGCATTAATAATGTTAAAATGAATTTATTATTTTCGCATTCCAGCGAAAACAGCGTTAGAGACAATTGCAACTTATTATTATGCCAATTAGTTTAAAAAGATCACATATTTTAGAACCGATTTTAATTTGCTTTTTAAGAATATTTTATAGATATTTGAACTGCTTCTATACATTTCTCATTTATCTTTTATAATCGTTAAATTAGTTTTCTGAGTGTCTGAAAACCGTGGTCTAATTAGACAAATTTAATGAGATTCTAGCTTTTATAAATTATAGGAACATGGAGGTAGTAAATATAGAGTATATACTAATATTATATAAAATATTTGCTCTAGTTCAATTAACCGGGGATAAAATAGAAGAATAGCGAATAAGCGACTATGCGTGTTATCTTTATTATTCAATGAAGTACGGACAAGTATGTAAAAATTCAAACGATAATCATTTTCATATATCCATGAGTGAGTTTTTTTATTTTTTCATAAAAGAATGTTACCACAATTCTTACTATTTAAAATGTCAGTAAGTTTGATATTTGTGTAAATAATATAAACTTTTTTACACCTATTTTATAAAATATGAATGGAGAAGGCGTTACTTTGCGGAAATCCAACATTAAAAATTAGGGTGGGCGTTACTTCGCACTTCCGCTTGGAAGTGATTGGCCACTATCGCATATTATTGCTACAGAAAACGGTTATGAAATATCTACAAGTAATTAAAAGAGATCGTTGGTCGGTCATTGACAGCAGTAGTCCGGTGAAGCTGTAAGATCTGTCAGGCTAATAGCGTAGTCAGTGCGAAAAAAAAGTGGTTAACAGTAAGACGTGACAGCGACGAAACAATTCCAAACAGATGTGCGAAGTAACGTCCACCCTTATTTTTAACATCTATTGTATAATAGTTAAAATATATACTCCGTATTTAAATGTTTAATTATTTAGACAAGAAAATTAAGCAACTAACTTTAAATTTGACCGCACCACAACCAACTTGACTCGATTCCGCCCATACTAATTGAGTGAAATACTCATAAAAAGAATGACCGATTCCAGGGGACCTGTAAATATTTTAAACTAAAAAAATTGCGATTAAAATATGATAACAAGCAATTATAATTCTTTCTATACTAATATTGATCATTATTGGTTTATTATTGCTGAGAATCGCGATTTAAGTTATGAGAATATAGGTAATCTATAAAGTATTCAATTTAATAAAATGTAAAAATGGGTGAAAACAATGTTAGTGTAGTGCTCAAAATAAATAGTTTCTTAGGTAAACCCGTGACACTTATGATCATACAACATCAACTAGAAATAACTAGATAACGACGACATAGCCTTTAATTTAACGGTATAGGGGTATAGGGGACGAAGACTAAATCTAGTAATAGATTAAGGTGCAAAATACTGTATATTACTGTATGTATGTACTGTATACGGGACTAGCGGTCCCGGCGGACGTTGTCCCGCCTTGATAATAAAACAAATTATATACCAAAACCTTCCTCGTGAATTACTTTATCTACTGGTAAAATCCGTTCAGTAGCTTTTGAGTTTATCACGAACAGACAGGCAGGCAGACGTGGTAGGGGACTTTGTTTTATACTATGTAATGATTTTGTAGTGTTTGAATGGTCAAAATCGACCAAGTATAAATTAGATGCCTCGTAAAGGAAGCTTAAGTGTTGTTCTTAGAGTAATACTAGAAATAGAGATATCTAACAATGCTAGATTTACATGCAACGTAAAGGCAACTTAAGTGTTGTTTTTATAGTAATACTAGAAGTAGAGAAATATAACAATGCTAGTACGCTGTGAGCAGAAAAGATTTTGCCTAGCATTGGATTTTTAGTAAATATCTGAAGAACGATATTTAACCATTATAATTAATCTAATTTCTATCACACAAAAATAAATATTATATTTCTTAGTAGTCTAAACATGTCCTTCTGTGAATAGTGTTGCTGGCTGGTTCAAATCTAATGAATAAATTAATAGCCACATAAGTAAATCAATTTGACTAAATTAGATTCTGCGACGTGTAGAGACTTCTTAGTACTACCGAAAAATATTTACTGATTTGACAAATTAACATTCAGTTGTATAGTTTCCATTTTATTTAATACATGGTTTTACTGTAAAGGGAAAATTTCGTTTTATTTTATTAATTAGTACTGCGAAACCGGTAGTTCTAAATATAATCAAATTAAGCCTTAAGACATTTTTTCTTGCAAACTTCATGTAATCGCGTCGAGAAAATATTATATTTTTACGCTTAGGCCGTAATTATACAGTGAATTGTGCCTCGGTACATGTTTACTCAAATTGTACTCATAGACACCGAAAATCTTATACATTGCGTAAAAAATATATATGAAACTAAACTTAGTCTCCGAGCAACTCTAACTCACTTTGTAAACTGGCTGATACCCGCGACTTAGTTTGCATCATTTATAATCATAAAAATATATTTCATATATAGAGGAAGAAACAGGCAATACACCGTTTACCCCACTTTTCTACGGCGAGAATGAAAACATTGCTGAACGCGTAGTGCTTATAGGAGTAGTTTCTTAAAACTTGAATAACTTTATATGAAATGAAAGTATCCTCATAATTTTATTATAAACTAACTGTTCCCGAGACTTCCTCCTATAACACGCAGCGAAAGCTCTCAAAAGGTTCCGGTCCTATTGGTTTTAGCGTGAAATATATAGTCTTCCTCGATAATTGAGCTATTTAGCACTGAAACTATTTTTTATATCGGACCAGTAGTTTCTGAGATTAGCGTGTTCAACCAAACAAACGAACAAACACTCAAGCTTTATTTAGTATAAATAAAAAACCAATATCTATGAAGTGAATTTAAAAATACCTGATCGAAATCGATCGAGTAACTATAAGTTCTGTGCGCACAACAACCGATCTCTATCAATTCATTTATATAGGATATTTTTTAGGATCTTTTATTATCGTCGATTCTGTTAAAAAAATGTGGAGTTCGTTTATTTAAACACCCGATTGTTTCAAATTAATATATTATTCACACAACAAGTCACAGTAAAAAGGAATGGAAACGGAGAACAAAATATATGACATTTTTTTTTAAACTTTATTTTTGGCAACCAATCTTTTAGATTATTACTGCCATTGTCAAGTAGTTAATAGTATTATAAGTTCTTCTTCCATTCCATTTTGGCAACCAGTCTTTTAATAGACCATCACAATATTACAAGTTTCTTTATATAATTTAAATGAACTAACAAGATGGTGGTCAACTTGTTAGAACTTTCCATGGAATTTTTGTGGCATCTCAGAATTCATGGTCCGTGGTATTATTTTCCATTCACTTCACTTATGCACAATAAACGAACTATATTACATAAAACACCACCAATTTTACACAATATATAGTGAAGTAACACAAGATTATCAATAAAAAATAAAATCCATTACATGACAGACCAAGATCCCGCCAAAAACTCCATCATTTTACATGTCACATAAAGGACATGACGTTTACGTTTAGTTATTTAGTTATGGGTCACGTTTGCGTTTAGTTATATTCATATTTCCAACATTCATTGCTTACTCTATTCGTCGTTGCAATGTGCAGGGGAATGAGTGGTACACTTCCTGAGGACGCGAGTAACATCAATCATACTTGGCAATGAAAGAAACTTACGGTTTATAATTAGACAGTATTGATGCATTGATGTGTAAAAGCTGCATATACCAAACGTCGACCAACACGAGTGGCGTCAGCCCTGGTGCTTCTCCATGAATCGTGGCAATGTTTTGACCGATATAAACATTATCTGGAATATACTATGGCGGATTAGGTAAGCAAGGTTAGGCGGATTAGGTAGTTTATCATTCTCTAATCATGTATTTCGATACCAAAAGTTTCTGTTTTGTTACAACATTATATATTAAAATTTACGCAACTCCGCCTACATATTAAGTCTGCTTTTAAATAGCCAATTATCTTTATAATCTTTGTATTTTATTAGGAACTAGCTGTAACCGCAGCTCCGCACGCGTTTTTTACAAAATGTATTAAAGAAATATAAAATTGTGATACCATGTATAAATATAGAAATGCCCTTTAAAAACAATTGTAAGTACGAAACGCACGCCACTTACAGTAACGCATACATTAGATATAGAAATACTAACAGTGTTTGAAATGAGGTTCTTCATCAGCAAGATATTTGGAATCTTGACCCACCATATAACTTACCTCAGTACTCACTTACACAATATAAGAAACTAATGAAACAATGACTTCTAGATGTTATTCTAATGATACTAGTGGGCGCCCAGTGGTCGACAATCGACCATAGTTCATTGATCTTTTAAAGTTTAATGTAGAATGAAAAAGGGTAATTGGTACGTAAGAGTAAAATAATACATACAGTCGAGCATAGCAACCTCCTTCACAACCTTTTTTGAAGTCTTTTATTGACAAATGTCAAAATGTCTTTTTTATTTACACGTGTGTATATGTTGTGTAAAATTGAAGCAGTAGTGTGAGTAATGCATATTTTAATTAATTTAATGTACTTCTAATGCATTTTATATAAAATAAATAGCTTTCTGCACTTCTCCTCCATATAAACTTTAACTATGCCAAGTTTCACGTTCATCCGTTCACGTATTTCTCTCAAAAAGGGATACAAAGTTTGGGCTTCACGTATTAATATATAGATAATGGGCATCTTGTCAATAAATGATACGTCTATGATCTAATATATTATTTTAAAAGACCCCTTCTATTTTCAAAATTATCATTAATCATTATAATGTTGAATTGAAAACAATGAATGAGCTGCTGTCTTCAAATTTTGCATAAATATAAATCAAGATATGAAATTTTGTATTTCTCTAAGCAATTTTAATATTCGACAATTTAAATAGTACTCATTGAACTTGATACAGTATTCTTATATGTTACTATGATTATTGAGTTATGTAGAGGAAAACGCGGTTATAAAAAAAATGGCCGCCAAAAAGACCATAAAAACAATATAATTCAAATTACATACATACGTACATATATGAATTTCAATTATATTTATTCTTGGAGTCCTGTACAATGCACGTCTTACGCACATGTGAACAACATATTTATTGCTAAATTTCATGCGGACGAAGTCACAAGTAACAGTAGTCTAAAATAGAGTAACCTAAATTACTTCCTATAGGGTTAGCTATCTGCCAGTGAAAATCGGTCCAACCGTTTTGGAGATAGCACTTCAGAGAAAGCCACGGTTAACAGTTAGTCTAAATTAAAATTGACTAAATTACTTGTTGTGATGTCTGCTATCTACAGATGAAAGTCTCGTGAAGAAACAAGTGATTTGACCACTGCCTACCGGTTCAAGCGACTATTCCCTCCATTGATATTACATACAGACACTTCATTTTTATTATATGTATAGAATAGAAGATAGATATAGATTTCGGTATAATTAGTTTAAAAAAATAATTGCCAAAACACGGTAGCTTGAAAAGTATCAGCTACCCAGATGAAGCAGCTGATAAAAGATACCATAAGTTAGTCAGTAATACCATAAGTTACCGTGATCGAGCACATTCATCAGTAGAATGTCAATTAATAGGTTTTGGGCATTCGCGTACATTTATTAATTTAAATCGCTAACACCATACGCCTACAGTGAAGAAAAATAGTGAGAAAACCTGAACCTGAGAAATGTTCTTGTAGTATCACTATATGTGGGAAAATACGCCAATACGTCGTGGGCTGGTGTGGTGATTATGTCCAAACCTTGCTTCAGGAAGAGCCGCTGATAAGTTTATTAATATACTCTTTGGCTACCGTAAAACTTTCCATTATAACTAACCCAAGTTCCGACAATTGTCCATAATATCAGGAACACTATGTTTTACGCACTGGTTTGCCCAACGTTGCGCAGACGTTTCCAGCTCAACGTTCCATTCCTATAAAATTAAACGAAAGACTAATTTAGACGATAAGCGCCGTATATAACGGATATTTATAACATAAATAATAGAACATCTGTTCTCGGTGTGTGTGTGTTTACGCGATTGACGACCTCGTCTGAAACTTATATTTCACGATAGTTTTAACAAAAGAATATGGCTGTCTTGGAAATATTTATAATTGACTGCATTATTAATTAATATTACACCTTTAATACAAAATTATTATTTATTTATTTATAATCTTTATTTATAATTGGGGCTTGGTCACAAATTGACCATGTCACCCCAGTGATTAACAACAAAGTAAAACAGAAAAAAACAAAATGTACACAAACAATCGATAATTTACCGGTTTTTCATTCCAACCATAACCAGCCTGTAAAGCATTCTTGCTTCCTCTGATGTGGGGAAAGCAAGGATGGCATTACATACACCCACAGATCTTAATGAGTCCTTCATTTTATTCTCCAGTGCTAGTCTTTGGGCTCGGTTACGTGTGCATTCAGACATTATATGGTATACATCTTCTACAATGTTACATATATCACAATTTGATGACGACTTTACTTTTATTAAATATAAGAAGCTATTCAGAGGAATGTACCCTGAACGGAGTCGAAAGGCAGTACTTAATTCAGTTCGACTGATTTTAATTGCTACCATCATATAAACAGAAATTGAAATATAAATCGGTGAATATTAAATAACATTATAAGTTTAATAAACAAAATTAAATAACTTTTCGGAGTAACAGTCAACAGTCCTCAGTTATGTAGCTAGATTTATTGAGGGTAAACTCGTAAATGCGAAGAACTCATAGAAAACATTAGTACATACATACGAAAATTATTATATTGCAGACAGAGAGAGCGTATTTTCGCAATGTACATAATTTGGTTGAATTATTGAGCACTCAAATACGAAATTGATAAAGTAACTGTACATTATGGTAAGAATAATGTAATTTCACAACATCGTTGAATACCAATTCATCTTCTGTTATCATTGTAATGCCGCCATGTTTAAAAATATCTTAACGTTATGTTCCAAGCTATATTCAATTTTAGGAAGGAGGGAACACGCAGATTAAGGGACGGCTCGATAACTTAATTGTATAACAAAACAGTACAGTAGACTATAGCTCTGTTGTTCAATGCATGTGGATTTGTTAGAAAAGAAAGAAGAATGAATTAGACTGAACAGCTCTTCAGAACATTTGTCTTGTGGGAAAAATCAAATGAAATTAAGATTATGTTACTACTACTGAATCCTAAAACTCCAAAAAGCTGTAGAGTAGGGTGGACTAAAACATGAAAAGCATTATATATGTATGAATAGTTAGCTTAGCTTAGGTTAGCTCAAATAGGTCGCGAATTGCATGTATCAGGCAACAGCCCAAGCCGAGGTGTGCCGTGCACCCTTGAGCTAGTTGTCAAATAAAATCGGCTGAGTGCCTTAAGCGCTCGCCTTAGTAGTCCGGTGAAGCTTTTAGGTCAATAGCATAGGCAGTTCGAAAAAAAAAGCACTATATGATGCATTCAAAATTGGTGTTTTAAATAAAAATATGAACCAAATGTGCCTATTCTCTGTTCCCATAGATTAACTTATGTAATGTTAACTGTAATAAATAATAGTTCTCCTTAACCCTCTCTTCTATAGCTGGGCATTAGTTGAGCATTAAAGAACGGTAAAGGATCAATCGGATACAAAAAATAAATAATATCTCGGGACCATCCACGAAAATTTTTGGATCAAATAATCATAGCCCTATGCCTATGCGTTTAGTAGATTTGACATAATTGAGTCAATGACATTTCGTTATATATCTTTATGTATATTTTTTTATTTGCATTTATTTTTCTACTATAGTTTTCATATTTTATATTTTTATAATGGTTTATAATATCTAATATTATATTACTATTACTGAGAAAACTCAGAAACCATGATCCTGAAAAAACCCAGAAAATGCAGTCTTCGGGAATAGTCTAAAGTTGGCCAGTTTTCTGTTACATAAAAATGGCAATTTAGCAAGCAAACCATAATCTTGAAGAACTTCGTTTTTAACCGGAAAGAAAAATTGTAACGCTAAAAGAATCCATCAGACTTCATAGTTACATAATAATAATCATAAATACAGTGGTACAACAAAATAATCCCAAGGAGGGTTGATGTCAGGCAGGCGGGCGATCGTAAAAATTAAGCCAAATCAAATACCGCTACATGACAAACATGTTGTACCGACCCTACTTATGTGGGATAAAGGTAGGAAGAAGAAGAAGTATATATATGAATCTTACAAAAGTTAATATGATCTTTTCCACAGGGTACTATTACCAATGCTCCACGAGACCACTTATTCACGTAAATATGCGTCAGTATAATTCAACTCTACGCTTTACGGTTACTCATTCATACTTCACAACGTCAGAATAACTGTCGTTATTTTATGTTCAAGATTAACATAACGGAATTTTAATAACAGAAGAAGACATTCTAAGAAAAACCGAAATTTATTCATATATGTATAACTTGTTGACACTAATAAGAAAATCTTTGAAGTTTTATTTTCTCCCAAAACAAATAACATATTAAATCTAACACTAATTCATACCAACAATACCCCATCAAAGGAGTTCAATATATTCAATCAAATCATAAAAAAATCTTTATTCCATTTAAGCCCCAGAAAGACATATTAATATTAATATAAAACCACTGGTTGGGAAGATATTTCAGTTGTAAAGAAAAGTTAGCATGAGACTCGATTATCAACATGTTTGTATTGTTTTTTTCAACAATTACCGTTCATCCCACTAGTCGAAATTCCGCGATAATCAGTGTTGAAAGTCCCCCAAAATGAATGGGTGAAATGATAAAGCAAATAAAAAACTAATTTGAATTTGAAATTCCACTGCAATTTAAACCAATTTACATGTGAAACTTGTTGCCTGTTCGGAATTTCATAGCAAACAATATAGCTATTGTTACGACGAAATAAAATATTTACGTGTTTCAATGTATGCAAACCATTTCCTTAATATTTTTATTAATGATGTGAAACTCTTTAATAACTTCGAAAAAAAAAATTGTTTGATAAATAAAAGAGAATGTACTGAATGACTCTGTCTTCTATTATTTGTACAAAAATTCAATGAATGTTTACAATTAAATTGTTTTTACTAAATTATGTATGTCCGTGTAGCGATCCATAATATAATAGGCTTTTAAAAGCAATATCTACTTGATATAGTCCTTAAAGATATTACTCGGCAATTCGGTACTGTACTTTGAAACCTTGTTCCACAGTTTAACACTAAGAAACTTTAACTAGTCTCTCCAAGTCTAAAACAAGGATTTAACAGAAACTGTGGGCTGGTTCTAGAAAATTATGACGGTCTTTAACAAGACTTTACTAGGTTATATAACTTTTTAGTAAAAGTAAAGTTTTTATTAATCTTTAAATAAATAAGGGAAGGCCAAAACAGTTCAGTGTCTTTTACTTGCTCTTTGTCGACCAATTTTGTCATTTTGATTTTTTGTTTTGTTTAATTAACGAGCTGTAATGTCAACGATAAAAATAATTGGAAATAGTTTTTGTTTTCATACCAGGGAAGCTTTATTTAAAATTCTCAATCATTATACTTGAAAATGTTTAAGCTTGTACCTATATATAGCACTCTTCGCAAAAAAACCTCAATAACATTGAAACCTAAAAAATAATTCCATTACTTATCGTTACATTTCAACAACCGTGGTGCGCAAGTTTCTATATGGTAAATTGCTTGAACTGCCCGTTTTTGTAGTGTATATCTATATGTACGTATAAAATAAGTATTCGTTGCGTCTCTGGGCCAATCTCCGAAAGGGTTGAGCAGATTTTGATTGTACTTTTACGAGTAGATAAAGGACTTCTCAAAGTAATATCTAGATTGCACATTATTACGCTTTTGTATAAAAGATAATGAGTATTGGTAAAATTTAAGAGAGGTATCGAAAATTCAGTAAAGGGCTCGTAAAGGTACATAATAGTACCTAATGACAAAATTACACAATTAAAGCCAGTCCGTAATTAACTCGATTAAAACACATAGCTCTGTAAGAAAACCATTTTAACGAAAAAGATGTCGCAGACACTACTTAATATGGTAATATATGTAGATTAAAAACACTAAACGTGATTTTAGGTATTCTATTATGTATATTCGACAATTTTTTTAATGAATTTAGCAAAGAATTCATTCATAATAGTCAAGTTTATTACCAATTTAAGCATGTTGTCAGCTGATGGCAATGATCTTATGCCCCCAGACGCTACTTTGTCACGACGACTATTTATTTTGTCTAAAACGGCCCTTTTATCTTCAGCTGAGTTTAAAGTGACTTCAAAATCAATACAGTGGCTAGCTGGCTCCCGAAACTGTAATGAAATATAAAGAACTCATAACAATATACGTAACGATTGATTCTTATGGTCTTTATGTAAATAAAACTAACTGAAGCTAGCTTAGGTCTCATGACAACTGTTTTCTTGTGTCATGAGAACCTATGTATTTATCTAGATTAAGAGAATATGCGGAAAAATTCTTCAGTATTACATAAGCCATTTATCGAGGAAGTTTATAGGTTATATATCATTACACTTAGACCAATAGAACTAGACCACTGTTTTTTTCCTTTTGAGAGCGTCTGCTGCGTTTTAGCGTTAGCTCAAAGTAACTATTCCACGTTATACGTCCTAGGCTATACGCTATTCCTAGTTACTTATATAAATACTAAATTTATTCGCTACAATAAAGTAAAATAAATTTACAAAGTACGCGTAACCTGCCTGGAATGTGCATAACGTATGCTGTTTACTGATGCCACAAATATCAGCATTGCAATCATTCAAATTTTTACATTTTGAAATAGATATAATTGAGAAATAAATAAACAATAAACTTTTTAACTTTAACATTTACAATGTGTATGTATTATTGTGAGATTTTTACGAATATTATGTCATGAACACTAAGGAAATCGCGATGGTATCGACAAACGTTGTTAGTATTTAATATTCAAAATTGTACGGGAAGTTGTCGACATCGATATAGTTTGAGTAGAGATATTTTTAGTCATATGCAGAGTTAGTTCAAACTTTTTGCGTAAAACTGCTTTTACCACCTGGAGCGATGATGACTATAGCGTGTTTGTACACAGCGTCGATCAATGTAGGGACGAATTCTAGCAACTGAGTCGAGTTTTCGTTGAAGGAAAACAATGTAATGAAAGCACAGCATCATGGTAACGCTTTCTCTGAGACCGTCTGGCTAGCTACCATCAGGCTATTTTCACTCCTCAGAATCGGATTTGTATGGAAAAGGCTCGTCTAGTTTTGGTTATCAATCAACTTGCTAGATGGCACTGTTATATATTTTTTTTGGCAAGTTTGATAACAAAATATGGTGGACGACAATTAATTTTGACATTTCAAGCTGACAACTTTCAAATATTTATTTTCATTCTCTTTCTTACGTATTTGTTACGAGAGTGTGCTCCCTTAAATTCACTTGCCTCCTACAACCAATTTTATCTATCTCCGGATCTACTTATAAACATTGCATATACATACTTGGATTTAGATTTGCCTTACGATAAATATATTAATTGAAAATAAAAATGACCAAAAACTTGTATACGATTTACGCAGTACCGCTGTATGCATTACATACATAGCTATAAATGTACACTTGGAACCAAAAGATATTAGTTCGAAAGTAGTATTATAGAGGCGCTGATTGAAAAGAACGAGTGCGACCTCTATTTATATGCTACCATCTCTGAAATCTGTCGCCAAGCACTCATTGGTATGTTCCAACAACTACAATTAAGAGCCAGTCTCCCTCTAAGGTTTAACGTGTTTTCCATCTTAAGCCACATTGTCATTTAATCAATCTAACATCAAATGAGACTCTGATGAAACACTAAGCCTATAAAGAATTTAAAAAAAACAAGATGTGTTTTAGGAAACCTGAACATTCTTAAAATTCAACTTCGGAATCGGAAATCATCGCTATAGTTGTGAGTCATTCGGAGGTGGCACATAAAAACACATCTTAAAAGACTTGTTGCTAGTAGAGCAGCGAAGGATGTGCTCGTATTACCGACTCGTACAAAACAGGATATCTATCGAGGTAATTTCGTCTCGCACGCTGCGAAGCAGCGTGTGGGGAATCCGTACCAGGGTATACCCTTTTATCGGTGGCCATTCGGCGAGACCTGTGTCAACAGGCCTGTCTTGTTCAAACACTCATTCATGAGTGCGTTTAGGATGTCGTGTGCGCGGTGATTTTCGGTCGGGCTTCCTCACGGGTTGAGCCGGGATGTCAGCCGGTCCAGAATGGCCATCAGTGTTGCAGGTAGTCGTTCATTAGGGTCCGGCATAGTTCTACTGCCTCAGGATATCCGCTGCTTCTAGCTAGGATGTCATTCAAGACATCCAGGAATCTTGTGTTCGATCCGGGTGAAGTGGGCGGCTGGGACGCCTCTCCTCCGTTTCGCGTTTTCGTGGACTTCTTGTTACGCGCCTGTGACGGTTTCGTCGCGCTCTCGGCATCACCACACCGGGCGACGGTCCCCGCACGGTGGTTGCGTGTCTCCCTGCGGTACACTGGGCAACGCAGAGCATCATTTGCTGGGTGTGCGCCTTTGCAGTTCGCACAGGTCGCTGGTTCGTCGCGTGGGCGTTCGCAGAGGTGCGCCGGGTGCTCCCCGCCGCACCTGACACAGACAATCTTGCGGTGGCAGTGGTGCGACGAGTGCCTGAATAATTGGCACCGATGGCACTGTGCCAGGCCTCGCTTGCCACGCTAGCCTTCTATCCTGACGTCCATCAGGAGGATTTTAGTGACGTCATAAATGGCCGGAAATAGGCCAGGCGTTCTATTGAGTGCGCAGTGGTGGATGCACCCGAATCTCCCACGGCGCGCTTCGATCGCTCGGACATATGCCGGGTTGAATCCCTGATCTCTTAGGGCCGCGACAATGTCCTCGGGGCGGGTATTCAAGGGAAGGCCGCGTATTGCAACCGCTCTGAAGGGGGTGTGTAGGCGAACCAGCTCACCCCTTGCTCTTCTATCGAAGCTAGGTATTCGCGTATGATTTCGTTTTCTTGTGGATCCTTCGGAATGAAGCGCACGCCGTTTCCATACGGTCGTGCGTTCGGCATACGGTCGTGCGTTCGGCTCGCGCCCCAGCATGTCCGCCAATCGTCGGAAATGCGCAACCCAGTTGGGAAGGCGATCGACAACGATCGGCGGATAGCGCTGCCGAGGCGCAAGTACAGCGCCATCCATCGAGTCATCCCCACCGACAGAGCCCCAGCTGTAATCAGCTGGGCGAGAGTGAGAATATCACTCTCGTACGCTTCTGTCAGTGTTGATGGCCCGGCGGGCGGCCTCTGTCGCGGGTCCGCGGGCACGACGTTAGGCGTGGGCACGGGTGTGCGGAGTTCAGAGGGCGATGCGGTGGTTTTCGTGCAGGAAGCGGCATCGTCCGTGAGCGAGCTTGAGGTTGTCGGTTGGCCCCGAAAAGGGCCGTTTTTGCTTCTTCGTCGATCCGCAGGCGGTCGTGAAGAGGTGGCGCTAGTGTGGCGCATCGTCGCGTAAGACCAGCGAGGTTTAGCTCGCGGAACTCTAAGAAAAACGTCTTCGCACGCATATGACGATGGAGTGAATCTATACCGCCTGCGCCGGTTTTTAAGGCCGCTCTGAGGCACGTTTTCGGAACAAAGAACCGCTTACGCACGCCTGCGGCGCTCCGCCAATCAGAGCCCTTGGGTGCGTGCGCAGCCTCAGAGCGCGTCCTAACTAACTACACAGGTGAGGCGGTATTGCGATGAGTCATTTTCGCTTTCTATTTATTTAGATACAAAACATTACATTTGTACTTACAACTAACAACTTATATTATTTTAAACTATTAAACTATACTATAAATCTACCTAATACAATATTAAATCTATTATGAATTACTTTACACATATTATTTATCAACACAGATCATTCTAAACTGTCGCGAACAGTTTTATTATTATATCAAATTGTTTCCACTTTATGTGTTAGGTGTAAATGATTGTATCTTTCAATATGTATATTCTAATTGCTCTTTATTATATGGTCGTAGATTTCAAAATATTTATTAACACGCCTTTATTAGCTTCACCTGTATGTATGTAAGTAACCGACCCCTTTGAGCTCGATATTGTCCTACTTTGAACGATCAGATTTAATTCAAACTTTGCACACCTGTCAAAGGTCGATGACAATGCAATAATCCGAAAAAAAAAGTTTAAAAAATTTAACTAAAAAATGAAAAATAAATAATAGTTTAAAAAAACTAAACAAACACGCTTTTTACACATATATATATTTATTTCTAATTTAGACTATTCTTAATCCAAATTTATTAAATTTTATTTTCTGTTTTTTAGTTGGATTTTTTCTGAAAGCGTGTTTTTTTTTGTTTTTTAAACTATTATTTATTTTTCATTTTTTTACTTATGACTACATATCCTACAAAGTCCTCTGCCACGTTTGTCTGTCTATCTGTTCGCGATATATTCAAAACCTACTGAACGGATTTTCATGCGATTTTCATCAATAGATAAAGATATTCATGAAGAAGGCTTAGGTATGTCAAGGATTCTTTTATTATCAGAGCGGAACAACGTCCGCCGGGCCCGCTAGTAACATGATAGAGGTTTGCGCAGCACATTTCAATAGACGCTAAACTGACGTAAGTTCAATACATTACGAGCATATCGACAACATCGGTGAAGTTTCACTAGCATGTCGAGATAATCGGTGACGCGAACCCATAATTTTATCTCCCACCAAATAAAGTTAATCTACAAAAACACTCAACGCGGCTAAAGAAGTGTTCACTTCGAAAACACAATCAAATTGAAGAACTCATCCTTTTTTGAATCGCTTAAAAATAACCAAAAAGTATTCGAAAGCTAAAAAACTCGATTGTGTAATACACAGAAGACAAGTGTATTTTAAATGTACGTTTGTTATAAAGTAAAACAAAATATTAAATTCAATTAATCATTGCATATGTTTATATTTCCTGTCAACTCGTCCGTTCTGTAGATATTTACCAAGCCGATCATTCCATACGAACTGCAAAATTGAAATATAACAAAATGTAAATAAGCGCAGTGTGAACTTCATATTGAAAGGTGACTGATTGATATATTTTAACTACTAGCCCATACCCGCGACTTCGTCTGCGTTGTTTATTATCTTCGCTATATGTGTAGAGAATAATAACTAGAAGTAAAAGTGAATAAGAAGTGAAAACTTTTTAGCCGCATCGAGCGATACTCTTTTGGCAGGAGATAAATTTATGATTTCGCGTCATGACATGATAATAACCGTGACCGAGCGCATTGCGCTTGCGCGGCTTGTGTCAGACTAGCGACGCGTGGTATAGGGGCCTGCGTACATATAATATTGATATTTTATATTGAAATTATGCAGTTCATCACATATTTGATTAATTAATAAAATGTATAAGATCTATACATAATTATTGCTCGCAGCGCCAATAGATGTGAAAGTCAGGATAAAGTTTACAATTTTAAATTTACAGATCAAGAAATTTAATTAATACAGACTATAATTGATTTATAAATTCAAACACACAGTTATACCATTGTCTTGAGTTTTCACTTCTATCGACAGTCCTTATGACTGCCTCAACTTTTTTTAATGTAAACAGTGAATTCAACTTACTCTCTCCTGTGCCTGTGCTCCACTTAACCCTTCACACATTGATAAACGCGTAGTGCTTATTAAAATCGGCGTTTCTTAAACACTTTTTAGATACCAATCTTCTTATTTTTTTATAAGGACATAGTGTCTAAAAAATAGGTATAACATAAAAAAATATATACAAATTTATCGGATAGTTTTTTAATTATGCGCGTACAACGGCAGATCTATATCTTTTTTTTTTATAAGAAGACTAGCTTCTGCCCGAGACTTCGTTCACGTGGAATAGTTACTTTGGGCTACCGCCTTCGATCAACAATAACTAGATAAAGGTTCACGTACAAAATCGAAGCTAAAAGCCGTCCGCGTATATATACTTATGTGTAACTATTTGTTTACTAAGAAAAGGAGAAAAAAGTTTTAAAACAGTTTTAAGTTCAACCTAATTACACCCATAACACCTAGTAATAAAGTCACAAATGTTCAAAATATTATCTAATACTTACGATAAAACGAGCAAAGTAATAAATTACACCACTCACAAATGAAAAGACAAGATAAACAACATTTAGTGTGAATTCAACCTTAACACGTAATGAATAAAGTGCATTTTCCCGTTATTGTGCGTGTTTCTGCGTGGCGAGGCCAAACATTTGTATGACAGGTTTAAAATCGGTAGTTTTGTTCAAAATTTAATATTATTTGTTAGTTTAAAGCTTAAAATATAACTTATTCAACATGTATTTAGCAAAAGTAAGATACTTCGGCCGTTAAATTGCTTTTTCGGGTATTATTTTTGCATCTTTTGAATACACTGCGGCATGTGAAACGGGCTTACATAGGCTGTGTGAGCTTAAGTGAGCTCTTATTTACCGATACGTATTTTTAAATAATTTAAATATTTTAAAGTATTTTAAATATTTTGAAATAATACATACATTAACCCCGATTTTGAAACATTGTTCATTGGTGCTCCGCTCATATTGGTATTAGCGTGATAATATATAGCCTATAGTCTTCCTCCATAAATGAGCTATATAACAACTGCAAGATTTTTTCTAATCGCACCAGTAGTTCCTGAGACTAGCGTGTTCAGGCAAACGAACTCTTCAAATTTATAATATTAGTTTAAATTTGAACATTCAAAATAATCAAAATATATAAACTAAAAACGTTAATCCTCGTTTGGTGACAAATTGACAAAAAAATGTACAGTAAATTGATGTCAAAGTTGAATACGTCAAATGAATATCAAATTGACACGAAATATTGAAGAACAAACATTGCAATCAAATTGAGGGCTGTGATTGTCCTTTGTTTTCATAGTAACGATGAATAGATTCGCGTAACCGTATAACATTATTACAGTTTATTATTTATATATAATGTGTGTGTACCACAAACCTCGTAGCTCAATTAGTAAATCTAACTAATAAGGTTGCGGGTTCAAGTGTCGCACATAATTGAATTTTGTGGAATGACCATAATTTATGTTAGTTCTGTGTATATTTATGAGTTAAAAATCTGTATGTGTATGTTTATCGACTGCGTAATTACCATAACTACAATACTATATATACATATACTATATTTACATATAGTATATATATACATATATACTATACTATATCATAGCGGGCAAACGAACAGGTGTGTCACCTGCTGTTAAGTGATCACCACTGTCTATAGAAACGTGCAACACCAGAGGAGTCGCAAGTGAGTTGCCAGCCTGTGTTTGGGGGGAGGGGGAGAGGGGACGGGGAAGGGTGAAGGGAAGAAGGTCTCCGGCGCTTTCAGTGACCGAACGAAACGCAACAATGCAAACACTGTTACTTCATGTCGGTTTTCTGTGAGAGGGTGGTACTACCCCGAGTGAGCCGACCCATTCATGCTGAAACCAGTAATAACTTCAGCGTGGCTCTACCACCTACGGAAGCTAATAATTAGTTGAAATTTAAAGATCACGTGCGAAATTGTCTGCTTACTTCTATTTACTCTTATGAAATACGCATTTTTCTTGTAATTAATTAGAAAATACACAAAAAATATATTACTTTAAATTTTTATTTGCGAGAGTAAATTACTGTCCATTTGTCGTGTTGTAGATATTAATAGTAACTTTTGGAGTCCCAAGCTAATTAACAGTTAAACAGTTAGAAATATTCAGACGGCAAACTTTTTCATCCAATTCTTATTTTGACCTACACCAACGCGGTCATCCGTGCCGTATTCTGCAGTATTGTCACGAATACCAGATGTAATATCGCTTTACAATATTCAGTAAAATAGTCCCGTAAAACGTATGCGTCCTGAATTCCTATTTTAAAACTCTGCCACATCACACGCTATACTATCAGTACTCCGATGCCCCTCCTCAACAGAGGTCCCGGGTTGCGTCCCACATACGTTAGATCAGACTGATCGAATCGTCCTCCCATTCGTCCCCTCGTCGTTCCCTCCTGCGTATATCTACCCTAACACGAGTAACTTTTGATAAAGATTCGGCCGCCATCAAGCATCTTAAGTTTAGAAAGTCCCCAGATCCCGATGGGATCAGGAACGGAGTATTGAGACTCTATTAATTTATATATTAATTATTAATAGGCTATTGGTCTGCATATTCAATACAGCCATGTCCCAGAGTCACTTTCCAGCCGCCTGGACAAAGGCCGTAGTTATAGGCATTCACAAACCTGACAAAAAAGCTACGCTTTCCGTAAGCTATCGCCCTTATAAGAGCGCCGCAATACTTTTTGATTCCAGGTGCTCTAACAAACTTAAACCCATCAGGTTATATGAAATCGAAATTCCTTGGACCACTGAGGTTAAAAATCTCGGAGTTCGAGTTCGAGTCACATGTCGATAGAGTGCGAAACAAGGCCGCTATGGTCTTGGGTCGCCTGCATCCGTTACTTTGTCATACTGGAGTAAGACTTCTCTCAGACACAAGCTTACATTGTATAAGACGTGCATCCGCCCCATTCTGACATATAGCTGTCTCGTTTTGACGCATATGCCAGAGCGATGCTTTAATAAGTTGCAGATTCAAAACCGCTTCTTACGTAAAGCGATCGATGCCCCATGGTACGTCCGGAGAGCCGATCTCCACAGGGACCTGGAGATACCGTCTGTCTGGGTACGTAAAATCTGGTTTGCACGTAAAATCACTAGCTACCAGCTACTTTAAAAAAGCCGCGAATCACCCCGATCCGATAGTGGTATCCGCCGCAAATTATGAGACCGTACCGAACGCCTTGTATTACAAAAGACGTCCGCGAAATGTTTTTACCGATCCTCCCGATGGTATAACGTCAGCAAACGATCAGTATCACAGATTATAACTACAGATCACGCTGACTACTACTAGGCCCTCCTCGGGAGTGGCTCAAGCCTAGGTACGTTCCCTCGACGTAGAGCCCTTGAGTGTGTCGCTCGCGCGATATAGTGACCATTTTTTTTTTTCTCGAACTGTCTACGCTATTGACCAAGCAAGGTCTTAACAGCTTCACCGGACTAGATATAGTGACAGAAAATCTTACATCACTGCAACAACATTACACATAGCACCTCCACACACGTGCACGCACAAACGCTTACACATGAAAGTAGAAGGGTTTTATTGTTTTCCCCTATCGAACTGAAATAGTTTAGAAAATTTATCCAACACAAAATACAGATAAAAGTTATTGAGGTATATATGCTTTGTACACATAGGTACATATTTCAATAACTTATATAAATATGAATATGTAGCGTAGCTTAGGTCAGCTCAACTAGGTCGCGAATTGCATGAATCTGGCAACAACCCAAGCCGATATTTGAGGCTGAGTGCCTTAACTGCTCGCTTTAGTAATTCGGTGAAGCTGTTAAGGCCTTGCCATGCCAATAATGTAGTCAGTTCGAAAAAAAAGCACTATACTCACAGTGCCGCGTCCATACAGTTCGACAAAAGTTTGCAGTTTCAAAAACTTCTATGATATTTAAAACGAAAACCCTAAAGTGGTTAAGAATGCCAGTCTGGCAACAAATATGATTGTAAAAATAAATAACTTTCGTAAATGAAGTTTCTTTTACCTAAATTTAATTTTCTTTGCCACCGACATACGAATAGCATCATCTATACTTCTATACGACGCGAGTTCGCGCTCCGCTATCTAATGTCCCGCATAAAATTTTCAGAAAGTTGGCCCCTATAAACTATACTATTTTTACTTTATATAACTTTAAGTTTTTCGAACCGAGGCAAAAGCTTTATAGCTTGCAACCCAGTCTTCTGTGCTTGAGAAAATTTACTTTAAAAAAACTGTGATTATAACGCTGTGATTATATATATATATGGTAGTAACTAATATTTTAATAATCACTCACGAATTAATCGATGTTTGCACAGAACGGCTTCTCTTTAGAATATCTTTGCTATTTGCTACTGGCATCTTGTAAAATAGCAATAAAATAAAGTGTTATAAAATACGATGACGAAGTTAATATTGGATTCCATTTTATTTTTCCAATAGGTACTTGAAAAAAAGATTACTTCGTGGAGTAAAGATTATCAATATCGAAATCTTATCACATTATGTTTTACTCTGTGATCCTAAACTGGCAATATAATGTTTATATAGTCTGTGATATTATTTACGAGAAACTGCGGGAAATTGGTCGTGATAACCTTTTATCCCATAATCTTTACAAGATACAACAAGTGTATTATAAGTAGTAAAATAATTTGATATACAAAGATTTTTTATTTACTTTCTATTTTTATTGTTTACTATCCCTGTAAAATGAGCCGTACACTGAAAGCGTTAATAGGTCCTTCAATTCTCAATGCAGATCTATCAAAGTTGTACGAGGAATCTCAAAAGTTATTAGACAATGGTGCTGATTATTTGCATTTGGACGTAATGGATGGACACTTCGTTCCAAACTTAACTTTTGGGCATCCAGTAGTAAAGTGCCTTCGAGGAAAAATAAAAGAAGCTTTTTTCGAAACCCACATGATGGTCTCCAAACCGGAGCAGGTCAGTGTTATTCTTATCAATCATATGTATTGCTTAAGTTGATAAAGCTTGAAACTTGTGAAATACTTGACTACATATCTACTACAAATGAATATTGTGTACCTACACGCCTAATATCTACAAAATACGTTGAATTTGATCTTTTATATGGTGAGAATAGTAAAACAAAAATATTGTTTTTGGCTGGTTTTATAAATCCCGTTTCTCATGTCTGCCTTTGGCTTTTTAAATTGCAACAACCCAAGTTTCAGCCAATATTTGTACCATAAACATTCTTTGCTACTAACATGAATATAAGTAATGTTAGTTTTGGCAGAAACTTAAAAATTGAATTGGTTAATACATCTCAAATTAATAAAAAATACCACTGTAATAACATGCCAATTCTAACATAACATTTAAAAAAAAAACATTTTTATATAATAACAGAATAATTGATGTACTTTTAATTGTTTTTTTCATGCAATAATTGTTTATTTTAGCTTATTGCTTAACTGCACTACAACTTTTAAAAAATAATTAGTATCACAAAAATACTTTTTGATCATGAAAATGATCTCTTATAATTTTTCTTTCAGTGGATTGCTCCGATGGCTGATGCTGGAGTCAATCAATACACATTTCACATTGAGCCAGTAAACAATGTAGAAGAAGTCTGTAGAAAGATAAAAGAACATGGAATGAAGGTAACATATAGATATGAAGTCTGTGCAAAATAAAGTATTAAACTCTATAATTATAATAAACTAGCCTCGCCTGTCACTTTGTCCACGTGGAATTGTCACTTTGGGTTAACGCTAACACGCAGCGGAAGCTATCAAGAGGAAAAAGTACCCCAATTTTGAAACATTCTTCATTGGTGCTCCGCTCTTATGTGTCTTAGCGTCATGATATATAACCTATAACTTTCCCCGATAAATGAGCTATATAACACTGTAAGGAATATTCAAATCGGACAACCTCACAAACTCACAAAATTTACCTCTTTAGAAGTAAATTATGAAGGTCAGAGTGGGAGTAGATCAAGTTGAAACACATAATAATATATTTAATAAATATTTTTAGGTGGGAGTAGCCATTAAACCAGGTACACCAGTATCAGAAGTAGAAAAATACATTTCTATATCAGATATGGTTCTAATCATGACAGTGGAACCAGGGTTCGGTGGTCAGAAGTTTATGGAAAACCAAATGGAAAAAGTGAGACATTTGAGAGAAAATTATCCATTACTGGATATTGAAGTTGATGGTGGTGTGGGACCTTCTACTATAAGTTGTTGTGCAAATGTTAGTATTTCATACTCCTTCCATGTAATATTAATTTTTGATATTTATACTTCTAAATATGTTTTAGAACCTAAGTAGGGTCAGCACATCATGTTTTCTTTTTCCACTCTCTCCTGTCAAATGTCATCTCAGTATTCACACCTTTTACGCTTATATCGTTTTCACAGTCCATCAATACCTTTTTCGATCTTCCTCTATTCTATATCCGTGCAGTGCACAATCATACTCAACACTTTTCTAGTTACATGGTTTTCATCTCTCCTCATGACATTTTTATTTTATTTTTTTATATCAAAAGCCGGCAAACTAACGGGTGGGTCACCTGATGTTAAGTGATCACCACGGTCCATAGACAGTATCAACACCAGGTGAGTCGCAAATGCGTTGCCAGCCTGTGTATGGAGGAGGGGTAGGGAAAGGAGGTGGGCCTCCGGCGCTCTCGCTGACCGAACGAAACGCAACAATGCAAGCATAGTTACTTCACGTTGGTGTTCTGTGAGAGGGTGGTACTACCCCAGACGAGCCAACCCATTCATGCTGAAACTAATAATAGCTACAGCTTGGCTCTACCACCTTAAAATGCCCACCTATGCTATGCTAACCTATTACTCCTCAACTTCTCTGTCACTGGTGCCATTTTCATTTTCAATTTTCAGTTATCGTATTACTATTTTAATAAATAATCATACTGTAAAGGAAATATTCGGTATAATTTTGTTTATAAGTACACCTGTGTGAAGCCGCAGTGGGCTATCACACTTTTCAATATAATACATTTTCAATTATCCTTATCCATTCTAGTCACACCACACATCCACCTTAACATTCGCATCTCTAAAATATGTATTAGAACATATAGAAATATAACAGTAACTAAATATTGACCTTGTTTCAGGCTGGAGCCAATATGATTGTATCAGGAACTGCGGTTATTGGAGCTGCAGACCAAGCAACAACAATTAAACTACTTCGAAATACAGTCCTAGATGCCATATGTAAATAGATAAGTGTGATGAGTTCCTAAAAGGCAACTAATGTCTTCCAAATATATTTTTATATAAGGTTTTAAACAAAATAAACTTTGAAATGTCTGTACATATATTTTTAATCAAATTTGCTTAAATCTAAATCATTTTCAGATTTGGAATTACTTGAATTCATCTTTACACTTGGAAAAACTGAACTAACTGCGATACCAGAATCCTTAAAAATCATAGGCTCATTATTAGCCTTTAGTTTATTTCTCAGTCCTGTTAGAGTAATGAGGATAGCTTCTTCAGTTCTTATAGTCCTGGAACCTTGATTAGGCAAAACATTTATATACTGGTTAAACAGTAAACTGGGGTCATCTGCTTGGATCTGTTCATCACCTTCCAAGGCAGCTTCAATACCATGTAAACCTCCAAAAACAATAAGAACATGATTATATTTCAGTTCATTATCTGGTATGTCATTAATTGAGGTCCCTCTGTCTGAAGTTCCTATAGTTATGTCATACCTGAAAAGCATTTGTTTTTAGCTATTTATTATATCGGAGACCACAACTGCATGATAATATTACTGGAAAACCACATACCACCACTACTACTACCATAACAATGAACTATTTTTACAAATTAGTAATTAGTCACTAACGATATTTAATGTATATCATTACATAGTATAAAATAAAGTCATCTGTCTGTTTGTTAGCAATAAACTCAAAATCTATAGAAGGGATTTTCATGCGGTTTTCACGAGTGAATAAAGTGATTCATGAGTAACGTTTTGGTGTATAATTTGTCAAGGATTTATTTTTAATGAGATCGGGACGTCTGCCGGGCCTGCTTGTTATAACAAATTACAAATATGAAACACATATTCCTCTATGTAGAAGGTGTTCTTATGTTGACAATACAACATTTACAGATTGTATTTTATATTTAATATCACCAATATTAGATTAATACTTTTTAGATTATTTTAACTGATCAAAATCTGTATTACCTACAGGTGTATAAAAAGTAGAAATATATGTACTAAAATTTAGTGGTATCTATATATATATGTATATATAAATGGATATTAGTATGTCTGCAATTGATAACTTAACACCGTTTGACTAATCTTCATGAAAATTATTCCATAGAGAAGATTTACATACTATCTGTTGTATAATATCACACTAAACTGTATTTTATTCTTATCAGGTTCTATAAAGTTTTATATACCTACCCATTTTTATAAGGACTCTGTGTAAATACTTGGGTTAAATTGTGGGCAATTCTAACAGTATAACCCCAATACACTCCAGTTTCCGCCCTTGGAGTAGTAAGACTCACTATTTTACCCTTTAGTTTCTTACTTCCTTCTATTGTTGGCAACATTCTAACAGTGACCCTTATACCAGGATTTAATAATTTATCAGTAGACACATCTTGGAGAAGGCCCACATTTACTTGTGAACCTTTGCCTGGTTTTACTTTCTTATTCATTGTTATGCCTTCTCTGAAAATAATAAAATATATATATTATATACATACAGATACAGTAGTAAGGCCATTTGTAATGCTCCCCTGGTTACTGCCACAATAAATTTCAAAATCTTTTCCAAAGATCCATAAGTTTAATAACCAGTCTTCCTCTAGATCTAGATTATTACAATCTTCTATCATATTACTGTTTAATAACAGGTGACATTGTGGTAAATTCAAAACATTGTAATGAATTGATAGAGGTTAGTCATTATTTTTCTTTTCACAAATAAAATCAACCTAAGAAGGTTCTTTAACACTAATTTTTTTAGCACTTATTCTTATATGTAAGTATATTGAGATTGTTGTTAACATACACTTGTTTTTATGTATAGGGTTTCAAACTAAATTATCCACTGTGTTATATAATGCATTCATTGATAGAGTCATAATGTGTATTGCCACCTGAGATACAGGATTACCTAGTTTAGATGGCAGAGGTCATATGTAGAATTATCCGTAAAAAAATAATGTTAAAATGCCAGCCATTACAAAATATAGCATAAATAAAAAAAATCTTGGATGCTAATGAATTGACCGTTGTATTTTCGAAATTAATAGTAATATAACATTTATACCTAAACTTAAAATTGTTAGATTGTCTCAAATGATGTGGTGCATCCAATGGGTTCAATAATCCAGCAAATTCAAGGTCTTTATGCAGAGGGAAAAAGTGCTTTCTCAAGTACTGTGGACATTCCAAATATTGTAGTATCCTGGCCAACTGCACACAACTCTTTCGTGCCACTTTAACGCCATCTGCATCTTCCAGTTTGGATTTTTTGGTGTTTATTTTGTCTCCAATATCATCATATACTATAACTTCATCGACACAAAACACGCAAGCAGCTCGGGCAATTTGACCCGCCAAGTAGGTCCGTAACTCTGCTGATTGTGCATTTTCTAAAATAGATCCAGGTACAGCTATACTAACTGTCGATATTTCGTTGTATTTTTTTTCACGCTCTGCATCTTCTTTAGTCTTCTCTTCGATCTCTTTTTCAAGAGCTGTTCTCTTTTCACGTTTTATTATTTTCTCTTCATTGCGTTGACGTTTCAGTACTTTTCTTTCTTGGTTCATTTCTCGCCAACTTTTGCCCGGAGGCTTCGCTAATGGTACTGTTTGAGACATGTTTTTCCAAAATTAAATTAGTAAAAATTATAAAATTCCTACAAAAACGAATACATTTTGTAATATATTAGATAAATCTACATACACATCCGATTATTTTTAATCAAAATATAACCTAAAACTTAGTATATAGCACAGTACACAGACTACTAATCGTACAAGTAGCACAGTATATGATTCATATAGACTTGTGTATTGTAACTTTTTATTGATGACAAATATAGTATAATCTACATTTCTATTATGTAAAAACTCATTCGTTCTATTCGTAAAAAAAATTATGGATGGATTTCAGCCGTATATATTGTAGCGTGCTGTCCATTAAAAAGTGTATGCACACTTGCCTTTTTGAATATGAACGACATATTCGATGACAGACGGATATATATTTTTCCTCAACATACAAGGCCATAATAAAATAAAAGTCTCGATTGCAAAGTCCGTGTTTAAAATTGTTTGATATTGTCAAATTATTTTAGCTCTAAGTCTTTATTCTCTATACCTTTTTATATTTAACGTGATATGTGTATGTTTTCTATGTAAATTTTTAGGCAGTGGTAGAGCCACGCTGAAGCTGTTATTGGTTTCAGCATGAATGGGTCGGCTCGCCCGGGATAGTACCACCCTCTCATAGAAAACCGACGGGAAGTAACAGTGTTTGCCATTGTTGCGTTTCGTTCGGTCAGTGAGAGCGCCGGAGGACCACCTCCCTTCCCCTCTCCTCTCCCCCTCACTCCCTTTCCCCCAAACACAGGCTGGCAACGCACTTTTGACTCCTCCGGTGTTGTTAATGTCCATGGACGGTGGTGATCACTTAATATCAGGTGACCCACAAGTTCGTTTGCCAGTTATGCCATAAAAAATATGTTTTTTTTACTGGATTTTCCTTTCACCGTAGGGGGGTGGTGTAGCGTGCTGGCCATTTATATTCTCTCTGGCCTTTTTGAAAGCGAACGACTTAATAGTATTACAAGTTCTTCATCCATTCCATTTTTGGCAACCAGTCTTCTAGTAGACTATTAGTGTACGGCCTGAATGCATCTGCGTTCGGCGGTGCGTCCAGCGGGACGTCCAGTGTCCAAGAGCGACGCTCGCGCGCCGCTCAGGACACTCACGTATTAATGCATACGTTTGTAACGAACGCCGGACGCGACGCTACGCTCGACGCTCGATTATAACTTCCACTCTGGACGTACACTTACTACCATTGTCAAGTGAGTATCGATATTACAAATTTCTTGTTAAAATTTCAATGAACTAACAAGATCTTGTTAGAACTTTCCATGGAGTTTTTGTGGCATCTCAGAATTCACGAGTATTATTTTCCATTCACTTCACTTATGCACAATAAACGAATTATATTACATAAGCCACCACCAATTTTACACAATATATAGTCAAGTACCACAAGATTATGAATAAAAAATAAAATCCACTACATGACAGACCAAGATCCCGCCAAAAACTCCTATATAGTAATTGTATATTAAATATATTTAAAAACTATTATTTTAGTTTTGAGTATTTGAATAAACTTCTAGCGACAATTGTATGAGTTAATTTTGTAAAAACTACTCTGTGATTTGGTGACAGTCTGTGGTATAAATTGGCGGCAGAGTTTCCTTGTTTATTTATGTATGTATGTGATATTCATAAAATCATAACTTTTTACATTTTTTACGCCAACATTCAGGTATCGTTACTTTTTATTAGAAATATTTCTATACTAAATTTGTTTCCTAAAGTTTGTGTGACGTGTGTTATTCGACAGGAAATGTTTATCCACATGCTTTATCAAATCCTATAATAAATATTGTATTGTTTTAAAAATAAACAATAAACATAAGTGAAAAGTAACCTAAGTAAAGAGAATCCAGACTAATTATCCAAACAGGAATCTATTTCATTTATATTTATTTTAATAATCAGGGCAAATGTTATTTAGCGCTTGACAAATCGTATATAGAAAACTTGCCACTTGAAAGAGACAACCACGTGCCAGTGTCATTATTATTTACTACAAATTCGTAGACGTGAAACAATATTTACCACATAAATAATAGATTCCAGATTTTGTCTCAAAGAATAAATAACCACAATAAAAAAGTATTACTATTTACAATAGTATTATTGGCAAAGTTATATTTTCGTAAAATATAAGAATTTAATTAATGGATAATGCATGTACAAATTAACTCGAGTATATTCTGGACATTCTGGTGTCCAAACTAAACTCTTATGTAGTGTGTATTATATATTTCGATGAAAATGTTTTTTTACACTATAATATAAAGTAGGTAACATAAAGGTGATTTTAAGAACTATTTATATACGTAAAGAAAATAATGTATAATGAGTGTTTTTCAATGTTTTGTCTGAATTCTTATTTAATCATATATATAATCTTACAAAGAAAGCCTATCGTTCACTCTTAGTGCAAAGTTCATTTTGGATGAACAGTGCATTTTCTGTGTTAGTTTGAACGAAAAGAGATCTAATTAATTTTTATAACAAACCTTTAGATAAGTAAGTAAATCACTTCTATAGCTTTGAAATGAAAGGCTAAAGTTACATGTATATAAAAAAACAACTATACTTGTAATCTTCAAAAATAATGTTTAATCAGCATGATGACATGTTATCTCAGTAATTTAAAATAAATAATAACCAAGGCATCAAAAGTTGTTTGTTTTGCTGTCTCTGTAACAGTCAATAACTGAACTACTTACATCACTTATCTTAAATAAGAGGATTTTGAGGGCACACATGGGTCATCGCTTAAAAACGTAAACATGATTTATGAAATATTAACTGACTCTAGCCTGTTTCGGTGTGTATAAATATACTTTTAATTAAAAGAAATGTAAAGGTGCAATGGAAATAATAAAATAAGAATAATACTTAAAATAGCCATAGGCCTATGCCATACAGTCATTCAGTAGTTTTGACATGATTGAACTTGAATGTAACTGTATTTTATTATATAAATATACAGAATTTAATTGATGAAAATTTTCTTTAATAAGACTATATTTTAGAACTAGCGACAGACAACTTAAAACTAATTTAGAGTTTGAGAAGTATAGTGTTATTTACAGGAAATAGTAATTAATCAATTTAAAGATCTCACTTTAGTGTATTAAATTATATTTATATATACTACCCAGCAGTAGGATCTAACAAAATTGTCTAAAAAAGATTTAGTATATATTTACATATGACAATTGTGAGTCATGTGTCTTAAATAAGTATTGCAATATATTAAAATAAAAAAAATATTTTTACTAGCATGAAATCTACAATACTTGCCAACCCTAGGCTATAAGTAAATAAGACATTGTTTTTATCAGGAACCCCAACAAAAGGTCAAGAGCTATAAAGCATTACCAACAATAATCATATATTGTCAGTGAGAAAAAACAATTTGCAATAAACAGACATGAGCTCAAGTGGAAAATTAGGTAAGTATTTCTATTCTATGGTATTGATGGTGGAAAGGCTAATCAACTAATGAGCTAACAACAGCATCTGTGTATTAGCCATTTAGCCTTTTTACCATGAATATATAGTTTGTTTTAAACATATAAGATAATTGATAGAATAAGGAGACATTTAATAATTACGTCCAATGCCTTGTTCTAATTGCTAATACAAAATACATTTGAAATTGTTTTTTGTTATGAATCTAATTCTGGGAGTTGGTTTGATGTGAGTGTGAATTTGTTTGGCAACTTTGTTCTATCCCATTTTTATATAGTTCCATTGTTCTTGTTATGCAAAAAGTTGATGTAACACTAACAACAACACTTTCTTTGAATTCAGTCATAAAAAGTAGATTTTAAATTACCAAGAATATGCAGCATTTTTCAATACTTTGGAAGGTCACTGTTGTCTGCGCCAAATAATAAAAGTTATGAAACCATGTCTATAGCCTAATATATACATTCTTACTAATTTGTTTCCTTTATACCCCAATGAATAAATTTAATATGTTCAGCGGAATGTGTAATTAACGGAGCAGTATTGACCGAATAGTACTTTGTGTGAAAATGGGACTTAATAACAACTATACAAGATGTTTTATTTAATTTTTAATGAAGTAGCAAATAGGCATGTAGGCCGCTTGGTGTTAAATGACCATGGTAGCCTATAGTTACATATAAACAACCTGAATAGGATCCTAGTCCTGAAGTCACTTGTAATATATTACTACACCGGAGGACTAAGTTGGAATGCCTCATATGCTAAAGTATGTTGCCAAGTATACACTTTAAACATGAACAAGGAATTGTCACTGTTGTTCTGTAACAAAAATAGGACAATACACAACAGTACAATAGGAGTATAAATAATTTACATAATAATATGGAACATATGTTTAACAGCGCTGCTTAGCGTGTCGGACAAGACAGGCTTACTGTCTTTAGGCAAAGCTTTGTCTGAAATGGGTCTACAGTTGGTTGGCAGCGGTGGTACTGCGACAGCATTGAGGAATGCGGGGCTCTCTGTACTTGATGTCTCGGATATTACTAAAGCACCTGAAATGCTTGGAGGTCGGGTGAAGACATTGCATCCAGCTGTTCATGCTGGGATACTGGCTAGGTAATTTTAAATATTTTTTATATTAATAATAACACACTATGGTTGTCTTACTCTTGGGTGAAAACCTTTGCGTTTGGTTAAAATATGGACAGGCAATCACTATGATGTGCTTAAAGTCGTATTGAAGATTTAATTGTCTACTGGCTTTGCATAATTATGTCTCATTCATATATGTCAAATGGGCCTTAGGATATATGGATGTCTTGTCGATTGAGAAATTAAATCAAAACTCAGTCGAATACACGTCGTGGGCTGGCGTTGGGATTATGGCCATACCTTTCTTCGAGAATAGGCCTATGACACTGTATTGAGTCTCCTATACTAATGCATACACTACACAAATTACGTAAACAAAGCAGTGTATTGTTTATCCTTCATTATTACTTTATTACCCTTATTATTACCGTACCTACGGAAAAAAGGTACATTTTTAGTAAGCAACAATAGCAGGGCTAGTCGCTCGTAAAAAGAGACATTAAGCAAAGAAGGTCGAGAGTGAACTTTTTAATGCTAATTATATATCGATAAAAATGTATCTACTAAAGCCTTTGATCAACAATAACTAGACAAAGGGTCACGTACAAAATCGAAGCTAAAAACTGTTCGCGTAAATACTTATGTGTAGCAATTTGTTTACTAAGAAAGGGAGAAAAAAAGTTTTAAAACAGTTTTAAGTTCAACGTATTTACAACCATAACACCTAGTAATAAATAAAGTCACAAATGTTCAAATTATTATCTAATACTTACGATAAAACGAGCAAAGCAATAAATTACTCCCCTCACAAATGAAAAGACAAGATAAACAACATTTAGTGTGAATTCAACCTTAACACGTAATGACTAAAGTACGTTTTCCGGTTATTGTGCGTGTTTGTGCGTAGCGAGGCCAAACATTTGTATCACAGGTTTAAAATAGGTAATTTTGTTCAAAATTTGATATTATTTGTTAGTTTAAAGCTTAAAATATAATTTATTCAATATGTATTTAGCTAAAGTATGATACTCCGGCCGTTAAATTTCTTTTTCGGGTATTATATTTGCATCTTTTGAATACACTGCGGCATGTGAAACGGGCTGTGTTTCAAACAAACTAAACAAAATAAGGGCACACATTTCAAGTGAGCTCTTATTTACCGAGACGTATTTTTCGCGCCGACCCTTTATCTAGTTATTATTGATCGAAGACTAAAACATTGTTAATTTAAAAAAAATACTCGTTGAATATATTTCAATATTGTATTGTTTATATTTGGCTCTTTTGGATGACGAGGTTGCCGTACACCACTGCGTATATGCGTGTCATGATGATGGTGAATATGGTAATGCCCCCATATTCTACTCAACCTTTTGGTGGTTTACTAGAGCTATGTTAATTATCTTAAATGTCTATTATGTTGTAATAATTAAAAGGATATAATATGTATAATGATAGGATAAACCAGATCGAGTTTCTTGCCGGTTCTTCTCGATGACTGGTTTCTTTTCCGAAAAGGTAGAAGTTTTGACGTTCATAAGTGTCTTTTCAGGGTCTAAATTGAATAAAGAGTACTTTAATTTTTTTAATTTGAACTTAATTGACAGGCTTTCCAATTCCGATCAAGAGGATATGAAGCGTCAGAACTTTGAAATGATAAGCGTTGTCGTATGCAACCTGTACCCATTCGTCCAGACTGTATCTAAACCGGACGTGACTGTTGGGGATGCTGTAGAGAACATAGATATAGGCGGTGTGACTCTCCTGCGAGCAGCGGCTAAGAACCACGACAGAGTCACTGTCATCTGTGATCCTAATGATTACGATGTTATTGTTAATGAAATGAAACAGAGCAAAGATCACCAGACCTCATTGGAAACTAGGTGAGTTTATTAATTTGTCTATTGTAAAACAAAACCATTGCAGATGTGTAAAAAAATGGCTGATATACAGAAAAAAGGTGCAGACCAAGAATCTGCAGAAATAAAAACGTTGTTCCATATACCACAAGCTATCTCTTTGTAATAGGTTAATTTATTCATTTGTGGTTCTCTGACCTCTACTAGGAAAAACTATACTTAAGTTTGTTTTAATTTTATTTTTGAACTTTAATAGTATTTCATACTTCTTGTATTGTACAGATGTGGTCATCTGTAGTAGCGTGCAATAATAATCCAATTTTAAATGTTCATCTTTTTATATCCAATTTAAAAATTTTGTGGGCCTTAAATAAATAATGAAAAATATATACTTCCAAACGAATGTTACATTGGAATTTTCTTTACTTTTATTGTAGTAGATATATTGTCTTTCATGTGATCTATTCTTCCTTATGCAATATTTATTGACTAAGAGTCGGGCTTGTAACTGTTTTTTTCTTACATAAATTTTGTATTAAATACATAAAATGTTTCTTACATAAAATGTATCACTGGGTGGTAAGTTTATTACAGTAAAACAATTTAAAAGCTTTTGCGGTTAAATAAGAGCGGGTAATCTGAATTCCCTAAACTTACGAGTACGGCCCGTCCTGTTATAGTGAATAAGGTTTTTGTATATGTGCTTTTAAATGAAGTTTATTTTATACTTTTTGAATATGCTCATTAATTTATTAATTTAGGCTTATTATGCAATCCGGCGTATTAATTTTATTTCTATTTATTGTTAAGGCCTTTCATGTTTTTATGGACAATATTGTTAAAAGGTGAGTAGACAAAATTGACAAAGCCAATAAGTGCTCGTAATGTTTTTGGTCGCTCTGCATATAGTTTAGATTTGGGTGTGCGTATTATTTCCTGAAAAGTTTGGTACAAAAATAGTTAATATATTATAGGAATGCTGATGTTATATACATAATGTGTATTTATACTCAAATTTTGTTTTCTGCTTAGCTGTATTCTAAGTGGTCAAAAAGTTTGATGAGAAGTTTGATTCTCATAGTAAATTATGTTACAATCGGCTGTTAGTTTTTGTAACATTTTGTGTGGTGTCTAACTGGATTGCGACCATCATATATATATATATATATCTATACTAATATTATAAAGAGGTAAAATTTGTGAGTTTGTGGGTTTGTGAGTTTATGGGTTTTGTGAGTTTGTGGGTTTGTGACTTTGTGACGTTTGTAATCTCAGGAACTACTAGTCCGATTTGAAAAGTTATATAGCTCGTTTATCAAGGAAGGTTATAGCCTATATATCATCACGCTAAGACCAATAAGAGCGGAGCACCAACGAGGAATTTTTCAAAATCGGGGTTCTTTTTCCCATTGAGAGCTTCCGCTACGTGTTAAAGTAACTATTTCCCAAAGTAACTATTCCACGCGGACGAAGTCGCGGGCAGAAGCTAGTATTACATAAAATAATATCTGACTGTCTGACTGACTTATCATCGCACAGCCCAAGCGGATAGGGCTAGAGTCGTAAAAAATTGCACATGGGGTTCCGTTTACGTTATAGGTGAGCACTCAGAAAAGATTTTTTGAAATTCAACACCTAAGGGGGTGTAAAAGAGGAGGAAATTTTGTATAAAAATTAGTCATTTTTTCAATAGATAGTCAGCCAGTTAATTGTTCTTTATATATCTTTAAATATATAATTCTTCTGTTCGTGTGTATGTGACTGAACTCCTCCTAAACTGCTGGACAGATTTTGATGATTTTTTTGTGAGTGTTCAGGTGGATTCAAGAATGGTTTATATTCGCAATTAGACCCGAGAGGTGGCGCTAGGATTGAATTTTAAGATTTTTTTTTATCAAGCCAGGGCAACTTCCACCCGGCCCGTTAGTATAGATATAAAATGAAAAGTTGAGCAAAATGGCTGCATAGAAAATATGTGTTTATGAATAGGAAATACGAATTACCGATATTATTATTTGTTCTAGACAAAGATTAGCTTTGAAGGCGTTCACACACACGTCAGAGTATGACCTCGCAATATCAGATTATTTCCGTAGACAATACTCGGCAGGTCAATCACAATTGACTCTTAGATATGGTAAGTTTATTTATTGTCATTGATTTATTATTTTGTTTTCGAGTTCAAGTCCAAATAGATATTATAAACGTTGACAATGTTTTTATTGATCGCAATAGCCTAAATTTAATTAACAAAAACAATTGCTTAATTTTCTTATATTTTACAACAATATTTTGAAAAACACTATTTACATTAATTTCATAATAAATTAATTAATAAAAAAAATTTTTTTTTAGTGATTTTCAATAAACTGTAATTCGTCGTCAATTGCTCGTATAGAAAAAAAGCAAATTGTAGCTTCAAGTGTCTAGTTTTAGGATTCGACCAAAAAAAATGAGGTCTAGACTATCTAGTCTATCTAATTTCAGCGGAATCCTTAGAAAACCCTCGAAAAAAAATTGTTACAATTATATTTTTTTAAGAAATTCTCCTTTAATTTAAGCTACTCACCAGGTCTGAACAATGATTTAACGCAGAGCAAAAAAGCCTTTTTTGACTTTGACAGTCAATAACTCTGAAGATAATGATCCTACAGGAAATTGTATGGTTTTACAAACTTTTATAAGAAGCCAATAGTGATTTCCCTAATTATTTTTTTTCGTTTATTACAGCTTCCCACAGATTACAATATAAAAATTAAACACAATAAAATATAGCCTAGCACTACATTTTAGCAATGCTTCTTTCGACGGAAAGAAATAGAACGAAAGGGATCGATTTCATTAAATTATTTACAAATCTACTCGACTAAATTTTTGTGGTTCAGATGCGTTCAGTTACTAAATTACTCGTGAACCAAGGTCCCAGGACTGCCAGACCTTCGGTATTATATAAAAACGAAATGTTATTCCGGAGAAGATATAAAAAAATTTAAGTTTATACTTTAAGGAAATTAGGGTACTATTTTATACGCATTTACCACTTGCTATCTGCCCATGTAACCACAATAGTCGCTGATCGTTTTTACCTGTGTTGGACACATGCACAGATAACGACGGTCTTGCGGCCATGGGCTCTTGCACTATCGGTACTCGACTAAATTAGTAGCCTAGTGGGAACAAGGCTTTAATCCGACTGCTAATGATCAACGTCTGCCAGTTGCTTATGTAACATGCATCACGATCTTATTACTAGGTATGAATCCCCATCAGAAGCCGGCTCAAGTGTTCACTACTCATGATCGCCTTCCGATAACAACTCTGAACGGTTCCCCCGGGTTCATTAACTTGTGTGATGCGTTAAACGCGTGGCAGCTCGTCAAAGAGTTGAAGGAAGCCGTAGGTCTACCTGCCGCTGCTAGTTTTAAACATGTATCACCTGCTGGAGCAGCTGTAGGACTTCCTTTGACTCAGGATGAGGTTAGTTCAAACTAATATTTTTTTCAGATAACTGCACTGTACTGACCTTTAAGTTATATAATAAACTAGCGGGCCCGGCAGACGTTGTCCCTCCCTGACTATAAAAAAACCTTGATAAATTATGTACTAAAACCTTCCTCATGAATCACTGATTCCACTGGCAAAAACCGCATGAAAATCCGTTCAGTAGTTTTTGAGTTTATCGCGAACAGACAGACAGACAGACGCGGTGGGGACTTTGTTTTATACTATGTAATGATTCCCGGAAATATATTCTTATATGTTATCTAATCAATATCAATCTATAAAGAATAAAAAGTAGTTTTTCTTGTGTCTGTGTTTTCCCTTTATCCTTCTAAACTATGTAACTGATTTTGATACGGTTTTCACGAATCGCTTATCTAAAAAATTCCGGAATGCTAATATGTATCTCCAAAAGATAAGTAACCATTATGAAGTGTTATAATAGTTACTAATGTTTGTCCACTAGGATAAAATTGAATATAAAAATGTTTGAAAATTGTCAAATGAACATAATTTCAAAAAAGCAAGAGGTTCCCAATTCTCTTGTTTTTTTTTTATGTTTGTTACAAGTTTGTTATTTATGAAACAAATTGGAAAAATATTTTTAGATTGCAAGGAGGATATTTTCAAGTGAGACCTATTTTTAATTTTATTATCATTGAACCTTAGATTTCGAAGATATATCAGGGAATTCCTGGTATTGGCGATATTTATGGTCACAAACGTTCTGGTGGAATGTCTTATAGTAGATTATTTTTAAATCGATTTTACTTTCTGTTAGAACATTATTATTCTATATTAAAGTTGTACATTGCCACGATAGCTACTATCTAGCGAAACTATTGTTCAGTTTTATCAAGAAAACGTTTAGAAGAAAGTGCGTTTTATTGCTTAACCTTGAAGCTTGTGAAAATTAATGAATTATAGTCTAATTTTATAATCTATAGTTTCAATTTATATTTCTTATGAACTGTACGTCGCTTTGGGTTCCAGTTGAAAATCAGCTCTAAGCGTCTTTATAACACATTAGCACATGCTGATCTGGATTCTCTTTCATAACGCTGATATGTGCACATTGTTATCCACTCTTATATACTTTCTATTGTATAGTGCATTGTCAATAAAATATTTCGTTCTTTCTATATTAGGTTATTCTTCTTTATTATCTATATTAGGTTTTTTGAGTCGTTGCATGAGCTAAATCCGATTTTAATTGTTCATATAACATGTTTAATTTTTTTTACCATTTCCAATTTTGATACACCGAGCATGAAGTTTAAATGTTGCCGTCTATAAGGGTTTTTTTTTTAAATAACGTGAAATATTAGGATCGGTAACAATTGAATTTAGCTTGGTTTTAAAATGTAACGACTCATTTATTTATGACACAGGCGTCAGTGTGTATGGTATCGGACTTGCTGGAAGCGTTGAGTCCGGTTGCGTGCGCGTACGCACGAGCTCGCGGCGCCGACCGCATGAGCTCGTTCGGTGATTTCATTGCTCTTAGTGATCCGTGTGACGTCATCACCGCTAAGATCATTTCCCGTGAGGTGTCCGACGGTATCGTCGCCCCCGGATATACTACCGAAGCTTTGGATATATTGAAGAAGAAGAAAGGCGGCAGTTATTGTGTCTTACAGGTAATCATTTTCATACTATTTATTTTTGATATAAAACTTGTTTACGTAGGCTTGATGCGAGGAGTAAGCTGATGAATGCGTGACGGGAGCGTTACGAAAACGCGTGATCGGGCGACGCAAACGGAAGTTAAAAGAGAGATAAAGTTAGTGAAGATAGAAAGAGAGAAACGTTTTGTATATTTACTGTAAGGGGAAGAGAGTGAGATGCCAGCACACATTTTCTTTTTTTCTTCCTCTCATTGCTAGTACAGTCTTGTCTCAGTCAGTAGTTCGTTAGCAAGTTTGCTAGCATTATATATATATATATATATATATAT
>MU158732.1:1001017-1011778 GCA_015888305.1 Antheraea pernyi | reverse complement strand
TATATATATATATATATATTAATAGTATTTTAATATGAAATTATTAATAAAAATACAGAATGACTGCTACACTTAAAATTAACAATCGTAGTTACATAATAATTAACTAATTTAAATTATTGTTACCATATTTTAGATGGACCCTAACTATGAACCTGATCTCATGGAGCGAAAGACCATATACGGTCTGACATTGGAGCAAAGACGTAATGATGCAAAGATTACTGCGGATCTGTTCAAGAATATAGTGACAGAGAACAAGGATCTACCTGAAAATGCTATAAGAGATCTTATTGTAGCAACTATAGCACTCAAATACACACAGAGTAACTCAGTTTGTTATGCTCGAGATGGACAGGTGAGTTTAAATTTACAAATAAATAAATATTTTGTGCTGTATAATCTCAAAAAGTATTTTTTATTTTATAAACCGTCTTATGAACTTAAAATTGGTATAAATGTAAAACGAGTGATGGAAAAAGAACAATTTAATTCTAAATTGGGTCTGCCATTTTGCGATCTGGGCCTGAAAAATCAGCCCAGAAATGTATTATACAGGTTAAATCTTTCTTATAAACTCATTCTATGCCACCTATTAACAAAAAGTTTGAACCATATGCTTGTAATATTTGTCTATATTTTGTCTCAGTAACCATGTTACTAGACAAAAAATGTGAAATAATACACGGCAAGATTTTCATGAATTGACTAATAAAAAAACGTATTTTTAGCATCACATATACCAAATGCCCTCGGGTACGTTGCTGGCATGGAATTGGTTAAGGGAGCGAAATGTTATGTATGGTCCGGGTTACAGGTGATAGGTATAGGTGCGGGGCAGCAGTCTCGGATCCACTGCACTCGGTTGGCTGGTGGAAAAGCCGCGCTGTGGTGGTTGCGGTCTCACCCGGTGGTGCTGCGCGCGCAGAACAACTTCCGTGCCGGAGTGACGCGCGCCGTCCGCGCCAACGCTATCGATAACTACGTCAACGGCACTATCGGTAATAGATATAGCATGGGTGCAATAAAATAGATATAGCATGTTTGCAATAAAATAGATATAGTATGGGTGCATACCGATAGTGCCGTTGACGTAGTTATCGATAGCGTTGGCGCGGACGGCGCGCGTCACTCCGGCACGGAAGTTGTTCTGCGCGCGCAGCACCACCGGGTGAGACCGCAACCACCACAGCGCGGCTTTTCCACCAGCCAACCGAGTGCAGTGGATCCGAGACTGCTGCCCCGCACCTATACCTATCACCTGTAACCCGGACCATACATAACATTTCGCTCCCTTAACCAATTCCATGCCAGCAACGTACCCGAGGGCATTTGGTATATGTGATGCTAAAAATACGTTTTTTTATTAGTCAATTCATGAAAATCTTGCCGTGTATTATTTCACATTTTTTGTCTAGTAACATGGTTACTGAGACAAAATATAGACAAATATTACAAGCATATGGTTCAAACTTTTTGTTAATAGGTGGCATAGAATGAGTTTATAAGAAAGATTTAACCTGTATAATACATTTCTGGGCTGATTTTTCAGGCCCAGATCGCAAAATGGCAGACCCAATTTAGAATTAAATTGTTCTTTTTCCATCACTCGTTTTACATTTATACCAATTTTAAGTTCATAAGACGGTTTATAAAATAAAAAATACTTTTTGAGATTATACAGCACAAAATATTTATTTATTTGTAAATTTAAACTCACCTGTCCATCTCGAGCATAACAAACTGAGTTACTCTGTGTGTATTTGAGTGCTATAGTTGCTACAATAAGATCTCTTATAGCATTTTCAGGTAGATCCTTGTTCTCTGTCACTATATTCTTGAACAGATCCGCAGTAATCTTTGCATCATTACGTCTTTGCTCCAATGTCAGACCGTATATGGTCTTTCGCTCCATGAGATCAGGTTCATAGTTAGGGTCCATCTAAAATATGGTAACAATAATTTAAATTAGTTAATTATTATGTAACTACGATTGTTAATTTTAAGTGTAGCAGTCATTCTGTATTTTTATTAATAATTTCATATTAAAATACTATTAATATATATATATATATATAACTATACGTATTTTATTTGCACCCATACTATATCTATTTTATTGCAAACATGCTATATCTATTTTATTGCACCCATACTATATTTATGTTATTGCACCGATACTATATCTATTTAATTGCCCCCAAACTATACGTATTTTATTTGCACCCATACTATATCTATTTTATTGCACCCATACTATATTTATGTTATTGCACCGATACTATATCTATTTAATTGCCCCCAAACTATACGTATTTTATTTGCACCCATACTATATCTATTTTATTGCAAACATGCTATATCTATTTTATTGCACCCATGCTATATCTATTTTATTGCACTAATACTATATCTATTTTATTGCACCCATACTATATTTATGTTATTGCACCGATACTATATCTATTTAATTGCCCCCAAACTATACGTATTTTATTTGCACCCATACTATATCTATTTTATTGCACCCATGCTATATATATTTTATTGCACTAATACTATATCTATTTTATTGCACCCATACTATATCTATTTTATTAAACCCATATATACTATGTCTATTTTGTACTTATAGTAATTACTAGCGATGCCCGCGATTCCGTCGGCGTGGAACCTGATGTACAAAACAGTGACTAATAAATTCATCTGAATGTACGAAATCCATTTCCTTATCTAATTTTCTCTCGTACTTAAGCCGTGTCAACATTAAAATTACAATAACATTTAATAGATCGAACGGATATCAATGAAATAAAGACTAAATGTTACTCGGTGATATGCTGTATTCATGATATAAAGATGTTTATCATGAATACAGTAATTTACCAGTGATATGAGAAACAGACAGACATTTCTAAAAAAATGATTGATATTAAAAGTACATTCTTATTATTCTTATTATATAGAAGGTTAAATATGAAATTGTATTGTATATCTGACATAGCTTGATATATGGAGTTTTAGGCGGGACTTTGGGGAATATCATGCAGTGTATTTTATAATTTATTCATAATCTTGTGTTGTCTGACTCTATATTTTGTAAAATCGATGGCATTTTACATAATATTGTTTGGTTATTGTGCACAATTGAAGTGGACGGGAAATAATACAACAGAACATGGATTCTAACTTGCCACATAGTCCCTGGAAAGTTCTAACAAGCGGGCCACCATCTTGTTAGAATATTAAAACGATTGCATGAAACTTGTGATATCTTCACCTACTCGACAATGACAATCTACTAGAGGATTGAATACCAAATATAAAGAAAAAAGAAGTTTTGATATATTCTTTTGAAGTATAAGTATATGGAGATAATTGATTAATAATAAATCTAAACAAAGGTACGGACATGCCCTTGGATCAGTGGAACGCATTGTTTGAAGGAAAAGCACCGTCGCCATTGTCACAAACTGAACGAGACGAGTGGCTGAACAAAATGAATCGTGTAGCGCTCGCCTCTGATGCTTTCTTCCCGTTCAGAGATAATATTGACAGAGCTGTGCAGGTAAAACTATAATATTTATTACATTTTACACTGATATATGTCATAATTAGAGTTTCCATAAAGTAAAATCGCAAAAAAATTAAAGTCTATTTTTAGTGGTCCTTAATGGATATGTTAAAAATATTTCCAGCTGTTTGATTCTATATTTTCATTAATAGAATTTAGAAATTACATTTTATTTTTATTTTATGTAATATTAGGTGGCATTTTGCGTAATATAACATGTATTATTCCCAACTCCAATGGATTGAAATAATCACTTATCAATCACATGGAATGTGATTTGGTACAAAAACTGCCGGAAAGTTTTAAATAGACAGCCACAATTTTGTTGGTACTCTTAAATTCGCCAGAACGTACTAACTTTATATTATGAAAGATTAGTGATTGGTAAATTAATTTTTTGATCTTTTAAGAATTTATCAAAATAAAGCATAGGAATTTCATTCGGTATTCTACATTTCAAAGGAAGCATTAGTACATTGTGATTATATTATCTGTAACCCCCCTGATTTGTAGGTACGGCATATATTCAGAATTGACAATTTAAAAAAAGTTATCGCACTCGAAATTGATCCTTGTGTACTTATTCCTACGGTATAAATACTAAATTTCATAGTTTAGAAAAAGATCTTAAAAAATATTAATTTTAAACAATACATTGTACATAAAAATTATAATTGTTTCTAACGTTACTGGTTTGTTATTCAAGTTATTATAACTATACTGGCAACACTATCACTAATGCCATAAAAGCTGTACATTTTTGTATGGCTCTTCGCTCGTTTAATATTGAAGTAAATTGTATTATATATTATTTTACAGGTCGGCGTTGAATACATCGGTAGTCCTTCGGGTTCAAACAACGATCAGGAAGTTATTACTGCGTGCAATGAACATAAAATCACCTTGGCACATACAAATTTGAGACTTTTCCATCATTAAATATTTAATAAAGTTTTTTTTTCTTTACAAATTAGGAAGCCGGATCTTTTATGTATTTCATTATCCTGGTTATTTTTGACAGCTGTCAAATGCGTTTATCGAACTGTCACTATAAAATAGATTTTAAGCATTCCAATATTATTTCATTTTTACTTGTTAAGTCAAAATGTATTGGTAGCTGTAGTTAATGTGTGTACGGTTTAATATTTTCAATGATGAAACTTAGTTTTGGAGTTAATAATCATAACAAGTTATAATTAATTTTTAAGAATATAAAAACATTGCAATTTCTTTGTACTATAGTATAAAGTATGTGCAATAAATTGTTAATTTTTAAGACCTACAATTTTTATAGTTCCTCGCTTTTGAATAATATAAAATGTTTTTATCATTTGGAAACAAGATGTTTTATCTAAGTTGAAATTTACATAAGTATTTTACAAAATAAAATCTTTTAATATAATTAATGTCTTTTATTGATTGTAATTGGACTTCCATTTTAATTATTTTTACCATTAAGTTTAGTTTGATTCTATCAATTGGTGTCTAATATTCAATTACATGTGAAACATGAATGGTGTCGTTCATAATATGAAATAATTATATTATAATTCGCACTGAAGGCTTTGAGGAGTTTGCTTACTGTGACTAGTGGTTCAGAGGGTGTAAGGAAATGTGATAATCCCAGTTTAGCTATCTAGTAAAATTTTCTGTATTTAATTTTATTTTTTGATTACGATAAGTTATCGTTTCGTATTTGTAAATATATGTATGTATATATATAAATCTACTTAAGACTATATTTTTGTCATCCAGACTAGTAATTTTTCTATATTTACTCAAGTTTTGATTTTCGACGACGACGACGCTAGCTAGCATTGCTGTCAGTCACAATTAATTCTATCTTCAATAGTAAGTGAAAACAATATTTTAAGACTTACATGACTTTTTTTTTTTTTTATTGTTTTCCCTGCTTTAATTCCTCTGACACAGGTCAGAGACATTTTATGGCGTGGGGAAGAGTAACGGCGTGGGTTTCTTTGCTCTTATTTGGTTGGGCTGTACCTATTGAAGTTGCAGCCTATAAAGGGTGTACATACAATATGACGTAACAAAATCGTAGTATTAAGGATAGTGTTAACAATCATGACATTACTAAGTACATGTTTTTTTTTTTTATATACATATATGTTTCTATACTTATTATATTTTTTTACTTATTAGTACTATTACTTCTTTGTTACCGAATATTTTTGATACATTATTACATACCTATTTTAACTTAATAACCTATATTATAATAGTGATTGTACGGCATTAGCATATAATGTCGACATCACTTTTAATTATGTCTATTTTTATAAACGTTAAGAGCGTTATCATTAATTTATTCATATTTTTACAATCTCTAACCACATATTCACAGAATTTGGAAAATTTTGTAAAGGTTTTGTTTTCACGTACTATGTCCTTTATCACGTCACTGGTTATTTTGTAACCTATTTCTAATTCTAAGTCGGTTCTTCTTCGATCATATTTTGGGCAGTCAAGTAGGACGTGGAGAGCGGTCTGGTCTGTTACGCCATCGCACACGCATGCAGGGCTCTCTTTCTTCTTGAATTTGTTTAGATACTGCGCGAAGGCCCCATGCCCCGTCAGTATCTGAACCAGTTCCGGTGACAGCGTCTTATTTTTGAGGGCCTTGTAGGCTAACGTTGCACTCGAGAAATATAATCTTGTGACTTGAGCTTTATCAGAGTGGCTGTAGATCTCATTCCAAACCAGGGTACTTGTATGTCTTAATTCCTTCTTTATGAAGGAAATTGGGCATCGGTCGTAATTCGCCTTGGTTTTTAAGTGCAACGCTGCGTCCTTAGCCAGCTCATCTGCCCTCTCATTGCCGGCTACGCCTACGTGTGCTTTGATCCAGCACAGTTGGATTTCAATATCCCGCTTTCTCCAGTTCTCTATCTCTTTTCGAACCTCAAAAGCAAGCGGGTGCGCAGTCTCTCGATCACAGATGGTTTCTAGTGCAGTCCTCGAGTCGCTGTAGATTTTAGCACCACCAACCTGACCGGCAACTTGTACTGCTCTTAATAGCGCGTATAATTCGGCCTGATACACCGTACAGAGGGGCTCCAGTTTAAATTTTCTATATCTGATCTCTCGGTCTCCCTCCCACAGAGTAAGTGCCGCTCCCACCTTGCCCTGAATCTTACTACCATCTGTGTATATGGACCTAGTTTCTTTCTTGGTGTTATCAATATTCTGTCCGTCTATACTATCCACGCATTGGAAGCCTATTTCCGTGCTCTCTGCAGGATGCGGGAAACTTAGGAAATCGATTCTCTCTTCAATAGGTCTGTCTTTCAGTAGATCATCCATTGGTTTACCCCTTTTAGCCTCGTATAGCTGTGCCGCCTCTCTCAATCGCAGATCGAGAGGGAGCAATCCCGCGAGTACTAGTGACGCGTTTAAGGAGGTCGTCCTGTAAGCTCTACATATCTTCTGAGCGAAGCCTCTCTGCACGGTATTCAATTGCTTCTTGATTTTCTGTTTGCTCGCAGCTGTATGCCACACACTCGCCGAGTAAAGTATAATGGGCTCAATGACCGCCATATATATTGTTCTGTTTATGTCCGGGTTCAGCCCCCAAGATATCTTTGCAGCTTTTGCCAATTGTTTGTAAATGTTAATCGCCTTCCGGCATATATTTCTCACGTGGGAATTGAACGTCAGTTTCTTATCTATTATTATTCCCAATATTTTTATCTCCTCCGCTGTATTTATTGGCGCACCTCCCATAGTCATATTTAGTGGCTCATATTTAAGTTTCTTAGTAATAATCATGGCGTTGGTTTTTTGTGGAGCAAAGGCCAGTTTATTCTCCTTTCCCCAATTATATATAAAGTCCAGTGTATCGTTAACCGTCTGCTGTATCTCATGTGAATGATGTCCAGAGAACAGCAACACCACGTCATCGGCGAACGCCTGAGTATAAACCCTTCTTTGTGTTAATTCCTGTAGCAAGCAATCCAAGATTAAATTCCAGAAGATTGGGCCGCTAATCGATCCCTGAACACACCCCTTTGTGGTCTTTTTTTTGTGCTCAACCCCCGCGTACCTCAGCACCACCGTTCTATCTTCAATCTTACATGACTTTATATATCATGTACGTGGACGGAGCTTTATCTTTCCTGACGCAATATTAATAATGGGAGGTCACAGAAAATGTAACATATCGTGGTAAAGAGAAGATGTTCGAAAATGATACAATTTAGAGTGACGTATAATGGTCTTTATGAAACTACTTCAAGAACTTGAATCTTATGACTGGGAAAAAATAAATCATGGCTCGGTTGCATAGGAATTTTTATTAAAAAAAAATACATTTCATCTAAAATAAATCCCAAAGACTGGGGCAATGAAATAACAGTAACATTACCTAAAATTACATTTTCCAACCTTTTCATAAAATATGTTACAATTTTTAAGAATTTACATACACAATTTCGACATTATTGTTCACAAAAAAGATACATAATTTCAAAAGTATGAAGTAGAACAAGTAGCGTCTTTTTTCTAAAAATTAATTACTGATATTAAATTTCATCTTATATTCTAATTATGTACATATAGAATTTAATTTTTTTCATTTTATATATGTGATGTCAACAATATTTCTGATATTTTCGCGAAACTGGTCACCCTACTTTGTTTTTTTTTTAATTATTATTATTAAACACCACTGGATACACGTCATTTAAGCTTATTCTGTGATATATCTCGAATTTAAAACAACGCTCTGACGCGATGGTGAATCACTTCTTGGAACGTTCCGAGAAATTCTTTTGACAACATGAAATGGTTTATTTTAATTCATTTAATTCGTACACAGTAACGAAACTATAACGCAAAAATATATCATAATCAAATAAGGTAAGTTTACGAATTAATATCAAAATTACTAAAGGCAACTCAAGATCTTCCTATTTTTTAATTTCAAATAAAAGGTATTTGAAACTCCCATGGTTGAATCTGTTTTTCATACATTTCACACCTATATGATTTTTGTAATAAATCCTCAGAGTAAATACAACTTGCAGTTTTCTTCTTTCACAACTATCCTAAGCTTAAATATAAAACTAACACTTAACAGACTTATTTTGACAATGTTAAAATAACACTTGGGCGTCCTAAAATCTTTAAAGAATTTATAATTAATAGATACTTGTGCTGTATTTTATTTTTATAAAAGAACATTTCTACAGTTGTCATAATATCAATTCCATAATCGTAGAGTACTATCAATATAATTCACATAAAGAGTGTCTTTTAGGCACCTTTTTTTAAAAATAACAAATTGCAACATTTCCAACATAAAAGGTATTTATCAAAACTGCAAGCAGTTTTTAGTAGAATGTACTAAAATGAGGCCCGGATATGTTAATTCATGTTCTGTTAAAACAACAGAACTTATATTAGAAAACTAGCAGAATTTGAAGTGAATTATGGATGACTGCATATTTCAGTTTGGTTTTTTAGGTTTTTGACAACTTTGTAGGAAAATGAGCAATTTATTGAACATATTAATAAAACGCGTCATTGTTATTCTGTCTGCTTGTCACTCTATATATCTTTTTATAACGTTTGCAGCTTCAACCTCTCCAATGTTCTGTAGAATCAAAGCTAACGATTGTGACGATATGTCTCTACACTCCTGTAACGAAAATATATTTAAATTTAGATAGCACATTGTACCCTAAATATCATGTAAATAGCAGTATTTTGTCATTTCTATCCGCCCCCGTTCCCCCTGGCCAGCAAAAATGAGCAATGTTCTTAACCCTTCCCCCCATAATAACGTTAATATAAGTATATTCAAATCTGTGTTCTAATTCAGTAAATAAATATTGCTGACGTAATCACCATCTAGACCATAGAGCATGAATATATTGGCTCGCCCGGGGTACCTTCTCATACAAAACCGACGTGAAGTAACAGTGCTTGCATTGTTGCATTTCGTTCGGTCAGTGAGAGCCACGGAGGCCCAACTCCCTTCCCCTTCTTCCCTCCCCTAACACAGACTGGCAACGCACTTGCGACTCCCCAGGTGTTGCTAGTGTCTATGGACGGTGGTGATCACTTAACATCAGGTGTCCCAAGTAACCCACATGTCCGTTTGCCTCCTATGACATAAAAAAATATGTTATCAACAATAAGCAAATCAAGTATACCCCCCCTCAACAGTGCTTAGATAATACTTTAATGACTCCTAATGTTTAATTAATTGTAAGTATATGACTGAAACAAACAAAAACGTGTTTATTCGCTCAAAATACAATTTCTGTAGTACTTAAGAAAGGAAAAACCAAAATGATTGTTTTAAAATTTGTCCCATTCATACTCTAGAAAGTAGTGGAATGCAATAGGACTGGAATGAATAATACCGAATCCAGTATATATAGGACGATTAATAAATTTTCTACGTGTTATTTATTCAACAAACGAATCACACTCAGGCAAAAGCGAAGTGAACTAAACTTATTGAACTCTCAAAAACGAAATTAGGCATCGTAAGAAGCCAGTAGACATGAAACATCGCATTTGCTAATCATGGAAAGAAGTAAAAAGAAACTACAATATAAAGAAATATTCTGATTCTATAAAATTAGTTACTACTTTTATGATTGTCATAAAAACTAATAAAATGTAAAACGAATACAGCTTTATATACATTTTGTAATTTATTTTCGAAACATGAGGGGTCAAGGGCTAATTTAAAAAAAAATCTGTTGATAACATAAAAATATCAAACATGTATAGGTAACAATGTGTTACGATCGATGAGCGATAGATGGCGTTAAAATGAAAATACCTTAATGTGTTTGAGCAAGGTGCGCGCCGCACTGGGCTGTGCGCTGAACCAGGCCGTGTTGTCGAGCTGCAGGTAGGAGGCGAGAGTGCGCCACCCGCCGGAGTAGTCAAGTGCGGCGCTCACCTCGTGCTCATACAAACTTAAATCCGGTAGACCACTGGCATCCTGTTTACATCGAACGTTATATCACTTTGTATCTCAAGAAGATCACATCTATATAGTGTACCAATCAAGGTGTTTCAGTATTGTATTTTTTAGAACGAAGGTTGCGGTAGATGTTGACTCGTAGATATCGTCACGTAAGGAAAAAGCGATACGTAAAGCCAGTGTATACGCGTGCGAGTATCGAAATTCGAAAAGACGAGCGTCG
>MU158732.1:956327-1000671 GCA_015888305.1 Antheraea pernyi | reverse complement strand
AGCGTCGTGCCGGTTAATAGTGAATACATGGGAATTAAATTTAAACTTGTTTTTTAGAATTTTATATATATAGATATAAGAGTTATATGACATATAGACTATGATAGAGCAAACGAACTTAAAGATTTTTCAGAGAGAGTCGCACGGAGGGGACTTAACGCTTTTTCTTTACGTGATGAAAACGTACAAATATAATATAAAAATCAGAATCTTGATATCGAATTACATTCAGAGTAGAAGAAGAATAACAAAGAACTTCGTTTCTGACAGAGTCCCGTGATCTCGCATATTTTTATTTATTTTAAATAACTCTTTACAATCCAAACAACGGTGACTAGAGAGAGATCGGTTTTGTGTTATATATGTGACTATTTATCGCCATGCTGATCGTACCTCAGCCAGGTACAAATCCTTACCACCTCACTTTTATACTAGGTACATACATAAATTAAATGTGTCATGGCAAAAATTATTTATACTGATGTATGATATTCGAGATCCACTCGGATACAATAGCCACATCTTACTTACTACCCAAAATTTATACGAATCCTTTGATTTTTTAAATTTTCTGAAAGTCACTGAGGTTTCGAATCACATCTGATCGTATTTTAGCGGTGATTTGAATAAAACACGTCACGATTCAATGATTCTAAAGTGACGAAACAAAATGATAAATGCAAATCACATGAATACTAAATAAAGCGGCCATTACCAAAACCTCGAATTAAAGCATTGGTCTTATAGTGTCTACATGCAAACAAACACAATAAGGAACAATTTCTATTTTTATTTATATTCTTCTAAGCTTGAACGTACAAAACATGCTTAAGACTTTTCCACTAACAATAAATAAAAATCGTTTTCGAGTTTCCAAGCACCAGTAAGAAATTAAGTTAACGACTTCTAAAGCACATTTAAGTAAGACTCTAATACGAACTCAGAAAATATTTTGATGCAGTGCAAACATAAACAAATACAGTTAACAAAATATGTTCAAACATTTACCCAGTTTTGGATGAACGCAACAGTCCGAACGCACAAATTAACAATACAAAAAGTATGTTTTATATGCAAAGTCTCAGACTATTTTAAAAGAGAGGTCGATTTATGCTTTGAATTGCAAACTATTTTCAAACGGAGGATAATTTTTAAATTGTGACATGTATTATTATGTATATATTATAATGTTCACGAGAACAATTTGATTTACTCATAGAAATAAAGCTTCAGCTATTTTTTTAAATTCTAACAAATATAAATGTAATATGTTCTTAAAGTAAACATTTGTGGGCTGACACTAAAAAGGTCAAAGTAGATTATAGTAATATATTAAATGTGATTACTAAATCACTAAAAAATATATAAAAATAACATTAAGTGTAAATATAGTACATCAATAGTAGTCCGGTGAAGCTGTTAAGACCTTGATAGGTCAATAGCGCAGTCAGTTCGAAAAGAAAAAAATAGTCCATCAATATAAGAAAAGGTTAAGATGATAACTTGTAGTCCGGTGAAGCTGCCGGGTCAATAGCATAGTCAGTTCGAAAAAAAAAAAGGTTAAGATGATGTCTGCTGTTTATAAATTGCGAAATAAAATTGAATAATTGTTAGAATGGCTGCAGTTTTCATCGAATATAATTTATTCATCACAACATATTAATAAACAAAGTCCTCTGCCATGTCTGTCTGTTCGCGATAAACTCAAAAACTACTGAACGGATTATCATATGGTTTTCACCAGTAGATAGAGTGATTCATGAGTGATTCATTTTTTTTATTATCAGGGCGAGAAAACGTCTGCCGGGCCCGCTAGTTGTACAATAAATCACAAAAATATTTTTTTCATATCAACTTTAACTCGTAGTACATTTTTTGGATGAAAGGTTACCCTGTGTCCTTGTCTGTACTTCTGACAACGTGTTTGTAAATTTTGATGATGCTGATGATGCTAAGTTACGTAGTTGAGACGTGAAATTGTAACCAAACAAACAAACTCACATTTGCATTTGTAAAATTAACAAAACTAATATGTAAATTAATATCAATTTCTAGTAAATTTTATTTTAACACCATTTACAAAATTTATGAAAAAACCACTTTTAAAGTGAAGATTCTTTTCAGATGATGTGAATTGGATTTTATGAAATGAAAACGTTTATCGTGAAAGAGAGAACTATAAACTTACTTATGTATATATATAGGTTGTGGAAGAATGAGAAATTATATTCTTAATATACTCGAAATCTATACAAAGAGATGGGAGAGAGAAACGTTTAAATCTATAGGACATTATTTTCACTTATTTATTTACTTAGATATGATTACCTTGTGTTGTGTTTGTGTTTAGTTATTAATACATCGCAAATTTACCGGTTTTTTTTATATATATACATAAGTTTTACATTCTATTAATCTCTTTCATCCAATAAGTAAGCCACTAACGGCACTAACAGTTTATACATTTTGTAACGTAGTTTTGAATGATTACCCGCGACACAGGATTCAGTTCCTAGTGCGGGAATCTACAGTTATTTGTATGCCATGTAACATCACTTTGTTAAATAAATACTTTTGTTTTGTTTGTTTGTCGGATCGTAATGACTATTATGTACTTTTAAAAATTATTCTGTGTTTTATATTGTTAATATATATTAATTAGAATATTACAAATTAATGCAAAAAACTAATGTTAACCTACGCCATAGTGTATACATCTCACTCTTTTAAAAATTATTCAAAATACTAAGTTTCACTACTTCGACGTGTGAAGTATCCACAATTTTTTTTTAACACTAACATCATCAATTTATATAATTGCGACTTACAGTCTCCTCAGCGGATTCATAATCGTCTTCTGGTTCAGATTTGATGTCTTCCTTCAGTTCAATCTCGATTTGTTCAGTAGGCGGTACAGATGTCATGTACCACTGCATGATGCTCCTTATCATCGGTTTGTCCCTCGCTCTGGACCACGCAGACTCAGTGTTTGGCTCGTGTTTCAATGGATCGGCCTGGACATTTCACAATTAACTTGACTATTATATCATCACTATTATAAAACAAAGTCTTCTGCCATATCTGTACGTCTGTTCGTGATAAACTCAAAAACCACTGAACGGATTTTCATGCAGTTTTCACCAGTAGATAAAGTGATTAATAAGGAAGGTATATGATTTGTCAAGGTTTTTTTTATTATTAGGGCACAACAACATCCGCCAGGCCCGCTAGTTTATATTAAAACAAAATTATAATTACATAGCTTGTCAATCTTTTGCACCGCTTTGAATATAAGGATATTCAAGTATGACGTAAGTACTAAAAGGTGACTAAAAGTGACGAAGTACTACTTTAATTTGCTTATTTTTGATAACATAGGAGATCCGGATGGTGATTTCATCAGCAATATATTATTAATTAAACCAGACTAGACTTAAAAATACTTATACAAACGTTTAAGAAGCGTTGGGATAAGAACATTGCTTGCTTTTATTGACCAGATGGAGGGGGCGGTCAGAAATTATAAAAATTCTGTTTAGGTAATACTTGAACGGCCCCAAATGGGAGTAATAATCAATTAGATGATCAGTTACCAATTGTTGCGGCCGCGTAAATAGTCAATTAGGAAAAATTGTGTCAGCGAGGGTGGGAGCATTTTTGTTTGTTGGTCGCTCCCGGCGGCGTGTGTTGTGTCCCTATTTTGCACTATCACAATTCGTCGGCGCCGACCTCCGGCATCGAACCTTGAACCAGCCGGAGAGTGATCACAAAATTTGCTACTAATTCTCTCGCTGACCTCGCATTTGATTCGTGTTAAAGGTGGGTTCCAATAGAAGAAAGCACCACCACCAATAATAAAATTAGTGTAAGTCATACCATTTTCTCGAGTAATAATTTAGCCATGGCGGTCGCGTTCTTTCTTTGTGAGCCATCACAGACGATCTGCAGAGCCGTGTTACCGCCCTCGTCCACCGAGTCCACGTCCGTCTGGAAAACAAAACTAAATTTATCATATATGACATTATAATAATGAATCTCTATACTATAAATAAATAGGAAGAATGATCAATCATTTGAATGGCAAAAGAAATCGTTTCCTTTTACAAAACTGTCGGTCTCGTGTGACATCGTTTTTTATGAATTTAACACTATAAAGTTCCATATCACAAACTTACATTTTCAAAAATACTAATGTAATAATAATGTTTTTTTAAATACAATGTAACGTTCTGCATATAAAAAACGCATTAAAAGAAGTGGATACAGCATCTACATTTAAAACAAAATAATACATTTACATAAAAATTTTACAATGAAATTCATGTCATAATTAGTGACGACAAATTCTTTATGTTACAAGAATGAGAATATAAACAGGGTTACTAAATAAATTTGCGGGTATGAAATATCAAACATAAGCTACCAACGTAGTACATATATAAGCGAATAGATGGCGTTAAAACAAATGTTAAGGTGGGGATACATAGAACTCTACAAATCAATTTTGAGAGTAAAAATTACAGTGGAATAACAAATTTGTAGGATTTTTTGGCGGGATCTTAGAATTTCATGTAGTGGGTTTTTATATTTTATTCATAATCTTGTGTTATTAGACTCTTCATATATTTTGTGATATTGGTGGTGCTTTACGTAAAATAGTTTGATTATTATGCACAAATCAAGTGGATGGGAAATAACATCATGGACCAAGGGTTCTGATTTGCCACAAGAGGTTTCAACAAGGTGACCACCATCTTGTTAGTTCACTGAAATGATCGCAGAACACTTGTAACATAATTAATAATCATCGATAGTAATAATCTACAATAAGATTGGTTGCCAAAAAAAAAAAATTGTACCGGGGAGACGTATTCGAGAAGCGCTTGCATGACTTGCAGGTTGTCGTCGTAGGCGGCGATATGTAGCGGCAACCGTCCCTGGGAATCCCGCGACGCGCAGGAAGCCCCGCGCGACACCAGCAGCCGTACGCTCGCATCCGTACTGCATAGATGTAATGGAGTCTGGTTCTCTATGGGTATAACACACCACCACAATATAGGCACAGTGGTAGAATCGATACAAGAATCACCCACTTCATACTCAGATCACCAATGCTCACATTGATAGGTTCTAATTCTAATGTACTTGCAAACGTACTGACACATAATCCGCACCAATCTTTTGACCGCTCTGAATATACCAGTTGTTATGTTAGTCGCTTATAATATTCTAAGATATGGTAGTTCATGGTCACATTCAACATATAGAATAATAATATCAAAACAAATACTAATAAATAACAAAGAGAACTCAAGTTAAAGTTTGTTCTAACCTAGGTGCAATGACCGGTGCCACAAACTGCATGGGGCGACTCAGAGTTAATAAACTTCGATAATAACACGGACAATAAACCCTTTAATTTTGTTCACGCCGTTCCCACATTCACTTTCATTTCACCCGACGGTAATTGACACTGTGCTTTAACATAGAGATGAATTGCGTATAATTTTTGTATGTTTCTAGATAATTAAGTCAAATATCAAGAACCTACTTTTTATTGATTTAGAATGAGAATCGAGTGCAAAATATCCTCCATAAATATTGCTAGTGTCTAATCTTTCAGCCTGAATATATGAGCAGAATACAAATTTTAGGTATAAGAAACTATTTAAGGCTAAATAAATGCCAATTTTAGATACCTATAATAATACTTTAAAATTGTTCTGTATTAAACTCTTGACTATATTATAAGCCGTCCAAGTATTACGTAAGTCGAATTTATGTAATTTCGGACCGCTCCTCCCCTTGATCAGCAAAAATAAGCAATGGTCTTACCCCCTCCCCCATCCATATTTACGTAAACATATTTATAGAATTATTTTTAAATCTATTCTGGTTATATAAATAAATATTGCTGACGTAATCACCACTCAGATCCCCCATTCCCTATGTCATAAAAAATAAGCAAATCAAGAACCCCCAATCAGTGCTTGCATAATACTTGAATGGCCCCTTGTGCGCATGCCCAAACTTAAAGTTATATATATACACACCGGCTAAAAAGATCGACGAGCATTGTAGAAGGACTATAACACCCACTTCGGACTCAAATAATTAATGCTATGAACAGTTTCGAATTCGAAGTACGTGGTTGCCACACATACTGCTATAAAAGTCACTCTGATTCAGACCCCAAGAGTCGGAAGTTTTTGGCGGGATGTTAATCGTCATGTAGTGGATTTTATATTTTATTCACGTAACCTTGTGTTATTCGATTCTATATTTTGTAATATTGGAGGTATTTTACTTGACGTAGTTTGGTTATTGTGCATAAATGAAGTGGATGGGAAATAATACCATGGGGCATGAACTCTGAGATAACACAAAAACTCCATGGAAAGTTATAACATGGGGTCGATCTACTTTTTAGAACATTGAAATTATCACAAGATACTTATTACTTACTCAAAAATGGGAGTAATAATGTAGAGCATTGGTTGCCAAAAAAAAAAAACAAAAAAAAAAACGATGAAACGAAAAATCGACATTAATAATAAACATGTACATCAATGGGCTCACACATCAGTGATAGAATGACATACACATATCTATATCACGTGTATAGATATACATTATATCTATCTATATATCTATGTTTTTATAGAGCGGTACTAGGTATGTTGTATACAAGCTTTTAATCATTTATAATGAAAATAGGTTTCTCTAATTCTAAAATAAAACTTATTTATTACAGAAATAAGTAAACAATTACTTAGAAGAGAGAAAAGTATAAAAATAATACAAAAAAATATTTAACCTTCAGAACAAGATATATATAATATGTATTTATTTTAATTAAATAATACTAGAGTACAGTTTTAACGTCCAGCCATAAAAATGTTGTTAGACAAAGAAAAAAATAACAAAGAATCGAAAATTACATATAAGCGCCATCTAGTGAGAACTGTCATAACGAACAATTAGTAGTAAAATTATTTCGAAATAGGTAGCAAAAGACGTGAAACACCTACCATCATTGCATTCGTTGATATCGTAATTCACTTTGTGTTTGTCGATAGCTTCTAGTAAAGGTTCCAAACATGACTGACTTCTGACTGCGTAATGAATCGTTGTGTCACCTTCTGAATCCTTCATCATTGGGTTGCTACCTATATCAAACGAACAAAAAGAAATGTTAATCCGGTAAGTAGTCCGGTGAAGCTGTTAAGACCTTGCTTAGTCAATAGCGTAGTCAGTTCGAAAAAAAAAAAAAGAAATGTTAATATTTTTTTTTTATGTCATAGGTGGCAAACGAACAGTTGGTTCACCTGATGTTAAGTGATGACCACCGTCTATGGACACTAACAACACCAGAGGAGTTGCAAGTGCGTTGCTACCCTTTGGGGGGAAGGGTTAGGGGAGGGAGAGGGAGAGGAGAGGGGTGGGGAGGTGGGCCTCCGGCGCTCTCACTGACCGAACGAAACGCAACAATTCAAGCACTGTTACTTCACGTCGGTTTTCTATGAGAGGGTGGTACTACCCCGGACGAGCCGTAAAGCCGAGCAGTTCATCTCTCATTCTAATGTCGATATTTATATATTAGCTTTTGCACGCGGTTTCGTTCGCCTGTATGTATAATGTATAAAATTTAAAGTTCGTTGTAGGACTTCTTAAAATTGAAATCAATAGCTGTCCTTTGGGCATAATTTTTATTTGGATATATCCTAAGATATTATGGGGTGTGAGTAAGAAAAAAAATCGACTTTTTTTGGCACACCCTAGTATATAATAGATTACTTACCATTTGCTATGAGCAGCGTCACTATTTTAGGCATATCGTAAGCGATTGCTATGTGCAATACTGTCTGGTACTTGTCATTATAATAGTCGAACAAACGCGACATATTAACACTTTGAATTATCTTCACGATATTCTTGAAACTTGGCTGGTTACTGCACAAAGTCATGTGCAAGAATCTGAAAATGATTATATAATTATTATAATGATATATAAATGATTACAATAATAATCATCACACAATCAAAATCAACTCACGTGTCTCCGTTAGAAAGTCTTATGTTGAACAAACTTTCCAATTTGTCCCGGACGGTTTGTTTTTTATAGCCGGACTTATTACTAATCAGTTCATATAACTCGTTGACCAGCTAGAAAGAAAATGATTTATATTATTATTATTTACACTCGTCTTATTATTTACACTTACTATTATATACTTATTATTTACACTTACACTTCATGTTATATGCACAACCATAACCAAATTTAGAAATTAATAATTATTCTGTAAGTTTCTCATTGAATTTGAAAGTGTCCAATAAAATGCACTCCAGATTTTTATTGTTCATAAACCTATGGTGGTGATTTTAATAGCTTTTCTATTTGGAACTAGCAGAACCCTGCGACTTTGCGATTTCTGTGATCCGTGTTTCATGTGATCTAGCAATGTGATCCGTTTACTTTCCCTTGCCTGCGCATGCGCACCATGCCGTTGCAAACGCATGGTTGAATATGCGGTGCTTATAAAAATCATAGTTTCTTAGTTAGTACTTTATTTACTGTATATTAAATGAAGATATCGACATCACCTTTGTAGATAGAGAGATCGAAGAGATTGTCTTCTACCGCCGCAGACAGGGCGCGGCGCTGATCGTCCCACGCCACACATTCAGAGAGAGTGTACTGCGCGGCGTCCGTCTCAGCGCCGCACTCGTGACATGCGGCGGTGGGCTCCCTGCGCGCTATTCGGTGCAGATACCAGCCGAAGCATCCGTGCCCGGTCAGCACATGCACCAGACGGTACGTCAGGGAGCCCCAGCCCCTCTTCACTCACCCGGCAGGACCTGACGGACGGCGTCGATGGTATATCTTCCGTAACGCTCGTCCGCACGGTCCTGCCCCAATCTCTCTAATAGCTCTCGCACGCAACGCAGCAATCTCCCTGGGAGTCGGAGGTTGCCCTCAGGATTTCTCTGCCGCCGCATAGTTACGGCGGCAAGAGCTTCCGCCTCTAGCTCCCAAGGAAGAGAGCCCGCGAGCACCATGGCCGCCACCGAGGACACCGTTCGGTACCCGCGGATTTCCCTCAACGCCACTGTGCGCTGCGTTTTGCGCATCACTCGAACGTTTTTGGCGCTGAGGGAGTCCATCCACAACGGTGCTCCGTAGGCGGCCATGGCCCTCACCACCCCTGCATACAGACGGCGGCAGGCAGCGCCCAGCCCTCCCGTGTTCGGGAGAAGGCAGCCGAGCGCCGCCGCCGCCCCTACTATCCGCGGTCCGAGTCCCTTGAAGTGGGGCTCGAACCACCAGCGCCCATCCAGAGTGAGGCCCAGATATCTCATCCGGGACCCCACCCGGATACGTACGCCGCCTACCGTTATGTGGGCCCCAGAAAGTGGCTCCTGCCGAGGCCCGTGGAACAGCAGGGCCTCGGTTTTTTCAAGGGCCACCCTGAGGCCCAGTCGGCGGATGCGTCTGACCACGAAGATCGTAGCCAAGGTGGTCAGGCGCACCAGATCTGTCCATTCCCTCCCCTGGGCTATGACTAGGGTGTCGTCCGCATAACATATGAGGCGCGTTCCTGACGGGAGCGTGCCGCGGAGCACCCATTCGTAGCCCAGGTTCCACAATAGTGGCTCCAACACGGAGCCTTGTGGGACTCCACATGGAGTCCTTGTAGAGTCTCACGTCGGACCATTCACCCACTGCTGTCTGCGTAGACGACCTCCCTCCCCTCGAGGTACGCCTTCAACAGCCGCCGCAGGTCAAGGGCTCTCCGAAAAAGTGGAGCGCCTTCCGTATAACTCCATGCGGCAGGCCGTTGAAGGCGTTGGCGATGTCCAGTGACACCGCCAACAGTCTTCGACCCCGGGAGTTCGGCTGCGCAGAGAGCACCTTCAAGAGGCTCAGGGCATCTAGGGTTGAACGCTCCGGCCGGAAGTCGAACTGCGCGTCCGACAAGTTCGGTCCCACGTCTCCAGGTGTCGGACGACCCGGGAGGGATCACCCTCTCGAGTACCTTCCCGGTGTCGTCTAGCAAGACGATGGGCCACGGATCGCTCTCCAGCGTCTGAAGGAGCTCCTCCTATACCGCCTCCTTGGCCCGGCTGACGGCGTTCTGCGTCTTCTTCTTCTGCCTATATTCGCCATACAGCCGGGCCTCTTCCTCGGGGGCCCTGACAGCCGAACAGCCGCCGGGCCGCAGAGCGGGCCGCTCGAAGCTCCGCGAGCTCGGGCGACCACCAGGCGCCCTGACAAAAGGGCGGTGTATGCTCCGCGGCATCGACGCGTCGCATACCTCCGTGAGAGCATCACGGAGGCGGGCAGCGGATGCGTCCATATCCTCGCTGTCCAGAGGGGGCGACGAGGCCCAGGCCTGGACGATGGCCACCTCCTCCCGTCGAGGCGGCTCATCACCCAGCGGGAGAACGTCGCGCCCCTCCGGGGGCGAGTACTTGTTCAGCGATACACGCACAATGACAGACCACTATCATATATATACAGAAGAAAGTATAATATAAATATATTCTTGTTATCAGAGGCACAGAAAAAAAATACAAACAGCGGTGACGTCACACCTTCCGAAACATTGTCTTGAAAATAGTTTTATTTATATTACTACCTACAAAAGTTTTTGCACAACATCAATACCGCTGGTTAGCTGGAAGAAAATGCCTTATGGCATTAAGCTCGCCAGTGTACAAATAAAAAGTGCAACAAAGAGTTCATTCATTCATACATTTGTACCACTTCAACACCATAACAAACATGAACCATTGGATGAAAATATTGGAAAAATAACAACGAAAACATACATATATACATAACATAGCATACATATGAAAGCAACATTCTTTGATTGTATAATAAACATATAAATTAAAAATGTCAAGAAGTCTCTACTTCCCTATTGTATATTTGATCATGACTTACAAGGAAAAACAGAAGAACTTACCTTCTTCACTTGGAGACCATGGTCTGACCTATAGAAAGCGGAATATTCATCACTCTCCTTCTTTTCAGAAGCCCCAGTCACCGGTTCCACTTTCTTTGCTGGTATATTTTTCTTCGCGTCCGCTTTTAACTCGATCTTGTGAGGGTTATCCGCTCGTAAGTTCTAGAAATACATTCATTATTCATGTTAATGTTAAAGAACTTCTGTTTGTTACCCTTTCAAAACTAAACCTCTGAAACGTTCGTAATGAATTTTGGTACAGATTTCTCATGAAAATCGTAGGAAAATATATATAGACAAATATGCGGGACAGTGTCGCACGAATAAGTTAATTTACCATGACATTAATATTATTCTCTGTATATGAGATCTTTAGGTTTTTGACAACAACATTTTTTTAAATATGTACCGCCAAACTTCTAGTTCGCTCTAAAGTTGCAACGAGTGCAAGTTTGGCAAGTAAGTATAGGAAAAAAAGGTAAATTTGATGAAATACTAGCTTTTACCTGCGGGTTCGCTCGCATTAATGACGAATTTGCCTACCCCCTAGATTACGAGTTTTTTTTTCTGGTACACTATATCTGGTATCCTTTTCTGTATCCCTGATAACGTCGTGTATGCTAAATCTTATAATGACCAGTTAATTAGTTAAGCGACGAAAGCTTAACTAATAAATAAACAAACTCACATTCACATTTATAATATTAGTTAGAAGAGCTCTTTCATTATAGATTATACGTTTTATCTATATTTGTTCTATTTATTATATTCTGTTTACTGCGAAACTACTTGCAACAACTTCAGAGCGAACTAGAAGTTTGGTGATACATATACCAGTCTGGTGCATAACCCATACATCATTACATAGTATAAAACGAAGTCCCCCACCGCGTCTGTCTGTCTGTTCGCGATAAATTCAAAAACTACTGAACGGATTTTTATGCGGTTTTCACCAGTGGATACAGTGATTCATGGGGAAGGTTTTGGTATATAATTTGTCAAGGTTTTTTTTATAGTCCGGGCGGGAAAGCGTCTGCCGTGTCCGCTAGTATATACAGAAAATAAACGTGTCCGTTCTCTCTTCAGATTAATCATCATAACGGCTGAACTCATTTTGACGAGACTTTTAAAGACACATATTTTTCAGACTATTAGTTACGCTACATATATACGCTACAGAAAATAACAAAGGTAACTTGAAATTGTTAAAAGAGGTATGAGATTAAATAGCAATATTATACAAAAATATAAAAGTCAACTTGGAGTTAACCCATATATACCAATGAGTTCCCATAAGCACCAATAAGTCAATAATTTATAAATCTATTGTTATATTTTTTATGCGGCAAGTCAAGAGCAAATTAATATAAAAGAATAGAAGATAATAAAAAAGCGACCAAAAAAATAGGATTACAAAAAAAATACGAACCTTGAAACGACCAGAGTCGGGCTGTAACATCTGCAAAGAGCGCATGAAATTCATTCCAGTGATCTAACAAGGAAAGCGATAATTTTAAATATAAGCGGAGATCATTTCATATGCTGAAATATGATTTTTCAAACTAAATTCGTAATAAAATGATAAACAACTGATACACACAGAGTTATACATAAGTAATAAGGGAAGCAAATTAATACCGATATATATCTATACATATAATAAATTTAATGTGTCTGAGCTTTTTAGATTTTTGTGAACGAAATTGTTGCAGGTGTCTTGAAATCACTAACAAAATACATTTCCTTTTTGGAAATATATGTCTGTCTGTTTGTTTGAACATACTTCACTGCTAAACTGATGCGTTCACGATAAAACCTTATCGTAAAGCATATCTTGGTTTCTTGGCACGTCTTGGTTTCATTAAAATCGGTTCACTCTATCTAAAGTTATTGTAATTTTAATGACGACGCGATATATTCGGATGATTTTATTAGTAACTGTTGTTGTACATTAGGTTCTACGCGGACGAAGTCGCGGGCAGAGCTAGTTTTTGATATAACATTTTTAAACGATTTCAAAAAAGGAGATTCTGTAATAGTATGTATGTATGGTCTGTGATTTTCTCAGAAACTACTGATCCGATTTGGACAGGGTTATCATTGTTGGGTGCTTATTTTTTCAGGGAATCCTGAATTTAGTATATAAACATTAGGATTTGGTATTCGGAGACATCTACACGGTGGCTTGGAGACAGATCATCAAATTATAGACAAGGGCCCATAAATCACTTCTTACCACCATGTAGAAAGGGCCTCACTACCGCTGTCAAAGTAGTAATTCTTTTTTAGATTTGTTATATTTAGTAATTATACTTTAAATGTATACTAAATATTAGCGTTATATTTAACGCTAGCCACATTAACTGTCATTTAATCATGTTTGCTAAATATTATTTAAACATGTCTTAATCGTATTAAAACAAATTATATTACCTCGCCTAATTCGCCGAGCGAATCGAATGAACTGAGGAATTCTGAAAAGAAAAAAATGCCTTTAAAAATATTGAAGCTAAAGACTACCATTCGTCGTACATTTAAAAAGTTACCCGTCTACAAATTACAACATGATGCTTTTTTTTCGAACTGACTACGCTATTGACCTAGCAAGGTCTTAACAGTTTCACCGGACTACTAAGGCGAGCGCTTAAGGCACTCGGCCGATTTTATTTGACAACTCGCTCAAGGGTGCACGGTACAACTCGGCTTGGGCTGTTGTCTGATACATGCATTTCGCGACCTTTTTTTTTTAACGTGGTGAAATCCCTTACGCATACGCCACCCCCCCGGGGAAGAGGGTGGGTTATGTCCGACTCGCAGACTAAAACCCCACGGTGTACCGACAGACCGTTTTGTGGGGGCGGCAAGGGATCGTTCGAGCTAATCAACCTTGTAGAGCCGCCCCCACGGTCCGCCCGGCGGAAGGTGACCGCCGGGCTCCTACCTATAGGACAAAAATAGAGGGACAAACCGGGTATACACCGGCTGCCCCCCCTCGTCCGCCGGACCTGTGCAATGAGGAGATGGGCCCCCAAGTGAGATCACTATACTCTAATTTTCAATTTCAATTATGGTTACTCTGAGAAGTATTTGATCCTGCGACATTTCGCAACTTGTCTGATTGTGGATGCTATTAAATAACTGATCATTTGCACAGAATTTTGTGCATACAATTACTGTGAACTTAGACGAGTACATCTTGTTTTTTTAATTAATATTATTTTAAAAAACAATTGATTTCGATGTTCCACATTTGCCAGACAACTTTTTATTTTTCAAGAACGGTGATTGGTATGAATGAATGAATGGTATGTATGAATGAATGAATGGTATGTATGGTAATATGAGCGAATGGTATTTCTTCGCTCGGAGTGCGGCGTCTAGATAATTAGAAAGAAGTCTAACAGACGAACGATTCTCTCCGGTGCTCGAATAAAAATCGATTGCAAATTTAGTTAAATAAAATAGCGAGTATTATTTTCGCAAATTAATTTCATTTGGTTCAAATTGATATACATTCTTCCAAACAATCGGATAGATGTAGTAAGTAATCGAAAATTAAATAAATCCGATTCAAATGGATTGTTTTGTTATCTAGTTACAAATATTTCTACAGAGTATCCTTAAAATATTACAAGAGAACAAACAACAAAACATAGGATTGATTTAAACCCATTAACTTATTTTTTGATATTTCATACAAAATATACCTAAGACTTCTAGATATTTCGATGACTATTGACATTAACCTAAAGTGTAAGGTTCGTGTAACAGCATACACGCCTTTTATGATTAGACTGTATAATTGTTGCATCGAAATGTTGGATGATTCGAAATAAGCTGTTTTAACCCTACGTCAATTACTCGTGTTCCGTATAAGATTTATAAAACAAATGTATAAAAATTTAAACGTACCGAGACATTCAGCCTTCTCTTCAGATGCGACCGTTGTATCGAGCAATTTATTCAATTCAGCAGAATCGAGCTGTAGATGAGGAAGCTGTGGCGTGGTGGTAGGTAAGACGTATTCAGTAGTATGACCCCACATGGGGCTGGTGACAAAACTCTTCGACGTCTCGCTCGCCATTATCGCATCCCCAAGATCTAATTGGTTCGGCGACGTTGCACCCACTGTCGGTAGCTGATGAAAGGCGACAACATCAAAAACCTGTTTGGCTTTTATACTATTGGAGAAGTAAAAAAAAAGAAGAATATGCTACGGTTCCATAATAAGTTTTGATGTCAATTATAGGCGAGGGTAAAGCTGATTATTGGCGTGGCGAGTGTGAGACGTGGCGACGACATGCCATGCACAAGCGATTGTGCGCAATCTCTCTTGCTGCACTGAGCTCGCATACCTATAGTGTATACAGTGTTGTTTACTATGTTACACATGTGTTTCACATATGCCAGGCGTCCCGTGACGCCATTTTTTTTTTGATCTGAAACATCTACGGACGAGTGTAAACCTGATTGCTGGCGTGGCGAGTGTGTGAGACGTGGCGACGCGATGCCTTGCGGAAGCGACTGTACGCAATCTGTCTTGCCGCACTGAGTTCATATACCTATAGCGTATACAGTGTTGTTTACTACGTTACACATGTGTTTCACATCTGCCAGACGTCTCGTGACAGTTTATTTTTTTTTTCTTCATCAAAAGTTCCGAACTTGCACTAACCCCTGGACTGTTTAAGACTGGGTCTAAGCTCCATACAAACGAATGTAGAAATGATGATGCACTGGTCAACAGATTGTTGGGAGCATAAGTTTAAAAAAAAATACAAACCCTAATTGCAAAGTTGGTAAAACTCGAACAATAAGGAATTAATGATGTAATGTTAAATTATAATAAAAAAATTGCCTGGAGATTTAAAACAATATTACCTAATTTGCTACCATTAAACTATCATAGATTCAGAATAAGACATTATATTTACTTACGTGTTGGAATGTTTCCAGTGTTTCAATTTTAATAACTTCGGGTATCTAGAAGTGAAATAAAAGTTTATAATAAAGTATTTGTCAAGCAATCGTCATTTATTCTCGATTCCATATGAAAATTAAGTTATCATTAACTATAATAAAAAAAATTGTATAAATCTGTCGTTTATTTAAAAAAAAAGAAATAATGAATTAATATTCTAAAAGATCCATTTTATTAACCCAACAAATATATGAGAATTGATAAAACAAAGACCAACACGTACACTATATATTGTAGGAAATTATTTTTTTAGCACAATCTTGCTACTTGAATTCAACATCTGTTGAAAAATCAAATCAAAATCCCTACAAAACCATATTTTTTGATCTTTATTCTATCAACCGTGATTGTTAAGTTTTGAAATAAAAACTAACGGATTTTTTTTCATGTTATTTAAAAAGAAAATATTCAAGTGAAAACTTGTATATCTAATTAAGTTATAGGGTTCAATTCGAAACCCATTTTTGAAGGTACATATAAGATCATTATATACTTCTGTAATATGTAATATAGTTGCAATTATCATTTGGATATGGCATATACGTAATTATTAAAGTCAATAATACTAAGCATTAGTCGCTTCGATAGGAAATTAAACAGATTAGTTGACTTTACACACGCCCTTTCCCGCGCGAAAGTGCTCTTGCACGAGAAAAATCGAGCGTCTACGGGTGAAATCTATAGAGCGTAGTCAGTCATATCTAAGTTTAAACTTTGCTAAGTAGTAACTCATCACTCTTATGTTTCAAATTTATAGTCTAATACGTTAAACTTGTTAGTGATAAGATTCAATACCACATCTATTCTGTAGAATGTCTATAACTGTGAAAAATAAATTGAATCATGCATGCATTTTTTATGTCATAGCAGGCAAACGAACAGGCGGGTCACTCGATGTCAAGTGATCACCACCGTCCATAGACACTAGCAACACCAGCGGAGTTAAAAGTGCGTTGCCAGCCTATGTTTGGGGGAAAGGAGGAAGGGGGATAGAGAAGGGGGAGATGGGCCTCCGGAGCTCTCACTGACCTAAGGAAACGCAACAATGCAAGCACCGTTACTTCACGTCAGTTTTCTATGCGAGCCGACCCATTCATGGTGAATCCAATAATAGCTTCAGCGTGGCTCTACCACCTACAACTGTGACTCTACCACCTACAACTGTGACTCTACCACCTACAAAGTTGTTGTTGGTAAGAAGGCATGTTGAAAGAATATCCGAAAAAAAACCAAAGAAACTAATAATGGAAGCTTTCTTCACATTTCTATAATAAAGGATCAGGCCATTGATAATCAAGTGACACTACTGATAATTTATATGATAAATGCCACTCTTGCTTTATTGTTTTGCAATTCCATTTTTATTCGCATAATACCCAAGTTTTTTGTAAGTCATCGAATTAGATAACTTGAACTTAGCTTAAGATAGTCCAAAGGCCCATAGGATATTACCGAATTACCGGATTGAGAGTTAAAGCGCCACGTCAAACGGATTTTTGTGACAAAAGGCTATTATAGAGTGGATCAATATGTGAACGATGGTGATGTCTGGAATTGTCTCATCTCTGTGCATCCACTAAAAACTATTGTAACGTGTAATGTATTCTAAATATTACATATATGTTAAAAAGGTAAACCTTGCCGGTTCTTCTCGATGACTGGGTTCTTTTCCGAACCGGTGGTAGTTTTGACGTTTATAAGTGCCGTGTTAGGGCCTAAACTGAATAAAGCATTTTTTGAAGTTATACTTCTTTTGGCGCGTAAGAGAAAAATGATGAAAGTAAATTTTTACGATGCGCGCGCACACCGTCACGAAAAACCGACACCCTGAAGTTAGTTATAGTCAACTTTTTCTATGGTTAGTGTCGTTTTTTTTATACAAACGTAGAATAAGGCGAAAGATAACATTTTTGAAAGATTTAAATCGTGGACTTAACGCTGAGGTAAGTCTGAGTGCGCTCTACAGATTTCACCCTAAAGGTAAACAAGGACAAAGGACGCCTGCGATTCTAGTTCAAATCACGCGTGCAAACCTGTGCAATTCTAACGGCGACGCACTTGCGACTCCCCTGGTGTTGCTAATGTCTATGGACAGCGGTGATCACTTACCATCAAGTGATCCACCTGTTCGTTTGCCCTCTATGATATAAAAAAAACGTCAATACACGCACGTTCTTTCACAATGGATAACAAACTGGCGGGTATTAGATTATGAAGTAAGGAGCCATTACAGGTGTTCAAACTTTACGTTAAATAGTAGTCCGTCTTCTGGTTACTTTATATCTGATTTTTGTAACAATATATGTAATAGATAGGTAAATATTTTTTTATAATCATCAAAACATGGTTAAGCTATATTGCTCTCTGTTATTTGATTACCCAATAAGACTTTTTTTTTATTAATTACATTTTAAAAATCGACAAATATAATATCTTATGATTTATGTGTTCTCCTGCCGATTGTAAAAGAACAATGATAAATTACATTGGTAGTAAATGAAGAGCATATTTCACAAGCACGCGTGAATATAAAACCGTGTGTTTTGTCACACACTCCAAAACGCGAAAGTTTCGCGCGTGATTAGTCTTTACAAGAACGCTCTTTCTTTAATCATTTAAAAACACGCGGACAATCGCGCGCGAATTGTGAAACGGTTAAAAATGCGTTCAATACTATACACTCCAATCCTGAGTGAAAGAACGTCTCGTATACAAGCACCTAATAACTACAACTTAAGAGAATAAATTTTCTTACCGGATTCGTGTTAAGTACTGTTGTGGGAATGTTACAGATGCTGTTAATGGACCCGGATCCTGTAATAAAAAAAAAAAAAAATTTTTATAGCCAGCTGATTTACGTGAGTTAATTCCTTTGGGAATGATTTTGTTGCTTTATGGCAAATACTGGACTAATTTTTTTGTCATAAATATTTTATCGAACTTCAGTTATATGTATTAAATAAATTTAATTTAATTTAAATAGTGAAAGAGGGCAACGTTGGGCAACGATATATTGTATATACGTAAAGCAATCATAGTTGTTATTGGAAGCCCACAATTATTTAAAGACTAGCCTCTGCCCGCGACTTCGTTCGCGTGGAATAGTTATTTTGGGCTAACTCTAATACAAACAACTAACAGCGGAAACTCTCTATAGGGAAACGATACTCGATTTTGAAACATTCTTTATTGGGGCTTCGCTACTATTGGCTTTAGCGTGATTATATATAGCCTATAAACCTTTCTCGATAAATTAGCTATATAACACTGAAATAATTTTTCAAATCGGACCCGTAGTTCCTGATATTACCCCTCCACAACGTCACAAACTCACAAACTTTACCTCTTTATAATATTAGTATAGAAGTAGAGATTAGTATAGATAAGGGAAAGTATCTTCATAGCAACTTAAGGGCTTGGAAGGAATCATGACGTCATCACGGTTTTCATGAAAAATATCAACGTTATATCATATATATTAATACGTGAAGCCTAAACTTTGTATCCCTTTTTAACGGAATTGGGCGAACGAGTGAACGTCAAATTTGGCATAGTTAAAGTTTATATGGAGGAGAAGTGCAGAAAGTTATTTATTTTATATAAAATGCATTAGAAGTACATTAAATTAATTAAAATATGCATTACTCACACTACTGCTTCAATTTTACGCAACATATACAACATGTAAATAAAAAAGACATTTTGACATCTGTCAATAAAGGACTTCAAAATAGGTTGTGAAGGAGGTTGCTATGCTCGACTGTATGTATTATTTTACTCTTACGTTCCAATTACCCTCTTTCATTCTACATTCAACAATGATATTAACCCTAATAAAATTCAAACTTAAAAAATCAATGAACTGTGGTCGAATGTCGACCACTGGGCGCCCACTAGTATGTTTAAATTGATGAACTTACCAGACGAACTATCCAATGACGAATACGATGCTGTCGCTTTACGTTTCTTGCTGTTCCTGTTTGTTGGTTCAGCTTTATATGTGAACGGCTTCGGTTCACTCGAACGACCGTCGGATGGACGAACTAACTTCACGTTAACTTTCACGTCATTCGCTATGTTCACGTCGTTGTAAGGTGGTGTCCTATAATTAAAAAAAAATCGGTTGTCTGTAAAGTCGGTTTACGGACGATAATTTTACGCGATAACGTCACAAGAAAACATTGCATACTTTTATTAATTGAATTGAATTATTCTATATACCAGGTGAATATTTAAAGGGCGACTCCGTTCAATCGTATGGTTCATTGGCACATTTAACATATAAAATAATAATATCAAAACAAATACTAATAAACAACAAAGAAAAACCTTAGTTAAAGTTTTTTCTAAGACTTTTCAAAGTAGGGGCATTTCACGTGAAGCGGACAACGAAGAAAAGGTGAGGTTCTGAAATTCGGTCATATTCAGCCAAATAGGACTTCTAGTAGGTATGAATGTGAATGCATAATTTCAGGTGTGACTGTTCTTTAGAAGCCCGTAACTTGACAAATAAACGCGACGGAAAAAAAATGCATTCACATTCATACCACTGCACTGTTTCTTCACGTCGGTATTCTGTGGGTTGTGTGGTACTACCCCGGGTGAGCCGATCCATTCATGCTGAAACTGCTAAAAGCTACAGCGTGACTCTAGCTCCTACAGAATGAGATAAGATATTTTAAAAAAACCATATTTTACCTGAATACAATACCATACTGATGATGTACATCACTCTGCATAAATATTCCTTGTGCACGCCAACTAACGTTTTCAAAGTTGTCTTCTTCATAAAACCACACTTGTATATTCTCTGAAAGTTATTTTTTTAATTACTTTTCATATAATACAATAGTATAATCGAAACACTATATAATAATAACACACATGATACCTGAGGTTCTCAACTTTAAAATATGCACCTATAAATAACTCGTCTCGTATTGCCTGTAGGCGGTAGAGCCATGCTGAAGGTATTACTGGTTCCAGCAGGAATGGGTCAGCTCGCCCGGGGTACTACCACCCAACCCACAGAAACACCCACGTCAAGTAGCAGTGTTTGCATTGTTGCGTTTCGTTCGGTCAGTGAGAGCGCCGGAAGCCTACCTCCCCTCCACCCTCCCCAAACACAGACTGGCAACGCACTTGCGACTCGCCTGGTGTTGCTAGTGTCTATGGACGGCGGTGATCACTTAACATCAGGTGACCCACGAATTCGTTTGCCTCTTATGATATAAAAAAAAGAATTAAGTTTTTAACAAAAGATGAGTTTTTTTTTTCGAACTGACTATGCTATTGACCTAGCAAAGTCTTAACAGCTTCACCGGACTACTCAAAAGATGAGTCTTAACCATATGTTAATAACGAATGATATTTCAGATGTGCTTGGACATTCAAAGTTGAGCCTTTTAAATAAACCAAAGTGATAGGTTTTCATAATTTTATTATAAAGAAAATTATTAATAAAAATACAATTAACTTTTATAATACATTCAATTTTGAAACAAAGTCGTGTCTTGTCATAAAAATCACTGGTATAAATATAATGCAAGAATAAAGATGAAACTAAAGAACTTCGTTAAAAAAACACTTCATTATAACTCGTTTTATACCGGCTGAATGGTTAAACAGTTGCAAATTTTTTTAACAGGGGTTTTTTGTCACTTAATATTTGACCTAATTATCTCTAGAAACGCAAAATTGATATACACTCAACATCAGGTGATATGCGCAAAAACGAACTGGTGTAATAAAGGAATCACGCCCTGTCGTGCAGTACGGCCCGCGTCCCGCACCTCGACCCGCGCCCCGCGTCTTTTTGTACGAGCATGCGGCGTTCCCACGGTAAGCAGTAACTTAATGATTAAACTTCAAAAGCGCCCCTTTAAAAGTGTCCATTGAACCTAGGCATGATTTTTTTACGTTTAAAAGTGTAGTTCCCATACTTTTAAAAGTTTTAGAACAAACTTTAACTAAGGTTTTCTTTGTTGTTTATTAGTATTTGTTTTGATATTATCATTTAATATGTTAAATCCGACCATGAACTACCACACGGTAAAAGGGACGCCATTTTAGCATTCACCTGGTATATGTATAGAAATTATTTTAATTTTTAAAATGAGTTATCGTTATTATTTTCATATACGGGATTGACGACAAACCATTCTAAACAACACTATTTTTCTTTAACAGTGATGAATAATATGTTACGAGTATTATAAGTTGTTAAATAAATGTACTGATCTGTTTTTCGGTATTAGTATAGTAAGTGTAAATGTTAAAACACTGTTTAGGAAGATGTGAAGTCGCACGTAACAATTGGAGTTTCCGTTGACGTAATAATTTCGTTACGTTACTAGATTTAATTTAACATAAGTGTATGCCATTTAAACTTAACATAAAACTTTTTTAAACAATAAAGTTAATAAAGTTTTTAATCAACGTAAAAATGTAGAACTGTTACTTACTTTTATTCACTTTCTCTACAAATATAAAGACATCATCGCCACCTCTAGGACGACCGGTTGCTTTACTCATCCGGCATATCTTCAAATCATTTGTACTTGCACTTTCTGTAATAAAAGTATTAAAATTAACTCGTGGCTACTAAAGTATATTTAAAAATGTTCATATGTTACTACTACCAATCGGCCGTGACTTCGCCTTAAATTGCAACACAAAACTGGCTAAAATGTAATCTAGTGCTACCTTCATACGTGTTGAGTGAAAAAACCTCTTAGGTGAGCCAAACATTATTGTGATCGGTCGGTCGGTATTGAACTTCGTCGGTCTCATCTGTAACTCTCACTCTCATATGTAACACTCTAACACATATTTTAATACAGAAGAATCTCTTTAAGTCCAACCACAATAAGTGGAAAATCTCGAAACCATCTCTTAAATTTCTTTGTTTCATTTCAAACTGGTATGTAGCTCCAAGAAAAATAAGTAACCTACTTTAACAATATGAACTCAAAATTAGTATGAACCTCTCCAAGTTGAATATTTCCTTAGAAAATCTGTATCTCTTTTATGGCGCCTCCTTGCAACTTCGACTTACAGAGATTCTACTGTATATGCATATTATAAGCGTTAATTTTTTAATTTGCTTTTAACATTGGTTTTGTTCGCTATTTGAACTGGTATGAGGCTTCCTGAGTGACATTTAAGTTTCTTATTTACTGTGTATACAAGACTTACTTGATCGGCATGAATCTACGAATGTGTTTTATATACATTTAATATACTCGTAGGAAATTTTAATCTATATTTATTTACTCGTTAGAAATAATCTATACTAAGATTATAAAGAGGTAAAGTTTGTGACGTTGTGAGTTTGTGACGTTGTGGCGTTGTAAGGAGTAATCTCAGGAACTACTGGTCCGATTTGAATAATTCTTTCAATGTTATATAGCTCATTCATCGAGATTGTTTATATATATCACAACGCTAAGGCTAATAGGAGCGGAGCACAGATGAAAAAATGTTTAGAGCTTCTGCTGTGTGTCAGCTTTAGCCCAGTGTAGTAACTATTACTACGCGGACGAAGTCGCGGGCAGCGGCTATAATCTATATACTAATATTAAAAGAGGTACAGTTTGTAAGGTTGTAGGGGGTAATATCTGGGGAGTCGGAGAAAAATGGTCGAACGAAAACGTTTCTTACTAACGCTGACTTAATTATAAGATATACATGATTAGAGTTCTAGAGAAAAGTTGAGGCTTGATAATGCCTATTACCGCCCAACAAAGTGGGCGTGGGTCGGCTAGTTTACAATAAACTTATTGAAGAAAAGACGATGCTCAACGGTAGCGTGTTTGAAATCCAAGATCCATGTAGGTTCGAATTTCGCAATGAACTAGAGAACATCGAGAAACTATAACGTAGAAGAATGGCTCTTTTTAAAACCAGTTTCGTTAGCTACATTCGATTTCAGAATCTATTGCCAAGACCCTATCGGTGTGTTTCGACAGTTACACTGGTCTCACATTGGCTCTCAACTCAAACAACTCGGAAAGGCAAAATAACTTACTAAAATGATATTTTTTTATGTTTACCTATCACGAGATGTCAGTAATCACTGGAAATCTATATATTAATACGTGAAGCCTAATATTTATACCCCTTTTTAACGGAATTGGGCGAACGGATGAACGTCAAACTTGGCATAGTTAAAGTTTATATGGAGAAGTGCAGAAAGCTATTTATTTTATATAAAATGCATTAGAAGTACATGAAATTAATTAAAATATGCATTACTCACACTACTGCTTCAATTTTACACAACATATAAATAAAAAAGACATTTTGACATCTGTCAATAAAGTACTTCAAAAAAGGTTATGAAGGAGGTTGCTATGCTCGATTGTATGTATTATTTTACTCTTACGTTCCAATTACCCTTTTTCATTCTACATTCAACAATGATATTATAACATACAACTATTATTATTATATTTATCCCTTTAAAAATCAATGAACTATGGTCGAATGTCGACCACTGGGCGCCCACTAGTATGTATTATTGTATGAAATATAAAAGCAACACGTTATAAAAACAAAATCAGACATAAAATAAGAACACTTACTCATATTGTGAATCGGTTCAGAAAATACGGGATCACATATTCTTTCCCTGTTTCAGCGTCGTAAGCGCTGAATTTTAACCGAACAATATTCAAATCTATTGTCTTCGCAATTGCTTCGCATTTCGCTCGAAGCTAGAAATAATAATAATCTATTTAACTAGGCTAGTAGTAACTAACAATTTGTATCTTGTATTCATCACGAAAAATTATACGCCTTTTCCTTAACGGCCCAAATGTTTTATTTTAGTCTAGAGCTTTCTTTCAATATTGAATATAATATTCCTGTAAATACGCAATTATCCTTACGTGCTTACGGATCCTAAATTTAAGGAGGGAACTAAGAAGAACTATCTCATATGGGAGACATGTTGAAATAAAGTCTAGCTCTAGATCAGCCATAGACAACCTGCCGCCGGTTCTTTGTAGTTGGCCGACGATCATACTTTACTTTCAATTATTTAAAATTTCATGTACTATAATATATAAATAAAACAGTAATAAACTCTGTTGTTATTATAGCACCATCTTCATTTAGGACGTATTTATGGACACATTTCTATACACATAGATGGTTCTTTTTACATCTACACTGCATACCTAAAACATTATTTTAGTAGTTTTTGTTTTAGCTTTCTCATTTACTTAAGTTATTTGCTGTAGAATATAGTAAATACGTCGTAAACACCTATAATTAAGTTTGCACTTGGTCATTACAAATGCATGTTATGTACTATTCTAGTGTAAATCTTGTTGGTGTTTCTAAATAAATAAATAAATTTGACCTAACACAATTGTCTCTGACACTAAAATTGTAATGATATATGAGACGTTACGTTTCATAATGAACCGAGTATAATTTTAGGTCTTCACAAGTTTTTTTTTTAAACTTCTACACAAACAAAAAAAAACTAATTATTAGTTATATTATGTACAGCTAAAATTGGACTTAATTCATTATGAAATGTAAAGCCTCTTACTGTATTAACAGTCGAGATGCATAATTTTTCCCTAATAAAACAAAATTTGAGTTTGGCAACCGATCCCTTCAACGTTTGAAATTTCTAGACGTGAAGGGAATTCCCCTAACAAAGATATTACACACATTATGTAATCATGCAATAACCGACAGAGGCGTCAATTTTATTTGTCTATATTATATATTAGCATACACAGCATTTATCAAAAATGAGTAAATATGATATATTCACATACCTTTTTTGTATCAACATTTGTTTGTTTGTATTTATCCATATATTTCCTGAAAAGTAAATCTGGAACATCCTTTTTCGCAGTATGAATAATACCCATCCCAGCAAACCTGATAACAACAATCATTATCAAATACACAAATGTAAAATATATCCTACATCCGGTGTTGTAAGCTTTAAAAAAAAATATGACTCAACGTAAAACCAAGATCATTCTTTGATTTCGTGGTATTTTTACGTAGAGTAGATCGATGTCTCCGAGATAGTAATAAAATGTAACATAAGGTTATTTTATGTCATTTTATTTGCATTTATTTTTCTATTATAGTTTTCAAATTTTTATAACGGTTTATTGTATCTAATATTATATTATTATTACTGAGAAAACACTGAAACCACGAATCCTGGCAAAAAACCCGAAAATGCAGACAACGGGAATAGTCTAAAGTTGGCTATATAAAAAATGGCAATATAACAAGCAAATCATAATCTTGAAGAACATCGTTTTTAACCGGAACGGTGGTGCCGCTCAAGCAGACACTATAAATACCCTACCAAAGCTAAAGCCTACAGAAAAATATTAAGGCTAAAAGATCTCATCAGACTTCGTAACTATATAATAATAATCATAAATACAGTGGTACAATAAATCCCAAGGAGAGTTGATGTCAGGCAGGCGGCCGACCGTAAAAATTAAGCCAAATCATATACCACAACACGATAAACATGTTGTACGCACCCTACTTATGTGGGTAAAGGGTAAGAAGAAGTTTATTTTAAGTCAAATAAAATTGATTCAAAATAAACCGCACAGAGTAAGTGTTTTAACTAATATTTCTGTAATATTAAATATTTTCAAATACCAAGAAATCTCTAGTTTAGTTGCCAAAAATTAAATAACATTCTAACTCTTATGCTTAATCACAAGTCTTCATAATAACCTCTTTGATGATTAACTGCCAATGATACTTGACTAAAACAGTGGATTTATTGTGCTGTTAAAGCTATTCAAACTTCTTTATTGTCACAAGGCAAAGTGGGGACCCATGTATCTGATGGTAAATAATAGGTAGCATGAAAAATAATAGCAACCACTGTAAGACATAATTCTTCACACAATTAATCCATATCTTTTTCGGTCTTTTCTGCTCCTATTTCGATCAACCTTCCCTCTTAAAACTTTTCTGGTTACATGAACTTCATCTCTCCTCACGACATGCCCATACTATGCTAATCTATTAATATACTGTCTCACCGGTGCTATCTTCCAACTTCTTATGATATAACCATTACTAATATTATCCGTTCTGGTTACACCATACATCCATCTTAACATTGGCATCTCTGTCGCATGTAATCTGCTATCATCCGTTTTTTCGTAGCCGAGCACACATACATAGAGAACGACAGGTGTTATAATAGTTTTATACACGGTTCTCTTGAGTTTAAAGGTCACTCGTAGGTTACATGCGACGCTAAACACCTTTCGTCATTTCATCTATCCTGCATTTATCCTTTCCATGCCACTGTCGTTTTGTATCAATGAATCGAGGTACCGAAACCAGAGTCAATATGAGAGTTATCACTATCTGCGAGATGGTAGAGATTCCGTCGGATACTGATACGATACCCATCCGTTTGATTACGAGCTGAACCCAAAACGCGCCATGCCTCGACGTGCCACTATGACACATATTACGCTTGGAATATGGCGATTCGAGGTGACGTAACTCTGTTAAGAAAGCAGTAGCAACATTTGAAGACCATTAACCAAAAATATCTCGATGCAAAACGCCCAAAAACAATCGTCCTAAGATTTTGGGGTCAGTTACACTATGCACCTTTTGAAAATTATTAACAAAATTTTTATTCTACATAAATTTGGTTGCATGAGCCACTTTCGCTCCCATTATTCCAGTCAGTTTGGTACCAGCTAGGCGAGTTGTTACATTCCATGTTTCAAACCACAAGTACTATATCGAAGATTCTGATAATATAATATGAGAAAGTATAGTTAAAACACGTTGATAACTTACCCTACCCTATAACTGCCACGTTCAGGAACAATATAACTAACATCTCTATCTTGTTCCTCCTCGAGTAGTTTGTGAGGGTGCTCATCGGGATTCTTATTTTGTGCTAATTGACATCTAATTAGAGCCCGCCCTTTGAAATTCTTGAGCTGGTGACAAAAATATTTTCTTCTTATAAGCAATGTTGGTGATGTATATATTATGTATATGATTAAATTAACAGGGTACAGTCCCCGCCAAGCATTACCGGTAGATACAGACAGAACTATGTTAATTAAATGAGAAAAATAAACAGTATGTGGCATCTGAGGCATCAAGACTACTTATAACAGCACCATACAATCATCCTGCACATACTTTACATTCTAAAGTTACAAACTATTTTTTATCTCTAACAGCTCCTCTGATACAATAGCCAAATAATTTATAACAGTAGTGATATTCTGTCATATAATGTCAGAGCAATGATTAATAAACATACAAACAAAGTGTATCTTATATAATATTTCAGTAAGCACTTATAAAACTTACCTCAACAGATGGATGAGTTTTTGTTTTATTAGCAGCATAAGATTTCCCAAGAAGACATCCATGTGTTCCAACCATTTCACTGACATATCGAAAACGGAAGTGGTTTTGTGGTTGTTCTGTTATCACCAAATGTGGCAAGTTGCCTGTATGACAGAAAGAATTTTATATTGTTAAAACATGACCAGTGTAGTTTGAATAACAAATAACATAAAACAAGAATACTTTATTTAATCTATTTTATTTTGATAAGTATTTATTAGTTATTTAGCTCGTAATCTTTAATATAATCCTTAATGTCACCAACATTGGCTAGATATCAATAATAAATTGTGTAGTTTATCTATTTTATAATAATTGTTGTTATAAACTGTTTTTTTATTATTCAGCTGTTTGGTAATTTGCCATTTTATATTGTGTTACAATTCATAAAAATAGTACATTAATGAAACATATAACTTGGAGGGTTGCAACATAAAGTGATCTGCTTTTACACCTATTAGATGTTGCATAATGCTTTCCTTTTCACTCTTATGATAACACCAAATAAAGATACAGGCAAATAATGTCAGAATGATTTCTTCAATAATTTGCAATATATCTTTTAGGTATAATTCTTTATATTTTATATTAGTAGCTATAAGGATGACATGTAAGTCATGTAACTAAAAAAGATTTGAGTATGAAAGTGGAAGAATATAGGAGTAAAGGAAAACAGAAAAGGTATGGATGGATTGTGTGAAAAATAATGTGTATAAAAGGTGTGAATACTGAGATGACATCTGATAGAAGAGAATGGAAAAGGAACTCATGTTGTGCCGAGCTTACTTAATGGGATAGGGGTATGAAGAAGAAATGGATGAAAATCTTTTGTTCTTAAACATGTAATATATCATGTTCATGATTAAAATAATAAATACTTTATTCAATTTAGGTCCTAAGACAGTGAACTATGAATATCAAAACTACCATCAGTTTGGAAAAGAACCCAGTCATCAGAAGAACCAGCAAGAAACTTGTTCAGGTTTATGTTTTTAATGTACATATTTTCATAAAAATAAAATTACAATAATTTCTCGCTGATACACAAAGAGGGATGTCAATTCCACATATCACTATCCTTTACTTATTAAACCGTCCTATTATAGCTAATTTTGACAACAAAAAACCCTCTTGACTTGGTACTTCATTTTACAATCCGGCAAATCAGTAAATTACTTTAGAATTTTGTTCTGAGGTCAAGACCTAAAACTACAACCTAAAAACCTGTTACTGTTCTTAATGTTTCTGAAAGATGGATGCATGGATGCAGTGCATCAGTTTCTAGTATTTAAAATAAAAGATAGGTCCTTTATGACACCCAGTTATTCTAAGTTTTTGTAGATAAAAATAAAAGAATGTGTTTGGAAAGCAGAGTTAAGAAAGCGAATTCCTGATACTCAATATTTAAATGATTCATGAGGTTATTGAATTATTTTGTAAACTGCTCAAATTGCTTGGTTTTTGTAACAGAAATATATCTACCTGAGCTGTGTCTTAGTTTGTGTTTTTATGTTAGTTATCTTGCCCAAGGTGCAGAATGTAGAAGTAATATCACAAATACACAGTTTATATAGACAGTAGAATGGCCAAATGATTAATATGCATTTGCAAACACATGCATGTTATCAAATTACCCTTTTCACTGTATGTTGAGCACTGTATTAAAAGTATAAATACATTTTTGTTACAATTCATACATCAAATAATTGAAATATACTTATATAACTAAAACAAATCATATAATATGGCTCTCCAACTCTTTAATTTATTTCTATCAGTTATTATTTATTCTAGCTGGTCCGGCAAAGTTGCTCCACCCTTATAATAAAAAAATTTTGAGAAATTATATACATATACCTTTCTCAGGAATCACTTCTCTATCTATCTATCAATCTACTGTTGAAAACTGCATGAAAATCCATTCAGTAGTTTTTGAGTTTATTGCGAACTAATAAGAGACAGACGTGGCAGAGGACTTTGTTTTACACTATGTAATGACATATGTATACATCAGACATATATATAATCGGTCTGTCTATCAGTCTGTTACCAATATAGGAAAACTACTGAATGGATTTTCATGCTGATTTTACCAGTAGATAAAGTAATTCTTGAGGAAGGTTTAGGAATATAATTTGTAAAGGTTTTGTGTAAATTGGTTGAATTATAACAATAGTTATTGAAATGTCGGAAAAAGTCAAGCCGCCTGGTACTTTCCATCGAAAACACCGTGTCACTTTATAACAAATATATAACAAAAAAATTATTGAAACATATTTCTCTTTTATAGATCTAAAAAGAAGTCTGTGATGACATATATCTATCTTTTAAGGATAGACTATTATACTCATTATATCTTCTAAAAAAATTATGATGTACATATAATTCGCAAGCGTTTTAGGTGGATATAGTATTAATATTTATCAAATTAAATTCAAAAGTTACATTAATCATTTCATACACATTCTTATCTTTATCTATATAATCATTCTGTGCATGTGTATATAACTGAACTCCTTTTTTTATGTCATAGCAGGCAAACGAACAAGTGAGTCACCTGATGTTAAGTGATTACCACCATCCATAGACACTAGCAACTCCAGGGGAGTCGAAAGTGCGTTGCCAGCCTGAGTTTGGGGTAAGGGAGGAAGGGGGAGAGGAGAGGGGAGGGGAGAGGAAGGGGGAGAGGAGAGGGGAGAGGAAGGGAAGGGAATGGAGGGGACGGGAGGTGGGCCTCTTGCACTCTCACATAACCGAATGAAACACAACAATGCAAGCACTGTTACTTCACGTGGGTTTTCTATGAGAGGGTGGTACTACCCCTGGAGAGTCGACCCAATCATTTTGAAACCAATAATAATTTCAGAGTGGCCTATACCTTCAAAAACCTTCACCTTCTTGTTTTATGGATTTTGATGAAATTTTTTGTGTGTTCCAGTGGATTCAAGAATGGTTCAGATTCATAATTGGACCACCAGGTACCTACCATAGGTGGCACTTTCTACTTTCTTTCTAGCATTGTTAAATGAAAATGTTCATCATTTTATGATTAAAATATAATATAGTGAAAAGTCATCCTGTAATAGCTGCACCAGCTCAGATTAAAAACCGTTAACAAAAAAATCTTAATATTATACAATTATTTTCGGTTCAACTGAACTATATCAAAATATGTGGTTATTATATTGTGTATATTAGTTAAAATTAAAAAACACAAACACGGAGCATTCAAGTTTGTTCACTATGTAGTGGTAAACATGTGTAAGGTCGATTGTCAGTGCCCCATTGCTAGTTTCGAGTTTGACAGGTGTAGTTTTTTTTTTTTTTTATGTCATAGGTGGCAAACGAACAGGTGGGTCACCTGCTGTTAAGTGATCACCACCATCCATGCACACTAACAACCCCAGAGGAGTCGTAAGTGCGTTGCCATCTTTCGGAGGGAAGGGTTAGGGGAGGGAAAAGGAGAGGAGAGAGGAGAGGGGAGGGGAGATGGGTCTCCGGCGCTCTCACTGACCGAACGAAACGCAACAATGCAAGCACTGTTACTTCACGTTGGTTTTCTATGAGAGGGTGGTAGTACCCCGGGCGAGCCGACCCATTCATGCTGAAACCAATAATAGTTTCAGCGTGGCTCTACCACCATCGAGTTGAGTAAAACAAACTGAACCACAACATATTTTAAACTTATTCATCAGATATAGGTATCCAATAATAAGTGGCCAGTGTTAGGATTGTGAAAAAAGCTTGTTTGTTGTTGATTATAATAAAGTTGTCATAAAAGCCAGAGTTGTGAATACTATAAACACTTTTAATAAGTGTTTATTTCATAAATGTGTATAGGTTCAGTACCAAAGACAAAAGATAATATCTGTTAAAAACAGCAATCCGTCTAAAGGTATTTTTTATTATGTGAATATATTATTACACACAGAATATATTAGTTTCATAGTGATTATATTAGAAGAAAAATTATAAGTTACCATTGTCACCACACGATAAGCCTGTCAAATGGTGTGTTAGCTCTGGGACCTGTTGTGGTGGTGAGCCATAGTACTCGTAAGCAGAGTGAGACGACCTAGACGAGTCGCTCATTTCATGGTCAGGACTTGAGGACATTTTTCAATGACTCTAAATTACACCAAAGATAGACTCTACAATAAACTTATTGATTCACAAAAGCACTGTATCATGCACATCAAACACAAAATACATCCACTATAAAATATCGCTTTTAAAATTTAACACCGCCATACGTTAACCAACACTGTATTGCGTTTTTACAATACAAAACAGTAACTAATTTTATTGTTTCCTGTTATCGTGCACCGGACACTCATACCCACAGAAAACTTACATTGGTGTTGCCACTACCTAGACCTATTCTCCTTATTTTCATGTATCTTTTAGTTTTGTTTAATTCTTCGAATTTATTTACAAATCATCTATAGTCAAATTACTTACTAAAACTCATAAAAAAGTAATATTAAGTTTTGTATGAATGAATACATTTCTATATGTTTCGTAGGTTATTTTTTTCATATGTAAAGAAGTACACATATTTACTATTTATTAAGGAGTATTTTAATTATGGTATTATTTTAACTTGATCTTATTGTTATGGCTGACGCAACTCAGGGGAAGTACATATTACGATGACTCACAAAAAATCCCGATTTTAAAACATTAATAACGTAATGCGTTATTTGAGCGAGATATGAACTCTTGTTCCGTTTACTTTAACTAAATTGGATTAGTTCAATGAAATTTGGCATTCAATTGTAATGTTTTGATAGTTATAATTAATAGCACTTGTATTAAGTGTATTGTAGTAGAAAAACATCGGACATTTTGTATGATGTCCTCTACTCACAGAATAATATTACTCCTAGCGGAGCCTCTACCATAGAATTATGAAACCGCTTTTAACTATTCGCAGGTATGTTGGTCCTCTACATACTTGAAACTGGGTGTATAACAGAAATATTCATAAACCGTGTTTTTAAAATGCGTACGCTCCACGTGTTATCGTTTTAATCGAAATTTAAAATTAATTTAATTAAGAACACAAAACGATTTCAATTTTATTTGTGATAAATAAAAGCGACTTCAAGTTTAATATTAAAGTTAGATTAATGGTAAATATTACATAATTCACATCAGTATTTAATGGTTAAGATAGCGAATTGTAAGAGAACTTGTTGGTGACAACTTTTCTTCGACTATGTTAAAACAAAGTTGTATTGTATACTTATTCCTCATGTTAGCAGAGCTTTTGCTTTAATAATTGGCCTAGACGTCGTCGCGCTTTGACTTACCTTCGTAAACCGAACGACGCCACGTAGTATAAGTTTATAGTCAGCTTCTCTATTTGGATGCCTTCAAATGAAAAATGGAAGTTTGTAAAAAGCAGAAAAACATGATACTAGTGCTAATTAAAGGATCTTTTTTGGATTCAATACATTTTATCGCGAAGTACGATCTCGTACTATTTGAACATCTTGTAAGAATAAAGTAGATAGTACAACTTTTATTCAAATGTAATTTGAATTTATTGTGATTTGAGAGATAAACTTTGCCAAAAGTGGACAAATATTATTGGATCATAATTTAACAACACTCTAAGATGCACAAAAATATTTATAAAACTGTGACCTGACATATAAATGTGCAATCAGAAAGTAAGTTTTGAAGTCGATACTTATAGAGAAATGAGAATATTTATTTATATTCTATATATTATAAACTATGACTAATATGAGACTGACGAAGGTATAAGTCATGTTATGAATATGTATAAAGATTTTGGCATTTCCACGGAACATCAGAGACACATAATGAGACAGAACAATAACATTGATAGTAGAATTAAAAATACAAAGTTATTTCGTGAAAATTAATTTAGATAGACGAATAATTATTGTACAAAATAGTGTATGCTTTCTGCAAACACGGAACTTGGTAGAAATATTTGCTTATGCAATGCAGGGTTTATTACTATATTCGTATGGAATTGAATATAATATAGTAGTATATGATTTTTGATGAATTTTGGTGGAATCTGTTTAGGATTTTAAACAGTCTTCCTATATAAAGTGTAAGAGCATCCTAATAGTTTCTGAAATATTTCCGATAGCAGTATTGATTTCTCTGTACGGGTTTAATATATACTTAATAAAGCGTGGAACGAATTTATAAAAGGTTATTTTTTTCTTCGAACTGACTACGCTATTGACCTAACTAGGTCTTAACAGCTTCACCGGACTACTTTATAAAAGGTAGTTTGAAGGTAGCGTCCATAGTTGACAAGTTTATAGAATCAAGATGTTCGCAGCTCATTGCAGTAAATGCTGGAATTCCTCAAGGCTCTGTACTTTCGCCTACTCTGTTTCTTCTGCATATCAATTATATGTTGCCTTTACGCCATATTCATTGCTATGCAGACAATAGCACCATCCATGAGTCCTATTACAGCAAGCCTTCTTGTGGTCAGGGAGACACAGAAAAGAGACGGCAGGAACTAGTCATTGAGCTCGACCAATCTTTGCTTCGCATATCAACATGGAGAGCAAGTAATCTGGTTGAGTTTAATGCCAACAAAACACAGGTATGTGCGTTTACTTGCAAGAGATCCCCATTTACCCCTTTCCAGCTCGTCAGAACGTCTCGCTCGCAATGCGAGACAGTCTCAATATCTTAGGCATAGATATTCGCAGCGACCTCAATCCCAGGGATTATATACAGAGCGTGATCTCCACTGCATCTCGGAGACTCGGAATCCTGAATGGGGTGCGACGGTTTTTCACACCTGAACAACTATATCTCATTTATAAGGCACAAGTTCGGCCCTGCGTGGAATATTACTCGCACCTCTGGGACGGTTCGGCAAAGTACCTCTTGGATACCCTGGACAGGTTACGGAGACAGACTGTCCGCATTGTTAATGATGCAGACAGACATTACAGAGTTTATAGAGCTGCTTCAGTTGCGCAGAGACATTGCCTCACTGAGCGTATTCTACCGTCTGTATCATGGCGAGTGTTCTGAAGAGTTATTCAACTTGATCCTTTCCTCTCCTTTTCATAATCGCACCTCGCTTGCTCGTCTTCGGAGTTTTACGGTAAATCCTATCTGGACACGAACTAAAAAGTTCGCAACATCTTATCTTTGCCGTACCGTAAAGCTGTGGAACAATCTCCCGGCCAGTGGGTTTCCTCCTTCCTATGACATGGGGTCTTTCAAGCGCAACGTGAAGAGATACTTACGCAGGCCGGCGTGACAGCGGCGACCGGCGATGGATAGTATGTCTCTCGGTGGTCGCCATTGTTTTTGGATTGTACTGTGCTTACCATCAGGCACAGTACAGTCACTTTGTCGAGCTACAAAAAAAAAGGGTACGGACATTATCATAATAGACCATAATGTTAGAAAGTGCCTTTTTATGGCGACCGTAAAGACAAGACGAGGTAAAGCTCTGATCATTTATTGACAAAGATTCAGAAGCACACGAAGCGCTTGCGTCTGGCTAATGAAGATCTGATATAAAAGCAACTGGTGCCCCTTGACTAAAAAAGCTTAATACTAGTAACAGAAAGAACAAAAGATTTAACAGCTTTCTGGTTAAACTTGAACGACCAAAGCATAGGTCACCGATCCACCGATTCTTTGGTAAGGCTGATAGGATTGTTTTTGTGACTAATGACCACATTAGTCCAGTAACCACTTGCATAAAAGCACACTATTTGAAAATTTAATTAAATTAGCTTTTAGTATAATCAGAAAGTTCTAACTAACAAAATTAGAATTATATCAATTAATGACAATTAAATAAAAACTATTAACGTTCCAATAATATTTTACTGATTAAGGTAGTCTCTACATTATGAATATTTAGGTACCTATTACTTGTAAGTCTTTGACAAAACCTAAACAAGAAACAACAAAATTGCAAATTTTTGTCCGAATGTTACAAAATGATATTATATTTGTGTTTTTTTTTAGGGAAAACACGAAATGAATATACAAATCTATCATCACTGAGCGTTTGTATCCGACTATGGTAAACAAATTGAAGACTGAGTGTTACATTTTTAGATTCGTTACACTATTTTGAATTACACGTGTTTTATTATCTTCTTGGTATATTTATCTATACTAATATTATAAAGAGGTAGAGTTTGTGAATTTGTGAGTTTGTGACGTTGTAAGGGGTAATCTCAGGAACTACTGGTCCGATTTGGAAAATTCTTTCAGTGTTATATAGCTCATTTATCAGGGAAGTTTATAGGCTATATATCATCACGCTAAGACATATAGGAGCAGAGCAGCAATTAATAATGTTGCAAAATCGGGGTATTTTTTCCTTTTCAGAGCTTCCACTGCGTCTTAGCGCAAGTTAACCATTCCACGCGTACGAAGTCACGGGCAGAAGCTATTAACTAATTATATTATCTATAATCTATACTAATATAAAGAGGTAGAGTTTGTGACGTTGTAAGGGGTAATCTCAGGAACTACTAGTCCGATTTGGAAAATTCTTTCAGTGTTATATAGCTCATTTATCAGGGAAGGTTATAGGCAATATATCATCACGCTAAGACCCATAGGAGCGGAGCAGCAATGAATAATATTGCAAAATCGAGGTTTTTTTTTCCTTTTCAGAGCTTCCGCTGCGTTTTAGCGCAAAATAACCATTCCACGGTTACGTATTACCGCCCAACGAAGTGTGCACGGGTCGGCTAGTACATTATAATTTTAAAGACGAAACTCAGGCAATCTCAGGCAATACATGGTCTGAGTACACGTGGCCTTATAAGAACTCGCAAATCAGCCCGAGGACTGCCTAATACTTCAACACTATCAGACGCCAAGTATTCTGAGAATGTTTATCGCCTGGCGATGAGTTGGGTGATTGGATTATTATGTACCAGCTTTTTTGTTATAATATCATTGGTACTACTATTTCAATTAAATTAGTGTCATTAGATTTATGACATTTATTATCTACTACCTTTTCTTGTGGCTTTTTATAATCGCTGTAATGTGTAGCGATAACATCATCGCATCCAAACTATTTACTTGAAAAATTTATCAATAAAGTTCCTATTATAAATTATCGTTTATTTCACAAATATTATAATATGGCACACTGCTGTTTCTAAACGAATTCATTCTTAAATGTCAAAATCAGCTGATATGACCGTATTTTTTTGTTTACTCTTATGTAATTATCATAAATGTAACATGTTTATTTACTAATATAAAATGATTATAATATGAGAATTTTCAGAAGAATTAAAGTTTTAATATTAAATGTTAACTATTTTTCTTTTAAAGTTTCTAAACCAACATCTTCTGAAGTTTTGAGTGTATATTTATTGCAGTGTAAAGAGCCACCGTGGACATCGTATTTTGTTAAGGTATTGTCTTAAGGTTTCATAATTATGATGTAATATTAGGAGCAGACCACAGACTATGTGACTAATCTGTAACTTTTAGTCGTTTTAACATGTTATTGACGCGTAACAGTTTTTTTTTTTGTCGAACTCACTTCGTTATTGATCAAGCAAGGTCTTAACAGCTTCACCGGACTACGGGACGCGTAACAGACTTATTTCATTTTTACAATACGAATGTATGAAACACGATAGACGTTTGTATTTTGTATAATTTGGGACCAATTGGGTGGTTCAAGTTAGTATACTTAGATGAGAACTTTATAAGAACATCAATAAAGCCAATTCTAAACTCCAAATTGAATTAGTTGTGAAAACAAACAAGGTTGAGGAATTATAATTTCCTATAAAATTTAGCAGTATTCTCAGTATGCTATACATTTTCGTACAGTTTTTAAAAGTGGTAAACAACTTCTCTTTCCCCACTCACTGATTAAATTTTATATTTCATAACAATTACATCAAAACAACTAATTTCTTAATTTTTGGAACAATTAGGAAACTTTTATAGTAAGATGTATCAATGGTTCTAATAAAAAAAAATTGCTGAGGGCACTACTACACATATAGAGATTTATGATTGGCTAAAGATATTGATTTCATAGCTGTGAAATTATTTTTCAAAAAGATAATTTGCATTATAAATATATACTTTTTGAATGTAATTGAACGAGAATGGTGTTGCTTTGAATTGTTAATCATCATATCACATCAGTCATTAAAAGACCCACTGCAGCCCTTAAAAGACCCACTGCAGGATCATAGGCCTCTTCTCAAAGGAAGGTATGGGCGTAATCACCACCCCAGCCAACAGTGTATTGGTAATTATATTATCTATATTTTCGCACATCTGTCTAGAAGAGAATTTCTCAGGTTCAGGTTTCTTCAAAATGTTCTTCAATGTCAGCTGATAGTGTTACCAATTTAAATTAGTAAATGTATGTGAACTCACAAAAATTCAAATTTCACCACTTCATCACTATTTATAAAATGTTACTTTATAATAAATAAAATTATATAAAAACCTTTCATTTTGTTTCTTATCATACTGGTTGTAAAGTTTAAAATATTATACCTAAACTGACATTTGGGATTCCTCATGAGACAATCAAGTACCGTGAAATATTGATCTTATAATATATTCATAGCGGAACAACTAATTGAATAATTGTTACCTTTTTAAAAAATTACTCAACATCTAGTAAATATGTTTTTTAAATTATATAATTTGATTTAATTTCTATACTGATAATTACACCAAACTCTCTTTATTTATGGTTTTCTTATTTGCTCTTTAAGTGTTCACAGATAAAATTGTTACCAGTTTTTGTATTTGCAACTAAAATTTTCATCACTGACATATTGAAAATTAACCCTTTACAGTCGAAGTTTTCAAACTCGAAACCGTGATTTTTTGCTTTTATCGAGAGCATATCAATCCGTGAGTCGTAACTGTCATTTGTTACTAACATTTTGAAAGACTCCGCCTTAGAATGCAAAGGGTTAACAATATATACCCCATTAATTTCTTTAATAGGTAACAATAAAATAACCATTAGAATATATATAAAAAACAAAACTGACAGGATGCAAAATTAAAGTTCTTTAAAAAATATTTGTCACTGCACTAAGTTAAAAACATGCAGTGAGAGTAGCTTATTGGCCATTTTTTTAACCAATATTCATCTGTTTAAGAAGCAGTCTTGTTTTTAAGAAGCAAAAAGTAAATGTAACAGCATACTGTTATAAATTAAATGACCTGTTATAAATGTGAGACAATCAAAAATAACGAAATACTAAACTTTATTCATACATATTTTCTGTATGATAGTGCAGTCTTCAGAATATTGATTTAGTTATATTAATTATTCACATCAATATCCAAAAAATAATGAACCAAAAACCATTAAAACTTTGCTAGTTATATTCAAGTAATTACTTACGATTTAATAAGAGCCCCCTATAATGAGTGTAATGGCTAATATGTATCAAAAATATTTTAAATCCTATTTATTTTCAACAGCTTATCTCTCTCATTACGTACACAATACATTGATTTAGTTCTCTTATGTAGCAAAATGAATTTCAGGGAATAGCTTGTTCCTTGTACCAGAATTTTACTGGGAAAACAGTCTGAAGCACAATATTTCCAACCACCACATGCCTCTACTGGAAGGTATTATGCCCCAAAGTATTAAAATATCTGTATAACAAAGGGCAACTAAGTAAATTACCAAATTGATTCAAGAAGGCTTCACTTTTACTGAAATAGATTATATTGCTCTGCAATTAGAGTAATTTCTTACTTCATGAGCAGTACAAATTGGAGACAAACTAACGATCTAACTAAAGAAAGTAAACCAAGAGTATATATACTAATGATAATTAAAATGAAGTTTCCTATAAAAGGTTTAAGACCAAAACACATGAATCTCACTCACACAATTTTATCAAAACTCACCCCTTTCATTAAATTTATTTGACAGTTTCCTCTTAACACGAATATTTGATTTTTTCATGAGTAACTACGTAATTTATTGATGGGATAAATATAGTATGCAAGTTATATATACAAACACCTCCATCATCTTGGCCGTCTTAAGAATGTGATACGAATTATTTAGGCACACGACAGCGGTTTTGGCGTCTACTATTATTTTCTACAACCATTGTCTATCAATGGGTATATTCTCTACAGTCTATACTAAACCTTACGAAACTGCTTGAAGCTATGAACTATGTACGTTGATACGGCGATTATCGAGTCGATAGTTGCTGCTTGTTAGAGATGTGCGGTCCTAAAACTGCGATCGGCGTGAAATGAAGGTGGCACGTTATATTTTTAATGATCACCTTATAGATTTTTCTAAAAGCTATGATTTTTTTAAATTCACAAAGTACCTAGCTTTAAGTAGAAATATTATATTATTTACTTTTATACGTTACTTATACGTCTTACGGTTGTTTAGTTTTATGCAAAATAAAGGAAAAATAAAATATAATAAGTTTATTATATTGGGAAACTTATTATGCAGATTTTTGCCAATATGTATAACTTTATATTCAAAGTTACTTATTACCACGGGATCGGTTTCTTCACGAGTGTTTGATTTGCCATGCCCAGACATAGATACGGTAATTTCTGAGAATGCCTTTATAACTGCATGTTTCGCGTCGTCTTCTTTCATATGAATGAGCTTACTCTAAAAAAACTTACTTAACGATACCATACCATAACTCCATACCTACCATAACTCAGCTAAAAAAACCTCTCTCATAAAGTCGAGCACTCAAATAGTCTCAATATATAGCTTGATTATGTTCCTGTTGATCTTTATTCGTTCTTTGACGGACGTCTAATTTAACTGTTAACATCGTATATTATCAGTATCCCATACAAATGTCGTAAAGTTCAAGTATCAATAAATGCTATATATTAAAACTTTTTTGTGGTCAATTCAGCCGATAGAGAGTTTTTAATAGCAGCGTTAGATAAGTAATTAAAAATATCTTTTAAATTACGAATAACAATATTTAAGACTGTGCAGGTTTCCTGATACCACAATAATAAAGTAATCAATTACATCTGTCGTTGTTACTTTATTATTTTTTAACACGCCAGCTAAGTTATACCTCTTCGGTAAAAACTACGAGAGGCCAGTCCTTAAAATATCCTTGGAACTAAACCTAAAACTATAAATTAAACCGTTATTCTTATCGTTACAAAAGTATATTGTATTATTTTTAGGTGTTCTTTTAAAAAATAATAACTCGCAAATCACCTGGGTGTCTACTAATTATAGCTATTGGAACTTACTCAATATGGGCAGACAGTATTTTATTTTGTAATTTCTTTTCTGTGGCAAGTAAATTCATGATCAATCTTATTTGATATGACATTAAATCAGTGTCCCTTTCCTAAATTACTAATATTAATGTTAGAAAAGGTACAAGTTTCCACGTGTATTTGTTTCTTTTTTCTGTCTTTACGTGGATTTAAATAAGATATTTTCATTGAATCATGTACCTCTAATACATGTGAATTAAGTGACGTGCCGATAAATAGTAACATTGATGCACATCTCTAGTACTTACATAAAATTAGGGAATACCCGACCACTATTACTTGTCGGTTTATTTTTACCGCTCATATATAATATTGCTCTTAATTTGATTGTCGTAGATTATATAAAAAGTTAGGGTGCTAGAATTGTCACGGAAATGTACTGTTGAACTGATGATATTATTTCCAGCTTGATAGGTATGTTTTGGAAAATAGGTATTGACATTTTTATTTTGTACTAGCGGGATAATAAAATAAACCTTGACAAATTATATACCTGAACATTCCTCATGAATCACTGTATCTATCTATTGGTAGTCCGGTGAAGCTGTTAAGACCTTGTTAGGTCAATAGCGTAGTCAGTTCGAAAAAAAAAACTGTATCTACTTTCAAAACCGCATGAAAATCCGTTCTGTAGTTTTTGAGTTTATCGCTAACAGACAGACAGACAGAAAGACGTGGCAGAGGACTTTGTTTTATACAAATAACTAGCTAACCCGCGCAACTTCGTCTGCGTAAAATCAGTTTCTACCAGTTTCTTTTGTATTTTAAAAACCTAGAAGCTGATTGCAGCGACACCAACCGTTTTAAATTGGGAAACCAAACAGTTCAGCGACCCACTCAAATACATATTGTCGTCCCAGTACCCCCTAGATAGCTTCTATGCCACTCACGACCGCGCCTCACTTACTAATTACTTACACTTACTACAGTAATAGGCTCAGCGACAGCGACAACGCAATAATTTTATCAACTTATAGTTTTTATTTCGCATTATCTTCTGACCAATTTCACCAATTAACATGGTGTACAAAGTAAACTATATCTCTACGAAATCTCCATTTTTATTTAGCTATTTGTTTTTATAAGTGGACTTTATTGTAAAGCTAAAGGTAATGAATATTTTTGCTACAGATTTTATTCCTTTGTTTCAAACCATTTAAGTGGCGTACGTCATATTATTGCATTGTTGCCGATTATAATTACATTTATTGTGATTAATTATTAAAAATATAAATATTTGCCAAAATAATAAGTAATCTTTAGCACTGAGAGTTAATACACCTTTCTACTTTTTTCTACCTCAACCTTTCAGATATAATTTATAAAATAAGATCAGTAGGATCAGGGATTATTAACCCAAACACCCAAACTTTACCTGTCTTTACAATATTAGTACACATATAGTATTTAATTGCAACTGCAAACGCCTAAACTAATTATTCTAATCGTAAATTTACAACCCTGCCCCCTACGATACAATACTCATCAGTATTTGAAAAAGAAATTTTATCAAATATCGAAACAACACATGTACTGACAAAACTCTATTAGATACTTTTGAGGCTTATTTTTTATATCGCAATATAATATTGTGTAGGTTTATGTTTTCTAAAAATATCTTTTCTTTGTGTAAATATTTTAACCGCTCTGAATGTTACGTGCGCAGAACACAAAATTACATCGTGGAATTATGGAATAATAATATATAATATAACAGGGATAACGCACGCACGCACGAACGTACGCACGCACGCACGCACGCACGCACGCACGCACGTAGGCACGCACGCACGCACGCCCACAAACACACACACACCTGTACTAATTGAACCCTGGCTTTAAAAAGGTCAAGTATTTAATACGTATTTAAATTTTTTGTAATAACACAGATCGAGTTTCGACTTAAAAAGTTTAATTGTAGTTTTTTTTTAAATATAAACTGGAAAATTATGCCAGAAATAACTTTTTAATGCCGAATTAATATAGATTATTGGTCCTCCAGATATCGAAATTCGTCCATAACTATTTATTATTTTTTTAGTTTATATATTTTACATTACTAAATATGTAAGCGTCTTCTGAGTATGACGTATAGGGGCTTATAAATAAGAGCTTTGATTCGTGGATAGTTTGAAAATATAAACTATTTCCAATTGTTTTTATTGATAACACTAAAACATGTCAATAGTACCTAAAGTAAAAAAAACGTTAACAGTTGACAAACGGAGGAGAAAAAGGTACTGAACTATTTTATCTTCGCCTATATCATATATATTAATACGTGAAGCCTAAACTTTGTATCCCTTTTTAACGGAATTTGGCGAACGGATGAACGTGAAATTTGGCATAGTTAAAGTTTATATGGAGGAGAAGTGCAGAAAACTATTTATTTTATATAAAATGCATTAGAAGTACATTAAATTAATTAAAATATGCATTACTCACACTACTGCTTCAATTTTACACAACATATACACACATGTAAATAAAAAAAAGACATTTTGACATCTGTCAAAAGAGGTTATGAAGGAGGTTGCTATGCTCGACTGTATATATTATTTTACTCTTACGTTCCAATTACCCTTTTTCATTCTACATTCAACAATGATATTAACCCTAATAAAATTCAAACTTAAAAAAAATCAATGAACTATAGTCGAATGTCGACCACTGGGCGCCCACTAGTATGTAT
>MU158732.1:934428-956169 GCA_015888305.1 Antheraea pernyi | reverse complement strand
TCCGTCTAATTAGCTTTCAAATTGTACGTCACCTTTTTTTAGAAAATATAGTGAGTATAGTGGGCTACCCTTAAAAAATGCCTTCACAGACTTCTTTGTAGATCTATAAAAGGGGAATATCCCAACGTACATTGTTTTGTTATATCTCAAAAGGATTAGGCAGCGTTTTCGATGAAAACTCTGAGGTGGTTTGACTTTTTCCGACATGTCCAACAATTATGGTTATATTTAAACCCAACCCAATACGTTTAAATAGCTTTAGAATTGTATGTCATCTTTTTTTAAAACATAATGAGTATAGTGCTATCCTTAAAAGACAGATATATCACAGACTCTTTTGTAGATCTATATTTTCTTTGTTGTTTCATTATTAACACCTGGCTAAAAAAAAAAAGAAAAATGTATCATGTCATTGTCATTATATTAAATCGTCAATACATTTTGCAATGGACGTAATTATTTTAACCTATACATACAAAAGTACACCTTATTTCATTTACCCAACATACATTGTTATATCTCAAAAGGGTTAGGCAGCGGTTTCGATGAAAACTCCCAATCGGTTTGAATTTTTCCGACTTGTCCAACAATTATCATTATATTTCAACCAACCTATATAAAACCTTGACAAATTTATATACTAAAACGTTCCTCATGAATTACTTTATCCACTGGTGAAAACCGTTTGAAGATCTGTTTAGTAGTTTTTGAGTTTATCGCGAACAGACAGACAGACAGACGCGGTTGGGGACTTTGTTTTATACTATGTAACTACTAAATATGTAATAATAATAATAATGATGTTGAATTTACATTACTAATGAAATTTGTCTGGTATAATTTCATGTCAATTCGTAGCTGAGAAAGTAAATATCATGACATTAAATATATAGCTCTGTAGGAACTCCATTCTCATGTTTACGTGCGAGTAACCTTTTTACTGCAACTCACTGCGCGTTATAAAATATATTAATTCATGTCAATTCGTAGCTGAGAAAGTAAATATCATGACATTAAATATATAGCTCTGTAGGAACTCCATTCTCATGTTTACGTGCGAGTAACCTTTTTACTGCAACTCACTGCGCGTTATAAAATATATTAACAAAATGTCAAATGGAACGTCTAGATTTTTGCATTGTCATGAGCTACGGGATCTGTCTTCCAATTGATATTGTGAGTGTATAATGTATAATTAATTATATAAAGGTTTCCCCAAACTGGTGACCCCGAACTAGAACACGAAAATATGTCGACCAATGAAAAAAATGATTTATCAAAATACACTACGCAACACTCGGAAGAAACTGCACCTGAATTATTTAAAGTAGGTATAAAAATTCCTCCTTTCTGGCCAGAAGAACCCGAAATATGGTTCGCTCAAGTAGAAGCACAGTTCTCCATCTCCGGCATATCTAACGATAATACGAAATTTAACTACGTGATTGGCCAATTGGATCATCAGTTCGCTCGAGAAATTAAAGACGTTATTACAAACCCACCTAAGTCCAATCAGTACGAAAAATTGAAAACGGAACTAATCCGTAGAGTAAGTGATTCTCAGGAAAGAAAAATCAGGCAGCTGCTTGTTCACGAAGAATTTGGAAACCGTAAGCCATCTCAATTTCTGAGACATTTGCAAGGACTAGCAGGCCCTGGAATACCACATGATTTTTTGAGAACTATCTGGATTGATAGACTTCCTTACAATGTACAGGTAGTACTTGCAGCTCAACCCACTGCTTCGTTAGAAACTTTAGCAGACATTGCAGATCGCATCCTAGATGTTACTTCAACGGAGAACCATGTAGCCTCAAGTAGTCAAGAAAGCAGATTAGATGATATTTTAAAGGAAGTAGCTTCATTGCGCGACCAAGTACTACAACTAACATTACAGCAGACCCGGTGCGCGCGTTCTCGTACAAGAAATATATCCAAATCCCAGTCTCCACCAACTCGACTGAACTCTAGTTACCAAAGATATCCAGTATGCTGGTACCACATGAAATTTGGTAGAAAAGCCACACGTTGTTCAAAGCCTTGTGATTATCAGATGGAAAACTACAAGGGCAATTAATAATGGCGGCCGATAATTGCCCAAGTACAACAGGTCGTCTATTCATCGCAGATCGCACATCAAAAATTCATTTTTTAGTGGACACTGGTAGCGATCTTTGTGTTTACCCTCGGTTTTTACTAAAAGAGAAACCTAACAAAACCGACTACCAACTCCGAGCAGCTAATGGTTCTATAATCAACACCTACGGTCACATTAGTCTTAAATTAGATTTTGGACTTCGTAGAAGTTTCACCTGGCGTTTTGTTGTGGCAGACGTCACCAAAGCTATTATTGGTATTGATTTTTTAGCATACTATCAATTAGTAGTAGATTGCCGTAATAAGAGATTGTTAGATAACATTACAACGTTATCAGCTGTTGCTTCATTAGTTTATGACTCTGCAAACATACATTCTATTAAAATCCCTTTAGACAATACGAAATACCACAAAATTTTATTAGAGTTTCCTGAAATCACTCGACCACCCGGTGTAAATCGTACGATCACACATTCTACAGTACATCACATACGTACAACACCTGGCCCTCCAATATGGAGTGCACCACGTCGTCTCGCTCCAGATAAATTAAAAATAGCTAAACAGGAGTTTGAGGAGATGTTAGCAAGTGGAACAGCACGACCATCCGAAAGTGCGTGGTCATCACCACTGCACCTAGCCCCTAAAAAAGATAATGGGTGGCGCCCATGCGGTGACTATCGGATGCTTAACGCTAGAACCATCCCAGATAGGTATCCTATTAAACACATTCATGATTGCACACATAATATAACAGGCTGCAAAATATTCAGCACAATAGATCTAGTTAAGGCTTACAACCAAATACCTGTATGTGAAAAAGATATTCCAAAAACGGCAATTACAACTCCTTTCGGACTATTTGAATTCCCATATATGACCTTCGGTCTTCGGAATGCCGGACAAACTTTTCAAAGATTTGTCGATGAAATTACTAGAGGTTTAGATTTCTGCTATACATATCTCGACGATTTTTTAATTTTTTCAGAAAATGAGACCTTGCATGAAAAGCATTTACGAGAAGTTTTTTGCAGATTACAACGTTATGGATTAGTGATCAACATCTCAAAGTGTGTATTCGGAGCCAACCAGGTAACATTCTTAGGTTACCAGATATCAGCGAGTGGTACGAAACCTCTTGATGCTAAAGTGAAAGCTATCAAAGATTTTCCTCTTCCTGCTAATATCAAACAGTTGCGTAGATTTATGGGAATGTTAAACTTTTACCGACGTTTTATACCCCACGCCGCACGAATACAAGCACCACTAAACGCCTTATTAGCGGGTACGGTCAAAAATTCACAACCAATCACTCTAAAGGGAGACACACTCGAGGCTTTCAACGAGAGTAAGGAAAGCTTATGCAATGCAACGTTATTAGCTCACCCAGATTGTAAAGCTAACCTTGCATTAGTAACCGATGCCTCGGATTCAGCAATTGGGGCCGTTTTACAGCAATTTAAAAATAGCAGGTGGCAACCTTTAGCCTTCTTTTCGCATAAATTGACTCCAGCACAACAGAAATATTCACCATACGATCGCGAACTTCTTGCAATTTATGAAGCCATTAAATACTTTCGACACATGCTGGAGGCCAGACACTTTGTCATTTACACGGATCATAAACCAATCAGCTTCGCTTTCCATGAAAAGAAACGCAATTGTTCACCCAGGCAATACAGACACCTGGATTTTATTTCCCAATTCACGACCGACATCAGGCATATATCTGGGAAAAATAACATCGTTGCTGACACGTTATCCCGAATAGATGAACTTGAAATACCAATTCAAATGGAAGATTTAGCTGAATCTCAGTATTCTGACCAAGAATTACAAAATATACTTAAAGAAGGTTCGTCACTTCGTTTACATAAATTCGAATTACCGGGATGTCATCGATTTTTGTACTGCGATATCAGTACACCTACATCCAGACCCTTTATTACAAAGGAATGGAGAAAAAAAGTATTTAATGGTTTACATTCACTTAGCCATCCAGGTGTCAACGCAACGGTGAAATTAATATCACAACGGTTTGTTTGGCCAGGCATACGAAAAGATTGTAGAGAATGGGCCAGGACATGTCTTCAATGCCAACGCACTAAAGTAAGTCGACACGTATCGGCACCATTAGATACATTTGATTTACCACGTGCTAGATTTCAACAAATTCATATTGATATGATCGGACCTCTACCAGTATCGCAAGGATATCGATACTGTTTAACAGCTATCGATCGCTTTTCACGATGGCCAGAAGTCATACCAATTATGGATATTACAGCCGAGACAGTGGCAAAAGCGCTTTTTTCAGGTTGGATTGCCAGATTTGGTAGTCCAATTGATATAATCACCGACAGAGGCCGACAGTTTGAATCTGCCTTGTTTCAGCAATTATCAAAAATATGCGCATTTAATCACAAACGAACAACTGCATATCACCCAAAATGCAATGGTATGGTGGAAAGATTTCATCGTCAATTAAAAGCTTCAATTATGTGCCACGCATCGAATCACTGGACAGAATGCTTACCTTTTGTTCTACTGGGCATAAGAAGCGCCTATAAAGTTGACCTGCAAACATCTCCCGCCGAAATTGTATATGGTGAATCTCTAAGATTACCTGGAGAATTTTTTGAACGTTCGTCAAGCGGAACAACTGATATGGCTGACTTTTCCGCCCGTATGCGTCATTTTGCAGAACATTTGAGACCCGTTCCTGCGTCACGTCACAGTAAAGAAAAAGTATTTGTATTCAAAGATTTAAAAACATGCGACCACGTTTTTATTCGGGATGATACAGTACGTGGCTCCCTTCAGCCAGCTTACACAGGCCCTTACAGGGTGCTTCAGAGAGGACCGAAGGTATATAAAATAAATATCAAAAATAAAATTGTATCAGTATCTATTGACAGATTGAAGCCGGCCTACATACTGACACAAGAAACAAAATTAGATAACTATACACCATCAGTAACTAAAACATCATCAGTGCAGGGTGACAAAACTCAAACTCAAGGTCGGACACGCAGTAATAGACGTGTTCGCTTCGCAGATTCACATCATCCTTGTCCTGCACTTGGGGGGGAGTGATGTAGGAACTCCATTCTCATGTTTACGTGCGAGTAACCTTTTTACTGCAACTCACTGCGCGTTATAAAATATATTAACAAAATGTCAAATGGAACGTCTAGATTTTTGCATTGTCATGAGCTACGGGATCTGTCTTTTAATTGATATTGTGAGTGTATAATGTATAATTAATTATATAAAGGTTTCCCCAAAGCTCTATTAAATTAAATACGATTGAAGATTCGCGTAATACTTCTATAGTTTACTATCAAGTAGACTATTTAGAAAATAGAACTGGTCAATTTTCGTTAAGCAAATTTCGTGTCGTGTGAAATTGCCTATATGCTATTACATACAACATGAGTGTTTTGATTTGGGATTTAAAATATTTTTTTTTTTTTTATATACCATAGGAGGCTAACGAACAGGTGGGTCACCTCATGTTAAGTGATCACCACAGTCGATAGACACTTGCAACACCAGAAGAGTCGCAAGCACGTTGCCACCCTGTGTTTGAGGGCGGGAGAGTGGGGAAGGGGGAGGGGAGGAAGGTGGATTATCCGGCGCTCTCACTGACCGAACGAAACGCAACAATGCAAGCACTGTTACTTCACGTCGGTTTTCTGCGAGAGGGTGGTACTACCCCGGGCGAGCCGACCCATTCATGCTGAAACTAGTAATAGCTTCAGCGTGGCTCTGCCACCTCCTACCACGTATTATGTTATATGTTCTTGTCTCAAGATTTGTGTTATCAACAGCAACGCACACGTTCGTTATGCCCTAATTATTTACGACCCTTTATTTTACGTTATATTATATTTTTAGAACTATAAGTGATATTTTGATAGGCTAGTTTTAAACATGCATAGTTCTCGCGTACAAAATGTTTTAGAAGTTGATTAAGGATAAAAAAATAGGACTATTATTGATGCTACTTATACTCTATTAGTAGCGAAGTGACATAAATTTCTCATGTAAAAAAAGAACATTAAAAAATTAAAATATGTTGAGAAGCAAATTTTTTTTTTTTTTATACATATAATAAGAATGTAAATCTAACGTGTCTGTACGTAGTCCGGTGAAGCTGTGAAGACCCTGCCAGGTCAATAGCGTAGTCGGTTCGAGAAGAAAAAAAAAGTAACGTGATTCTTGTGAAAATAATTGTAGCAAGTGTCTTGGAATAAGTAATGAAATACATTTCAGTGATTTTTAGAAATGTCTGTCTGTCTGATTGTTTGAACTACTAAAGTACTGCGTTTACCATAAATCTCTACCAGGAAAATCATAAAGCATATCCTCGAGTATCATTTAGTTTTGGTTTTATTAAAATCGGTTTACTCTTTTAAAAGTTATTGTAATTTCAATAACGACGCGACTTAAGTACGAGAGGGAAGTGGATAAATCTTCTTCTTCTTACCCTTATCCCACATAAGTAGGGTCGGTACAACATGTTTCTCATGTTGTGGTATATGATTTGGATTAATTTTACGATCGGCCGCCTGCCTGACATCAACCCTCCTTGGGATTGGAAGTGGATAAATAAATGAATTTATTACACTCAGATGATTTTGTTAGTCACTGGTTTTTTACACTAGGTTCCACGCGGACACAGTTAGTACTTAATATTTATTTTTTACAAAATCTATATTATTATCGGTCGTATATGTAATGTATTAATTTGTATATAACACATACATACCATGAACAATATTATATTTCATCAAAATTCGTTAATAATACACGATGTATCTTTATGTATCTTTAAATGTACTGTTCTGTAAAATGTATACTGTTTCTTTTTTTTTTGTTCACAAACAATATTGTATAGCTGTAAGAATGTAATTGTGAGGTCAAATAAATAAATTTATTTATTATTTATTAGGTTTTTTTAATATTACTGAAAGTATTTTTGACAATTCTGCTATCCTATCAATTAATGAATATTTTGTACAAAATTTCCTTTGGAACTAGTCAAGCCGTTTTTATATTAAATCCAGACATACATACTCAGAAAATTTTCACATTCGTGTTCACCGCATTTTGTACACTAGTCACAAAAATTAAAGGATATAAAAAAGTCCAAATTTTTTTGAGTTTTTCAACATACAGCAAATAGCCGTACCATAAAAAAGCTAATTGTGATTCCAAGTATCTTAGTTTATTTGTTCAGACTTGCTTTTAGAGGGAAACCAACGAAACAATTTTTTCCAAATATTTGCTCATCTTAAACACGGTCCACGGGTTCAAATATTTTTTTTTTTATATTTTGTGATGCTAATCTAACTATGATGCTTTTTTAGGAAATTTAATCCCTTTTAATTTGAGCCGCTCACCAAATCTGTACGATGATTTGGCGCAGATTGATTATCAATCATAAGTATCATAAGAATAAAGTCCTTTTATGTCTGACAGTCAATAACTCGGTAAATAAATGATCGTGCAGGAAATTAATGTAGAATTTTACAAACTACAAAACATCCCTTATAAGAAGCCATCAGTTCTTTTCGATAATTTTTCTTCGAAGGGATAGTTTTGATCGAAAAAAGATGGAAATTTGTATATTTAAGGATAATTGAATAAGTCAGTGTAACTTTGGATATAATGGACGAACAAAGGATATAGTTGGTAATTTTTCGACCTTAGAGTAACCTTAGAGACGATCAGGACTTGTTGTTTTAACCTCCATAATCAGAAATACAGCAATTGATTACTGGTATCATAATATCAAGTGGGTTACATAATGTGATCACATCGCGATGCACTCTTTTGTAAAAATAAATAGTTGAATTCTGCAAATCATTTAATTACGATGTGTTAATTTATCTCTTTTTTTTTAACTGACTTTGCTGATTATAATTTGTTTATGTTAAAATAACTACGTTAATTTATCCCTTTTTTTTTCTCGAACTGACTACGCTATTGACCTGGTAGGGTCTTCACAGCTTCACCGGACTACTAAGGTTGGCGCTTAAGGCACACAACCGATTTGGATTTTTAGGTAACATACACAAGGGTGCACGCACACCTCGGCTTGGCCTGTTACCTTGAAAAAGACGCGTCTGATCTAGCTAACTATTCTAAGCTATTCATATATATATATATACATTTGTGAACCATAAAATCGAAATTGCATGATTCACAAATGAATACATGTATATCGGAATGAAACGAACTAAAACTATTCGATTCAGTTCGATGAGGGAAAAAAACAAAACCCTCCCACCATGTGTATATATGTGCACGTGTGTGAGAGAGATGATCTCATATGTGTGTTCAAGTAATGAAGATGAGTCACTGTATCGCGAAAATAATATCACGAGGGCTCCGCGCGGGGACGACCTAGGCTCGAGATATTACTGAGAACCGCGATGTGTGCAGGAACTAAAAAGGATCGATTACACAAGCGCGGGCGCAACACGCATTTAATAAGATCGAATTTAAATTTACTTAACGGCGACGGCGCCGAAATCTAAAAATAGACATAACAAAAATTATTATTATTGAACGGTCGTTTTTAGGGGAAGATAGACGTAAATACGCGATTCACTCTATCTTATATGAGTTATTAATTTATCTCATTCCTTTACTATTCTATAGTTAAGTATTACTGTTCGATCACCAGTACCCTAAGGCAGTATAACATGATTAACCTAGAGTAGGACTAACTCTCAAGAAAAACTCGCCTGCAGCCTGAATATAGATTCGTAGAACACAAATTTAGGTATAAACTAGCTGGTACCCGCGACCAGCGTTGCGTTCTGTGTTGTTCTATGCTTGTCCCACTTCTTTGCGGCAAGATAATACATTTGCACTTACCAATGTTATAGCATCTTAAAACTTTATATTAAACTAGCGGGCTCGGTGGATGTTGTCCTGCCTTAATAATAGAAAAATCTTAAAATTCAACGGCAATGCCATTTACCCGGCCCAATTGTGAATCTAAACCAATCTTGAATCCACCTGAACACACAAAACATTTCATCAAAATTTTTCAAGTCGTTTAGGAGGAGTTCTGTCATATACACGCGGATAGAAGAATGTAAATATAAGGATACCTACTTATTATATTAATACATATGTATAACCATCGGGACACCTTAAGTGCCTATTTTAAATTTCTATAATAATATTTTAACTGTGTTTTGTAGTAAAGATTACTGAGAACTATACGGGATAGGTAAAATGTCAGGGGTTAAAACCTCTTTAAGCCGGACCAAGGGGAGATGGGCCGGGGGGGCCGTCTCTCCATTGCACTGGTTTGGCCGTCTGAGAGACAGTCGGGATGTACCAGGCTGTCTCTTTAGCGCGGGAGGCCCAGGATTAGGCTTAGGTTGCTGGCTAGCTCGAGCCCATGTCGCCCCATCAAGGCAGTAGAGGTACATCGGGGGGTTTTAGTCCGTGGGAGTCGGACATAACCCACTCTCTCCCCCGGGAGGGTGAGTATCCAAAATGGATTTCCCCTCGTCAATAAAAAAAAGGGGGTTAAAAACTCTTAAGATTACAACCTGTTTTAGGTGCGGCACTATAACCAATAGAGTCAATTTATATCTATAGTAGTAAAGTTTTTCTACGTTGACGGAAGGTTCCATTCGATGAATTCATCACGGTCCCCCAATGGTACAGTCGTGCCACTGGCAGGAGGTTCTTAGCGACAAATTTCCAAACAGATGGTGGTAGCTGACAATAATAAAGACTCTACCGCTATCCTATTGTTTCGGTATGATTTCAGTGATGGTCTATATAAACGCGGTCTCATTCGAGAAATCGAACTAACGTCAATTAAAGATTATAGCTATATTCTTTTTTAATCTATTTTCACCGTACTGGTAAAATAACACTTATGATTGGGATAACCAGCTACCATATTTATGCATTAGTAGTTATAAGATTTGACTTTTATTTTAAATTGTTTCAGTACAGTAGTGTGAAAGATGACCAGTTTGGGATGTCCAATTTTAATTGGAAAGTAGGTAGTTCAAACTATCAAATATTAAGGACGGGTTGTTACCCGTACATAAAATACCATTGCTCGAAAAAGGAGAAAGAAGATTTAGAGTCATCTGATAAATTTATGAGATTTATTAAAATAGCAAACTTGGGTAAGTTATTCACCGATGAAATTATTTTATTGAAATGAAAGTGCCTGAAATAATTGGTGAAATTGGATTTTACTAATTATATCAGTTGTATTTTGATAACGTCATTTATTTTTTTAATGTCATAACTGGCAAACGAACTTGTGGGTCACCTGATTTTAAGTGATCACCATCGTCCATAGACACATAGCCTGCGTTTGGGGGAATGGGAGGAAGGAACACCAGGGGAGTTGAAAGTGCGTTGCCAGCTTGCGTTTGGGGGCATGGGAGGAAGGGAGGGAGGGGGAGAGGAGAGGGGAGGGGAGGTGGGCCTCCGGCACTATGATTTACTATACGATGATATTGTTTATGGATAATAATAAATGTTACATAATAAGGAAGTACGAATATCAAAGCTTATATAGGACTACAATTTAGTCTAACACGGGTACCATCTCATTCGTAAACCTCGATGTGTCAAAAAAAAAATGATGCAATAGTCATCTGTCCATAATTTATGTATATTTTACAGGAATACCCTGTCTACTATATGGACTAGCAGCAACCCAGTTAATCAGACATCAAGAAGTCGTTTACACATCCAAAGGACCAGTTACTATTTACTTTTTATTACAGGAACATAAAGGATCCTTATACTAATAGCAAATAGACATACATGTTACTCTAAGATAACAATAAAAATTACTTCGCTGGAAAAACGAATAAAAATAGTTTATTAGACTAAGATAAAGAAATAAATAAATAAAATGCGTTATAAATTATGTCTTATAATTTAATAATACCACAGTAATCGTTTCGATTCTTGGCGACGCTAAAACTAAATCAAGCACTATTTTCTTCTGGGTTCGTATTTTACTTACACCTCGCCTCATAATGTTCGCAACAGCATCGGGTCTAATCTTTCATCTTTAGTTAACAGCAATAATTAATTATTTTACAATTTAATTATTATATTCTTTAACGCTACTCCTTGCACTAGGGATAAAACTATATTATATGATGATGTTAAAAATTTGCGACAAACTTAAGGTTCTACAGAAACTTCATTATGCGCTTTATAACTCATATAAGATAGAGTAAATCGCGTATTTACGTCTATTTTCCCCTAAAACGACCGTTCAATAATAATAATTTTTGTTATGTCTATTTTTAGATTTCGGCGCCGTCACCGCTAAATAAATTTAAATTCGATCTTATTAAATGCGTGTTGCGCCCACGCTTTTGTAACCGACCCTCGCGCCGCCGCGAGGGAAGGGATCCTCTTTCGCTTCCGCACACATCGCGGTTCTCAGTAATATCTCGAGCCTAGTTCGCCCCCGCGCGGAGCCCTCGAGATATTATTATCGCGATATAGTGACTCACCTACATCACTTGAACACACATATGAGATCATCTCTCTCACACACGTGCACATACATACACATGGTGGGAGGGTTTTGTTTTTTTCCCTCAACGAACTGAATCGAATAGTTTTAGTTCGTTTCATTCCGATATACACGTATTCATTTGTGAATCATGCAATTTCGATTGTATGGTTCACAAATGTATATATGTATGAATAGCTTAGAATAGTTAGCCAGGTCAGACGCGACTTTTTCCAGGTAACAGCCCAAGCCGAAGTGCGCGTGCGCCCTTGTGTATGTTACCTAAAAACCAAATCGGTTGAGTGCCTTAAGCGTCAACCTTAGTAGTCTGGTGAAGCTGTGAAGACCCTGCCAGGTCAATAGCGTAGTCAGTTCGAGAAAAAAAAAATCATTATGCGCACACTAGCATTGTGGAATATGGAATGTGTTGATTTTCCCCCAGGGTTATGACTCTTCAAATGGGATTGAAACGCACTCTTCAACGTTGACAACACAACAGCGACACCTCTGGTGTTGCAGTTGTCCGTAGGCGACGGTAACCACTTACCATCAGATGGGTAGTCTGCCAGTTTTTTCTACCCCTCGGGTAAATAAAAAAAATAATGGTAACTATTTCGTAGAAATAAAGGTTTTATTGTAGTATTGGTTTTTCAAAATGACTCTCGCTCGCAGAGAGATGAATGTCAATCGAATGTTAATCTGCGTCCTGGGGGCCTAACCAAGTTAACTTATCTACAATCGCTAACATCACTAGAAAACGGAAAAATGTATGGCGATGACATATCTGAACGCTATATCACGTGATCAAAACAAATAATTATCACGTGATTATAACGTTCACATATGTCATTTCTGTACATTTTTCCGTTTTCTACTGATGTTAGCGATTGTAGATAAGTAACTTAGCTAGGCCCCCTGGTTATGTTGGTATGAATGTACCATAGCACAAGTCTTCAAGTCTATATGTATATTGTACTTCCGAATACCTCAAAAGTGACACGCCAAAGTCAGCTACTACGATGCGTTTATTTATATCGGGGTAGTGATTTAAGGTACAAAATACTACTATGCGGAAACATTATATGACGCACTCTGTCATGGCGGTGATAGAGTGTTCTAATATGGTTCTTTATCATGCATGATAGACATTATAATAGATAACGTTTTCATCGGATTTTGATCATGAGTTTGGAGATGTTCTTCAATTTCTTTTAATTACTTAATAAAAAATTTAACTGCAAAAAATACAATACTGGGTATATTTTTTTTCTTTACATCAACCCGTAACCTGTAAGTAATCCATAGCGGGACGATAGGTGTCTTTGGGTGTAATCACTACACCTACTCAGGATGAAATCCGTGAAATCCAAAGTTCTACATTTTTTTTACATACGGTGGTACTTTTTACAAGAATATTTCTCAGATTCAGGTTTTCTCACGATGTTTTCCTTCACAGTCTGCCTATAGTGCTACCAATTTGATTTCGTAAATGTACGTTTCGTATACGTATGTATGTTTCGGACCTGTGGACATTGTGGACTCCACGAACGGTCTACCATCACGATTTTTTAATATGTGTAAAACTAGCGGGCCCGGAGCGTCCTCCGTCCCACCCTGATAATAAAAAAAGCCTTGACAAATAATATACCTAAACTTTCCTCTCGAATCACTTTATCTACTGGTGAAAACCGCATGAAAATCCGTTCAGTAGTTTTTGTGTTTATTGCGAACAGACAGACAGACGTGGCAGAGGACTTTCATACATGTAGTGATATACTTTCTTTTTTATTAACCTGGGGAAATCCTTTATGGATTACCATTTTCCCGGGGGAGAGATTAGGTTATGTCCGACTCGCACGGACTAAAACCCCGCGGTATACCGACTGGCTGTATTTGTTGGGGCGGCAAGGGATCGTACTGGCTACTCAACCTTGGATAGCCGCCCCAAAGGCCCGCCCGGCGGAAGGTGACCGCCGGGCTTCTGCCTAACAGGGAGATAGGTTGAGTACACTCCAGCTGCCTCCTCTCGTCAGTCAGACCTGTGCAATGAGGAGACGGGCCCCCGGTCGATCCCCTCAGGTCCGGCTACTACGAAGACAGTTGAATTGCTGCCTCCTCCTACCGGTCCTCCGCTGGCGGAGAGGGCCGCTCTGAAAATCCTCTTCGCGCGCCCTCTCCGCAGCTTCCTTCTGCAAGATGACCTCCTCGCAAAAGGAGGCCATCGATTGCCATGCCTGTTCGGTGAAGAGCATGGCCGAAATCAAACTCGGCAGCGATAAATCTTGCACTACCGACGCAGCCAACCAAGCAGCATTTCTTACAAATTATTACTATGTAGGGTTTGCTATATATGTTAATATTTAGTATTGACAAACAGCTTCAGCGACACGACACAAGGTCACATGATATTACATTACACAATAATCTATTTCTTATCACGTTAAATTTCATTTTGTATCGTATGTATATCAGCAATACGGATATTATGCGTCACTTCACATTCTGTACTTGAATTAGATAAGTGTCAAATCAAATCAAATCTAAAATACTTTATTCAGTTTAAGCCCTAATATGGCACTTATGAACGTCAAAGACTACTACCGGTTCGGAAAACAACCCAGTCATCGAGAAGAACCGGCAAGAAACTCGATCGGGTACATTTTTAAAACATATATTTCAAATACATTATACAATGCTTTTAGTGGATGCACAGAGAGGAGTCAATTCCAGACATCATTATCATTCACACACCGATCCACTCTATAATATCCTTTTGAAACTAAAACCCGTTTGACATGGCGCTTACATTTTACAGTCCGGCAAATCGGTAACATGCTTTGGGACTTTATTGTAGAACCTAACACTATTACCTAAAAAACTATTACTGGTTTTGCTAAGTCTGAAACATTGGACCACCAGTTTATTACAGTTTCTAGTATTTAGATTATGCCGGTCTTTTACTAAATTCAGTTTCTCAAAGTTTTTCCGGACATACATTAAATTATCAAGAATGTATAAAATGTCAATCAAATCAAGAATGTCATAAACAGAAGTCGATCTGCTTTCGAGATCTTTTTTAAACAATGCTTCTATTCCAATGTTAGAAACCTCAGTTTTTTCTTTTAACTGGTTCGGCAAAGTGACTTTACGGTACCTGATGGAAAGTACAGTACAGTCCACAAGTAACGGCGACCGTCGTTGTTAAATAACCCAAGTACTTTACTTTTTTTCGAAATGTCTTTATTGGTCTGACGCGACGGGCCCTCGCAGCTTCACCGAGCTATAAGGCAAGCGCTCAGTTGTATAGCAGCTAGTTCAATGACGCCAAAGAGGTTGAACCTCGGCTTGGTTTGGTGCCTTATATGAGTCGATACATTTAAAAATGAGCTTAATGTAAGTTTAATCCTTCATATATTAATACATTTTTTTCTTAGATTTATAGTTTTTATACGCCGGACCGCTTCTACCTGAGATTAGCGCGTTCAATCAAACAAACAAACAAACCCTCCAGCTTTATAATATTAGTATAGATGTACAGCATTTGAAGACCTTGAAAAATAAAAATCAAAATACTCTTTATTCAATTTAGGCCCTGAGAAGGCACTTATGAACGTCAAAACTACCACCGGTTTGGAAAACAACTCAGTCATCGAGAAGAACCGGCAAGAAACTCGATCTGGTTTATCTTTTCATAATAACTCACACATTTTTTTATTATTACAATATAATAGACACATAAAGCTACATTCGTTTTTAGTGGTTGCACAGAGAGAGAGAGGCGTCACTTCCAGACGTCGCTATCGTTCACATATTGATCCACCCTGTAATAACTTCTTTTTTTTTCGAACTGATTACGCTATTGTCCTAGCAAGGTCTTAACAGCTTCACCTGACTATCCTGTAATAACCTGTATGTATTAAGACCCGCTTGACATAACACTTGAACCTACTATATGGCAAATCGGTAATGTGATTTGGGACTTTGTTATAAAGTCTAACAGTATTACCTAAAAAACTGTTACTGGTCTTAGTAAGCCTAAAACATGGAGTGACCAGTTTGTTATGGAACGGCTAATAATGGATTAAGCTCATTTTTAAAATGTAAGGACTCATAAAATAAGATCGTGAATCTGACTAAAGTAACTACGTTATAATGGTCATTAGTCATCGAAAGCTTCATGTTCACTCTAGGATTCGAACCTACTACATTGATCGTTGCGGTGCTCAATTACGTACCGAGCTATCGTCACTCCGGAGCCGGAATACTGATGCAGAAGAAAGATACATATGTCTTCGTGATCTAATATTTATTTTTATTAATTAACACCTTCCCGTTTCGGCTTCATAGGGTTCATATGGTAGTACATACTAACGATGAAAGGGAGACCGAACCTTCAATTTATAGTACGACCTTTTTTATTGTAACACGGCAAAACGAGTACTAAGCCTGATGGTACGTACAGCACAATTCAAAAACAACGGTGGTTACCGAGATCCCTATAAAAACAATCCTTAATAACCCCAAAATCGAGATGCGAATTTCAAATGCCAACCCGTCACCCCATAGAGTAACAAACCCGCGCGTAGTTAATGTAAGCGGTTTCATAATTCTATGCGTCACCCGCATAGAGTAACAAACCCGCGCGTAGTTAAAAGCGGTTTCATAATTCTATACGTCACCCGCTATACTTTCAGCTATCTGCCAGTGAAATTCTCGTCAAAATCGGTCTAGCCGTTTTGAAATTTACCCGGAACAAACGGACAGACCGACAAAATTTTTTAAAATTAGATGTTTGTTATCCATAGCATGTATAATTTTATATCCAATCACTAAGAAGTTGTTATTGTGATATTACATGCAGATACTTCATTTTTATTATATGTATGAATAGATAATGTGTTAATTATGAGACATTTATCTAATGTTAGTGATAAAGGGTTCAGAAGTGTTTCTTTGTTATAATATGTTATTATTACAATTTGAAACAAAATAATTCTAATGAAACGTTTATAAAGGAAGTTTGGTTTTTGACCTTTAATCTTCAAATATGATGTGCACAACTGTAAGTACAAACAAATACTCGTATAGGGGAAGATAATGACAAATGCCAAACTGTAAATTTATATTTAAGAACTGAGTTAATGTCTGATAAATGAGACTTACATTTCTTTACTTTTGTATAAAGTTGGTCTAAAATAAAATCTCGCTATTATCTTACATATTAGTACGTGATGCCATACTTTGTACCCCTTTTGAAGCGAATTGCACAAACGGATGAACTTGAAACTTAGCATAGTTAAAGTTTATATGGCAGAGAAGTGCAGGAAGCTATTTTTTTATATAATATGCATTACAAGTATATTAAATTAATTAAAATATACATTACTCACACTACTGCTTGAATTTTACACAACATATACACACATGTAAATGAAAAAGACGTTTCTGACATCCGTCATCCTTCTTACGTTCCAATTACCTTTTCAATATTTTTAACATGAGTAACGTTGCATTCCTTACATGTCCTTTGAAATCAACTGTTCAAATGGTAGGTTAATTGTATAATAATATAAATATGTAAATTCATAACATACATTAAAAATTAATTTGTACATAATTCATGGGATCACTGCAATAATAATTATTCTCTTTGGTGTTATTGAATGTCAATTTTTTTAGGTGACAGGACTGCTTCCATTTTGCTTCATGTTGTCAAACTATGCAAACAGTGTTATCGAATGCAACTGTTACGCCATGCGCCTCCGGAATACATGCGTTTGCTGCGAATAATTGAATGCTGTAAGCAGCGGCGCGTTTTTTTTTTCTTGAACTGACTATGCTATTGACCTGTTAAGGTCTTTACAGCTTCACCGGACTACGAAGCAGCGGCGCGGCTCTCGGCGCGCTTTATATACCTGCGCAGACGTGTACAACCTAAATCACCAGCCTAAGCTGAACCCAATTTCATATGATTGATCATATAGATCTGAGGTCAACTGACATTGGTTATTTTAATTTTCCGAAACTGATCATTTTTACCTTATATTTATTATTATTATGTAATCATAATTTTATATAGACCATTATTATTATAATGAAATTTAGTAAAGTTGCAGTCAATGCTACTGAAAAGAGAAAGAACAGTAGATAGATAGTTTAACAAATGTTCGACGTGATTCTTTAAATTGGCATAACTTTTTTATTTACGAACCGATTGACATGAAACAAACACTAAATGTTAAGTGAACCTTACCACGATATATCAGTGAAAACCACATCTAAATCGGATAAGGCGTTTCTGAGATTAGCGTGCACAAACGCACAGACAAACAGACAAACAGACAAACAGACAAACAGACAAAAATTCTAAAAATCATTGTTTTGGGTTCTATTGCATTTATAAAGACCCCTAATAATAGTTTTTCTCATATATACTTAATGTACAGACAGCGGTCAGTTACATTTTTATTATATGTATAGATAAATATAAAGTCTGTATGTAATATCAAAATGAAATTTATTCACTGAATGGGTATGCTACTGATTTTTTTTTTTTCGAACTGACTATGCTATTGACCTGGCAGGGTCTTTACAGCTTCACCGGACTACGAAGCAGCGGCGCGGCTCTCGGCGCGCTTTATATACCTGCGCAGACGTGTACAACCTACATCACCAGCCTAAGCTGAACCCAATTTCATATGATTGATCATATAGATCTGAGGTCAACTGACATTGGTTATTTTAATTTTCCGAAACTGATCATTTTGACCTTATATTTATTATTATTATGTAATCATAATTTTATATAGACCATTATTATTATAATGAAATTTAGTAAAGTTGCAGTCAATGCTACTGAAAAGAGAAAGAACAGTAGATAGATAGTTTAACAAATGTTCGACGTGATTCTTTAAATTGGCATAACTTTTTTATTTACGAACCGATTGACATGAAACAAACACTAAATGTTAAGTGAACCTTACCACGATATATCAGTGAAAACCACATCTAAATCGGATAAGGCGTTTCTGAGATTAGCGTGCACAAACGCACAGACAAACAGACAAACAGATAAACAGACAAACAGACAAAAATTCTAAAAATCATTGTTTTGGGTTCTATTGCATTTATAAAGACCCCTAATAATAGTTTTTCTCATATATACTTAATGTACAGACAGCGGTCAGTTACATTTTTATTATATTTATATATAAAATATGTATATGTATAGATAGTTGATGAATTATGAACAAAAATGAATTCAATACAAAAGATAATGGTAGTATTAAAAACTTCTTTGTTTTGGCTGCATTATTTGATTCTGTTGTGTATCCATTACTTTTCCAAACGATGATACTGGGTGTGTCACTATTCCTTATAATGTACAGACTACATTTAATTCAATATCACCCAGAAATACCACCTACCCATGATATCGTGTAAAATTAATTGATAATCGTGTCATGAGCTGCGATAAATTTCTTTATTTTCGTAAAGTTATCTTTACTTAGAATTTGAGAGCTTTACCACCTTATGTAACCGCCTGTTTTTGTTTCAGATATATAATTAATTTCGATTTTCATTTAGACATCGTTTTTTTAATGATTATACAATTTAAAAAAGTGGCAAATAACTGAGTAGCCATGATGAAAACCTGTGATAATAGAAGTATAGCCTTTGTCAAAAGAACCCGCATAAAGTTCAAACTTTAAAAAATCAATGATGCGTATGCCTGTGTACGCTCTTGAACAGGGTTAATTTTATTATTCAGTATTTTTCCAAAATTTATTTGACCACCTTGTATTTTATAGTTTCAAACTTAAGATATGGGTTCTGTATAATGATTAAGTCCCTTAAGAGCGACTGTGAACGTACAGACCGCGTCAAACTTTTTGGTCCCTACAAATGTAGCTTTTAATCCAGACATGCCCAAAGAATAGTCAAGAAGTTATTACAAAACAAAGTAAAAATATTATTACAGAAATCTAAAATTGGCATTTATTAATCCTTAAGTTGTCTAAATGTTATATGTACAATATAATCCGTTTTAATTAATTATGATTCATGTAACTATTCGCTTATTTATATTATGTAATAGGAAAGTGGCAGTATAACCACCAGGTTTTAAAAGATTTGTGAAATGTGAAATGAAGATATATTGCCTCCAATTGTGTAGTCATGTTAACGCTTTGACAGCTAATTTATAAAACCTGTTTATTGAAGTTATACTTCTTTTGGCGCGTTAGGAAAAAATAATGAGAGTAAATTTTTACGATACGCACACCGTCACGAAAAATCGACACCCTGAAGTTATTACGATGCGCGCCCACACCGTACACCTTGAAGTTAGCTATAGTTCTATTCTATATTCTATATAGTATAACTTGTAACGCGTGTATATAAGTACATACACACTTTTTTAATTGAGTGGGCATATACGTGCATACGATCTCTACATACATATATAATATTTGCAAAGGATTAAAGAATAAATTGAACAGACAGTAAAAATTAAATGATTGCTGGAGTAATAAAATTAAAGTAAAAAGTAGAAATGAACAACAGTAGTTAAACAATAAAGTAATAGACAAAGCTAGAATGATAATAAATTCGCCACATCATTTATTTGTCTATTGTAATTAGCTCACGATAACATTTGATAGCCTCCTGGTTGATAAGTTTTGGTTGATTGCTGATCGTATACTTTAAGTGAATGATCCGCATTATACAGAGTATTTGTTTCTATATGTAAGGTATATCTTGTAGCATATACTATGTAGGTATTATGTGTGTCGCTACAATAGAGTTATTGTAAATGAAATACATTCCTGGCAAATAATTTGTCATAAACATTTATTTATATAACCTACCTCAATCGAACCGCTAGACGAATAATTTTCCACTAAGTAATCATCGCCTTTAAATTTGGTTATTATAGTATGTGATCAAAATCAGTTAATATTTTATTTAAAGTAATCAGAAGGATCTTTCAAAGTCCAAAAACCACTACCGATTTCAAAGATATCTCTCTCGCAAATAATCTTAAATACACATTATTACTTCTGTGGGTAATTAAAAACAATACTTCTCTTTGCCATATCTGAGATGATTCAATTACAGTTGGTTGTTGGCTAGTTAATTCTGTGTTCGAAATCTCTTACTTAGAATCGAACTGTAATGATATATTGTACGATTTTATTTATAGTATATCTGGAAGTGTCTAATGTCAAAGTTACTTTACTTTAATTGGCCCCATAAGTCATAACGTCTGTGTTATTATCATGTAATTTACCTTATCTCGAAGCAAAGTTCCAAGGTAACAGGGAATCCATAGTTGCAGTATTGCTCCCAAAGATAACACTGTAATGAAAATATCGAACACTCTTCTGTCTAATTTCTAAAACATATAAGTAATTCTAATTGTTGAGATAATATTATAATGTATTCATACGCCTTGAATTCAAAGTAAGCTTTTATAAGTTTTTTACAGGTTTCATATCGTTGGCGGTTATATCATCATTCTGTGGCTGTAATAACATTACAAGAAATAAACAATAGTACTATTAATTAAGTAAAAACATTAAAATAATTACGATGACATTAATGATATCAAAGTAATTAGATAGCCAAATAGTTAAATTACTTTTGAAGTTGCAAACAACTTTTAATTTTATACAAATTTTATGGTGAACTGTTTTTGGATTGTTATTTTACCATTGATTCTGAAGGCATTGGTCCTTATTATCTGAGTGGATATAGCATTCTTATAAACAATAAATGGCTTATATCTATTCATATGCCATCTCTTATCGCTAAAGTGAGCGTCTGGATTTACTATTTCTATTATTATTATCCCAGATAAAATATTTATACTAATGAGCAGAACAAAGAAATCTTGAAGAAAACACGCTTCTTATAAGAAGGCTTATTTTTATATTTTATTTTTATTGCTCTGATCACATAAGTGATTCTAACAGGCGGTCTGCTATGCTCTAAAATTTTGCTTTGTAGTCGAAATTCGTTAAGCCTACAGGACAATATTCTCGTTACGTGGATGTACTGAAACGCTGTTAGAATTCTGTCGGGTTTTTTTTTTTTTTTTTTTTTTT
>MU158732.1:898420-934295 GCA_015888305.1 Antheraea pernyi | reverse complement strand
GAGAGAGGAGAGGGGAGGGGAGATGGGTCTCCGGCGCTCTCACTGACCGAACGAAACGCAACAATGCAAGCACTGTTACTTCACGTCGGTTTTCTATGAGAGGGTGGTACTACCCCGGGCGAGCCGACCCATTCATGCTGAAACCAATAATAGTTTCAGCGTGGCTCTACCACCACCAAAACCGGTTGTCCGGTGATATGTGGTAAGAACTTGTATTTTAGAGACCAGTCATTACAGGTGTTTTTTTATTGTAGCACGGCAAAATGACTGCACTATGCCTGATGGTAAGCACAGTACAATCCAAAAACAATGGCGACCACCGAGTGACACACTATTCATCGCCGGTCGCCACTATAATGCCGGCCTGCAAAAAGTTGGATATGCATAGGCTGAGTTGCAAATATTAACAAAATTGTCATTGAGGTCATCAACGATTTCCAAGTTGGATTTTGGTTTAGAAGAACACTCACATTTACAACTATACTCGAACCAATCAAAATGAAATAGCAGGTACATGTTATTGCAAAAGAGTAATCTTCTACAGTAAAACCATGGTAGATAAACAAAATTTGAAATCCTACGCCGACGAAATCAAATCAAATCAAAAATACTTTATTCAGTTTAGGCACTTATGAACGTCAAAGACAGCCACCGTTTCTGAAAACAAACCAGTCATCGAGAAGAACCGGCAAGAAACTCGATCGGGTACATTTTTTTAACATATATTTCCAATACATCATACAATGCTTTTAGTGGATGCACAGAGAGGAGTCAATTCCAGACATCACTATCATACACATACTGATCCACTCTGTAATATCCTTTTGAAACTAAAACACGTTTGACGTGGTGCTTAAATTTACAGTCCGGCAAATCGGTAACTTGGTTTGGGACTTTATTGTAGAACCTAACACTATTACCTAAAAACAATTACTCGTTTTGCTAAGTCTGAAATATGTGACCACCAGTTTATTATAGTTTCTAGTATTTAGATTATGCCGGTCTTTTACTAAATTCAGTTTTTCAAAGTTTTTATTTTTTTTAAAGATGGTAAGATATATATATTGGCAAAATTAGTCTGAAACCGATACAAAAAATATTATTTATGTATAAAATGACATAGGTCTACCTACCATTGTATGCGTATTTCACAAAAACTGCTGGATAAATGTCTATAATTTTTTTAAGTTTTTGGTTAGAGATAGTTGGTCTTCACTTAAGAAAATAATTATCACGATAACTTCATTAAATATAAAGTTATTAATGTTTTAAGAACCTATGATTTTTATAAACACTACGCGTTCAGAAATGTGTGGTTTCTTGCTATAGAGCAGAAGTTCCTAAACTTCGCTGGTTCCGGTGGACGGGGTCCAGCTGCAGGGTGCAGCTACATTTTTACGATATTCCCAAAACGTGACAAAAAATGTGAAGATTAGATCTAACTATTGAAATTTGCGTTATGGCTGAGTTTCAACCACGAATAATTAGTTTTCGAAAAATAAGTGAGAATTGATTGGTTAATTAATGAATTGATTGTGGTGCTCTGAGTGGATGTCAAAAAAGTAAGTCGTTTTTGCAAGTCTCGACACGACAAGTGTACACTTGTGTTGCTAACCAAAAATTCCAGGACACAATTTATGTACCTAATACAGTATATAGTTTAACCCTGAAAGTAACCGCAAATTAGATATTTTGTTACTTTCAAATCAATTAAATAATAGTTAGTCAATTGAACTGTAAATGAGTTTACAGGTTGCTATTGTCATATACAATCCTATTGGACGATCGTATTTTGACAGCTCATAAAAAATATACGCGTCATTATGCCTCACATATATTGCCCTTGCCCAAAAAAGTATTACGACAAGGTGTATAGTAATGGTGGCTCAGTCGAGTTTAGATATTCTGCCAACCCGCTTGAACACTGGATAAGCACAGGTTGATTTCGGAATGCGACACGCCCGTGCATATCAATATTTACAATAGTTACATCCAATGTACGGCAGTCACAATCAAGTCAGACACATTCATCGTATCTACTACTTAATTAAATTAATTTTAATTACCAGCAGCACTTAATACACACGAGTAACCTAACGAAATAAACAACAATCGCTTAATTATGCATTTATTTTATAGTACTTATGTTTATTTAAAGATAATGAGTTATTCAACCTATTGAATATGTATTGCGACGAAGCAATTTATTATGTATTCTATTTATCCATGTGATGCAATGTTTTTCTGTAGAAGGTAAAATCGATAAATGCACTATGCATTTCGCTTTCAAACACATTTAGTTACTGCCCTTGCGGCTAAACTAAGACACATATTGAAGCCATCTGGAATTTAAGTTTTTATTGTAGTTATTACAGTTTAGTATTATAGTTTAGGTATCTAGTAATCAAGTACAAAGAAAGAAGAATAATGAACATACGTACATCCGAATTCTACATATAGAGAGACATAACTTTGCTAACCACTGTATCTTTTCCAAATAGCAATTTACAAGCAAATCCGATGGTGTGCAAAAATACATAAAAGGTTTATTATAACACTGATTATTTTAATGGAAAATAAATATTATTTTTGGTATTACTTCGTGTTGGGCTTCGATAGCTTTGTTGTGGATATGTACTTGCTGGTTATTATTGTGAAAGTAAAAGTCTCTTGAGGTATTTGATATATATAATTAACGACAAGTCAACACTTTGCTTGCTCAAGCCCGAGTGTTTGGCGGGGCGCGTCCGTAGGCGCGCGAGGGTGATGCGTCGGCGCGGGTGGTCGGGGATGAGTCGATGCGTCCGGGGCTTGCGGGGTGTCCTCACTTGTCGTTGGCGCGTGCAGGCGTGGGGGTGAGGGCAGCTTGCACTCCGCGTTACGGCATAGGCCGTAACATGCTCCGGGGGTTGAAGTGTGTACTTCAAGATGAACATGTGATGGGTAGTGGACATAAATTGTTATATGCCCTCTGGATGATGCCTTTTCTTGTCTGAATGTCGGCCACTCTGGTGATGTTGTCAGGACCGGGGTGTAGCTTGACAATTCTGCCTAAGAGCCACAACAACGGTGGTTGGTTCTTGTCTCGTACTAGGACAAGGGTTCCCTCCTTCAGGTTATTTGCTGAAACATGCCATTTGACTTTCTGTTGGAGAAGTGAAACGTATTCGTGTGAAAACCTTTGCCAGAAATGTTGTTTCAGTTTCTCAACCCTTTCGTACCGCTGAAGGCGATTTATATTTAAATCAATAACTCGAGGATGAGGAACCGATAAGAGTGTTCGTCCAACTAGGAAATGAGCTGGGGTGAGGCATGATAGATCAGAAGGATCAGATGATAAAGGAGTTAGAGGTCTGGAATTCAAAATTGCCTCTATTTGAATCAAACACGTTGACATCTCTTCATAAGTTAAATTTGTCAATGAAAGAATGCGCCTAAGATGGTGTTTAACTGATTTAACAGCTGATTCCCATAGCCCACCAAAGTGTGGAGTGTATGGGGGAATAAATTTAAAGTTTATACCTTCGTGATACATTTCAGTTTTTATGTCATCTGAATAAGAAGTCAAGAGGTTATCAATTCGTCTGTTTTTTTTTTATGTTTGTTACCTCATAACTTTGGATTGGGTGAACCGATTTTGATTATTCTTTTTTTATTTGAAATCTGGTGCTTCCCATGTGGTCCCATTTCAATTTGGTTCAGTTCCGATAACGGCATCCAGTGCAAAACCGTATAAGTTTTAAATTTGCATTAAGTATGTACACGACAAATAGACGAATAACTCAATATCACGCTAACCGATTTCGATGATTCATTTTTTATTGGAAAGGATGTACTTCAAGGGTAGTTCGATGAGTTATAACTTATACGGTTTTGCACTGGATGCCGTTGTCGGAACTGTACCAAATTGAAATGGGACCACACTGGAAGTACCAGCTTTCAAATAAAAAAAGAATAATCAAAATCGGTTCACCCAGTCCAAAGTTATGAGGTAACAAACATAAAAAAAAAATACAGACGAATTGATAACCTCCACCTTTTTTTGAAGTCGGTTAAAAAGAGGGTGTTTACTTATGACCGTAGGGTAGAAGTGACAGCTTGTAAATAAATACACATTAAATTTCATACATATTTATCAATTCATTATGTAATTAAATAACTGTAATATTCGCACAACATATACAATTAAACCACTACACTGACTAGAAAACATATTATAATATTATTAAAAAACAATACGATAATGTTATTTTAGATAAGTCATCGAATCTTTAGAAATAATTACACAAAGAAAAAAGAAATTTTCAATTACGTTTAAAAAAAATAAAACTACCGTGTAAGAAGTTCGAAAAAAAATTGCGTTAGTATGAAGAGATTTTCAAATGTAAGACAAAAAAGGCAATTGAGATAAATATAAGGTAAGATAAATAAATGAATAGGAATTTGGAACGAACTCACTCGGTTAAATCATTCCTCAATCACTGAACTTCTGTATTTTGCACGGCACGGCGGTGGGTTAAAGTCCACCAATTAAATGCCAATCTTGAATATATATCTTGAATATATCTTCTGTTGTTTTGCAATGTTACGGGAGCCGGACCATTGTTTGCGCTTCGATAGCTTTGTTGTGGATATGTACTTGCTGGTTATTATTGTGAAAGTAAAAGTCTCTTGAGGTATTTGATATATATAATTAACGACAAGTCAACACTTTGCTTGCTCAAGCCCGAGTGTTTGGCGGGGCGCGTCCGTAGGCGCGCGAGGGTGATGCGTCGGCGCGGGTGGTCGGGGGTGAGTCGATGCGTCCGGGGCTTGCGGGGTGTCCTCACTTGTCGTTGGCGCGTGCAGGCGTGGGGGTGAGGGCAGCTTGCACTCCGCGTTACGGCATAGGCCGTAACATGCTCCGGGGGTTGAAGTGTGTACTTCAAGATGAACATGTGATGGGTAGTGGACATAAATTGTTATATGCCCTCTGGATGATGCCTTTTCTTGTCTGAATGTCGGCCACTCTGGTGATGTTGTCAGGACCGGGGTGTAGCTTGACAATTCTGCCTAAGAGCCACAACAACGGTGGTTGGTTCTTGTCTCGTACTAGGACAAGGGTTCCCTCCTTCAGGTTATTTGCTGAAACATGCCATTTGACTTTCTGTTGGAGAAGTGAAACGTATTCGTGTGAAAACCTTTGCCAGAAATGTTGTTTCAGTTTCTCAACCCTTTCGTACCGCTGAAGGCGATTTATATTTAAATCAATAACTCGAGGATGAGGAACCGATAAGAGTGTTCGTCCAACTAGGAAATGAGCTGGGGTGAGGCATGATAGATCAGAAGGATCAGATGATAAAGGAGTTAGAGGTCTGGAATTCAAAATTGCCTCTATTTGAATCAAACACGTTGACATCTCTTCATAAGTTAAATTTGTCAATGAAAGAATGCGCCTAAGATGGTGTTTAACTGATTTAACAGCTGATTCCCATAGCCCACCAAAGTGTGGAGTGTATGGGGGAATAAATTTAAAGTTTATACCTTCGTGATACATTTCAGTTTTTATGTCATCTGAATAAGAAGTCAAAAAATTCTCTAATTCATTACAAGCTCCGAGAAAGGTGGTAGCATTGTCTGATGAAATGGTCTGTGGTTTACCACGACGGCTGATAAACCGGTATAAGGCGGCCAAAAAAGCCTCCTTGGTTAGATCACTGACAAGTTCAAGATGTACAGCCTTGACGGAGAAGCAAACAAAGATGCATATGTAAGACTTTGTGACCTTGCCCCCTCTACCTTTTCGATCAAGTATCAGCACTGGCCCGGCATAATCAACTCCTGTGTGCAAAAAAGGAAACTCTAGCTGTGATCTCTCTTGGGGTAAGTCACCCATTATTGGTTGCACGACCTGCGGTTTATATCTAGAACAACGTACGCAGTTATGTACCGTACGCCTCGCCAGGTTCCTCCCCCCCAATGGCCAGTATAATTGTCTGACATTAGAAAGTAATAAGTTTGGACCTGCGTGAAATAATTTTACGTGTTCTTTAATAAATATAATTTGGGATAGGTGATGTTTACAGTCTAAAAGAATAGGGTGTTTTACATCATAACTGTAATTTGTGTTCCTTAGTCGACCACCGACGCGTAAAATATTTGCAGTATCCATAAAAGGTGACAAAGAAATTAATCTATTTTTCTTTGGCAACGGATGATTTGATTTTATTAATTCATATTCATCTGGAAACATTTCTAATTGTGATATACGTAGCACCACATTATTGGCATCTTGCAATTCTAACAAAGATAAAATGCCCGTATTTTTATCTTTTGGATCTCGGCAATTCTGAAGAAATCGAATTATATATGCAACTACTCTTAGTAATTTATTATGATTAGACATTTTGTGAATTAACTTTGAAATATTGTTACGCTCTATTGTGTGTATTTGAGTGAGGTTGGTGTATGATAATTCTGGTAGATGTTCTTTCGTGTGTGATGATGGTAAGTGAGGGTAATCGATATTTACTTCGTGAAGGAAGCTAGGTCCAGACCACCATAAGTTACATGCATTAATATTATCAGCACGTACTCCACGAGAAACCAAATCAGCAGGATTGAGTGCTGACGGTACATACTTCCAACTGTGTTGATAATTAAAATCCTGTATTTCACCTACCCTGTTACGGACAAATGTTTTAAGATTGTTTGGTGAAGTCTTAAGCCAATCTAGGACAATCGTAGAGTCTGTCCAAAAATAACAATTTTCTACGTGTTTTGTGATTGACTGTAAAACCTTAGTGCAAAGTCTTGTACCCAATAGCGCTCCACACAATTCTAACCGTGGAATGGTAACAGGTTTTAAGGGTGCTACTTTGTTCTTTGAAGCAAAGAGCCGTACACATGTTGTGTTATTTCTATCAATAGTTCTAACATAAATGCATGCACCATAAGCACGCTCTGAGGCGTCAGTGAATGTATGAAGTTCGAATGTTATAGCTACGTCACAACAAACCCAGCGTGGAATGCGAAGTGTATTTATAGATGAAAGTGATTGAACAAAATTCTGAAATTTAGTTTTAATATCGTTTGACACTTCATCATCCCAATTGCATCTCAGTACCCAGAGCTTTTGCATTAAAATTTTTGCTTCTACTGTACAAGGGCCGAGAAGCCCTAAGGGATCGAATACTTGGCTTATTAGTGACAAAATTACACGTTTTGTTATTTTCTTTTTGGTGACATCAATATTAATTGAAAAAAGTAAATAATCTAGTGAGGAATCCCAGTTTAAACCTAATATTTTGTTGGGCAAAGATTGATCTAGATCTAAAGGTTTTTTTGAATGTTGTAATTTAATGTCATCTGAAATGGATTTTAAAATATCTAAGCTATTAGACTGCCACTTACGTAGCTTAAAAGTGGCTGACTCTAAGGTTTGTATAACATCTTTACAGAGCTGAATTACTGCTGTTAATGTATCTCCTCCAGTTAACATATCGTCAACATAAAAATCTCTACGGATGGTATTACTGGCATCGATGTTCGTGCAATGATCTGCTAGAGAAACTAAACATTTTGTGGCTAGATATGGTGCAGATGCTGTCCCATATGTAACTGTATTCAATGTGTACGACTTTATAGGTTCTGTCTTTTTAAACCTAAATAAAATCTGTTGTAAACATCGTTGTGGTGGTTCTACTAAAATAGCTCGATACATTTTTTCAATATCTCCAGAAACTACGTATTTGTGTTGTCTAAATCTTAATAGAATGGATAGGAGATCATCCTGAACTACCGGACCCACCATTTGTATATCATTAAATGATTTTCCTGAGGTTGTGATGGTTGAGGCATCGAAGACAACCCTTAATTTCGTAGTTGTGCTTAACTCCCGAATTATGCCATGATGAGGCAGGTAATAATTAACACTATTGTTTGAACTACATTTAGTTTCAGTCATGTGACCTAAAGCTGCGTATTCGTTCATGAAACACATGTACCAGTTTTTCATGATTGAATCACGCTGAAGTCTTCGCTCTAAGGAAAGGAAACGATGTTTTGCTATTACGTAGGAATCTCCGAGAACATCAGGTGAATCTTTTAACGGTATTCTTACAACAAATTTTCCTTCATGATTACGCTGAGTATACTCTGCGAAGCTTCGCTCGCAAGCTCGTTCCTCCTGAGTGAAGTTATATTTTGAATAAACAGACTCTAGTTCCCAAAAGCGAGTTAAATTTAAATCGTCATTTTGACTGACAAAACAATGTGAATGTGACTGTGTATTTTTTGTCTTATGTTTGGTTTCTACATTTTTTTGAATTATCCCTGATACTAACCAACCTAATTTAGTTTCTTGCAACTTAGGTTGTTGTTTGCCTAAATGAATAGAGTTATTGATTAACACATCCCAGAATACTTCTGCTCCGATTAAAATATCAATATCGGAGGGTACATTAAAGGACGGGTCTGCCAACTTTATACCTGAAGGTAAAGACAAATGTTCGATGTCTATGTAAGACGAGGGTAAAGGTTTTGTTATTTGTGGTAAGACATTACAAATAAGTTGAGTTTTATAACCTCCTGATAATGAGTGGATGGTTATGTTGCAAGACTCTGCACTATAAGTGTAATGGTTATTTATACCTATAATAGTGGAGCTTGTGTTATATCTTATTAGACCTAGCTGTTCACACAGGTGTCGCGTGACGAAGTTGGAAGTGCTGCCGCAGTCTAGAAGGACGCGAGCTTTGCTAAGTCTTCCTGTAAAGTCCGTCACGTTCACCAATGCTGTGGACAGTAGAATGCAAGCCCTATTGGTGACTTGAATGTCTGCAGACAGAGCTACAGTGGTTTGTGGGTTTATTTCTTTGTCCATATGCAAAAGAGTATTATGTTTGAGTTGACAATATTTGCAATGGGATAGTTTACATTGTCTTTCTGAATGCCCGGGTCGTAAGCAATTTTTGCATATATCAAAATGAGTGACTATTCTATTACGTGTTGTAATGTCTAAGTTTTTAAAATCTTGGCAACTGAAAAGAAAATGACTCTTTTTACAGTTGGGACATACTATATGAGATGTATCTAATGTTTTTTTTTATTTATTGGAATCTAAATATTGTGTATTATGATTCGTTTTATTGTTTTTGTATTGTGTTTGTGTATATTTCTTATGTGACATTTCTTGATCTATCGTATCTAATAAATCAGCTCTATTTGTTAAAAAGGAAATAAATTCTTTCAATGAGGGAGAACTACTCGTTATTGTATTACGATGCTCTTCCCAGTGACGAAAAGTAACAATATCCAATTTTTTCGACATAATATGTACAATTAGTGTATCCCAGTGACATGTTGGTTGTCCTAAGGTAGCTAGTGCACACAGATTCTTATTGATGACATCAACAAAGTTTTTTAAAAAGGAACTTGATTCTTTATGACTTTCTTCAAGATTTAGAATTGCATTAATATGGCTACTTATTAAAAGCCGCTCATTATTAAATCTATTTTGTAATAAATCCCAAGCAACTTTATAATTATTTTTTTGAAATTCAATGCTTTGTATAATTAATGCTGCACTGCCTTTTAGGGCCGCACGAAGGTAGTGAAATTTATTTATGTCGTTCATGTTTTTATTGTTATGTATTAAAGAAATATAAGTATCTCGGAACTCGAGCCAGTGCTGAATGTCGCCATCGAAAATAGGTAAGTTAATTTTAGGCAATCTCACGAAATCCTGGTGCGAATCAGAGGTAGCTGAAGCATCGTCATCATACAGCTGTGATTCATCATGGCGCTTTCGCGATGTTTTAATCAGCTGTGTCGCCTGCGCCACAACCTCGTAGTATTTTGTCTCAAACTGCTGCCGTTCAGCATAGATATCTTCTTCATCGATTTCATCAGACAACACTTCGAACTCGCTCTGGAATTTATTAAATTCTGTTTCTATACTGGGTACTTTTGACAAACGTATCTCTAATTCTGTTATTTGAGCATCATCGATTGTTTTAGAAATTAGTAAGGTTTTTAAATAATTACTGAAATTTGTTAATCTAGCCTTAGCACCCCCACGTAATCTAATAATTTCTTTTATTCGACTCTCACTCATATTTCAATATAATAGGACAACAATACTGTAGTGAAAGCAATAAATCAGCAAACAATACGATAATGTTATTTTAGATAAGTCATCGAATCTTTAGAAATAATTACACAAAGAAAAAAGAAATTTTCAATTACGTTTAAAAAAAATAAAACTACCGTGTAAGAAGTTCGAAAAAAAATTGCGTTAGTATGAAGAGATTTTCAAATGTAAGACAAAAAAGGCAATTGAGATAAATATAAGGTAAGATAAATAAATGAATAGGAATTTGGAACGAACTCACTCGGTTAAATCATTCCTCAATCACTGAACTTCTGTATTTTGCACGGCACGGCGGTGTGTTAAAGTCCACCAATTAAATGCCAATCTTGAATATATATCTTGAATATATCTTCTGTTGTTTTGCAATGTTACGGGAGAAGGACCATTGTTTGCGCTTCGATAGCTTTGTTGTGGATATGTACTTGCTGGTTATTATTGTGAAAGTAAAAGTCTCTTGAGGTATTTGATATATATAATTAACGACAAGTCAACACTTTGCTTGCTCAAGCCCGAGTGTTTGGCGGGGCGCGTCCGTAGGCGCGCGAGGGTGATGCGTCGGCGCGGGTGGTCGGGGGTGAGTCGATGCGTCCGGGGCTTGCGGGGTGTCCTCACTTGTCGTTGGCGCGTGCAGGCGTGGGGGTGAGGGCAGCTTGCACTCCGCGTTACGGCATAGGCCGTAACACTTCATATTGCATTAGTTTCTATATTTACTCAGGAACTTGTGAGAATTCATTGAAAGGGGTAAATGTTTTTGCAGGTACAAAATGTATAAATTACAAGGTAACCGCACATTCTTATAAGAATGTTTATACGATACTGAATACATTAGAAAATCGAAAGCTTTATTTACTTAAAAACATATATAGATTCTTAGTTCAGCTTCATGGGATTAGTATTTGCGTCAAACAACGGAACGGACAATGTTCTTTTTATTGTAGCATGGCAAAATGACTGCACTATGCCTGATGGTATGCTCAGTACAATCCAAAAACAATGGTGACCATCGAGTGATACACTATCCATCGCTAGTCTCCGCTGTCATACCGGCCTGCGAAAAACTGGATATGCACAGGCTGATCCCGAAATGTGACCCGCAGAAGCGATTCACTATGACGGGCTTTATCGCACTATACGTGGTGGTTGTGACCCAGTCAGGCTGTAAAACCCTACTTCCCCACTTTCACCATTGCCTCGTTCGTTATTCAGCAGGGTGCACCACGTGCAGCTGAGGTTGGCTCGGATGTCTCAAGTCTTATGATGTTATTTGACACCCCTTATACCCCTTTATGTTGGCTAAAAGTCCAGATAAAATTGCCCGCCACCAAAAATGAGTAAAAACTTGACATGCAATATTTTTTTACAAAACAAATGCATACATATGAACATATGGTTACAGTTGGTGTGTTTTGGTATACCCTACAGTTCCCTATACGCGGTATTAGGCTATGCTACTACACATACACCTAGAACTAGCGTCAAATGGCCTAACATTCACTGGGGTCTACCAACTTGACCCCTCACACCGTAGTTGGGGCTCCTTTGAAGGGCCAACACCTGTTGAGGGAGTAGACGTAGTGCCAATAACGGAGTCCCAGCTCCCCCGGCCAAAAAGGTGAGGTTTAACACCTTGGGGTTTTAGTCCGTGCGAAGCGGACATAACTCATCCAGCGCGGTGTGATAGATATCCGTTAGAGATCTCCCCACGTAAAAAAAGGATCAAATGATATAATTTCACTCCGACAGGGCTCTGACAACTTAGATTAGGTTAAATTAAAACAATTATTGCATATTAAATACTGTTGATTGAATTAATATACTTTTATTTTTACGTGTAACTGGTAGTGTATATAATCTTACGACAAAATATAGAATTAAGTTTAATTAATATATTTTTTATAACTTTCAAGAATTTTAAGGATTCTAAAGAATACTTAATTATACCTAACTACTGATAACATCTTTAAATCATAAACGATATCTTTATTAATTACATTTTATTACTTAATACCAGATTTTTGATCACGCGGAAATATTTAATTTGGCAGTCCAATATAACTATACACGACTGCAAACCGATATGATCGTAGGATATCGAAAGATTTTAAAACGTCCAAGGTAACGTAACATTGATGGTTGGATGTGACCATTCTCTTGGACTATGTTGTGGCTAGGGTTGACACTCGCTGTAATATAAGGATTAATTTGATGATAGAAAGTTATACTCGACAAGATAGTGGTTCATCTTTTTTTTATATCATAGGAGGCAAATGAACAGGTGTGTCACCTGATGTTAAGTTATCACCACCGTCTATAGACACTAGCAACACTAGGAGAGTCACAAGTGCGTCGCCAGGCTGTTTTTAGGATTGGGGGAGTGGGGAGGGAGAAAGGACGTGGGCTTCCGGCACTCTCGCTGACTGAACGAAACGCAACAATGGCAAGCACTGTTACTTTACGTCGGTTTTCTGTGAGAGGGTGTTACTACAAGCTGACTTATTTATGCTGAAATAAGTAATAGCTTCAGCGTGGCTCTACCACCTACAATAGTGACACCTTAGTGACAATCCGCCATGACGCATTTTTAGTTTGCCGCGTTTCTAGTTCGACGAGCTGAGAGGAATACAAGCCGATATCACATAGCCATGGCCGGCGATTGATTACCAATCTCTTATTAGTTGTCATTTTTGTAGTGAAAATGCGCTTAAACGTATTGAAAGGTGAACAAAAATGAATTGTCATGCCTTTTTTTTATTAACGTGGGGAAATCCCTGATGGATACGTCACCCTCCCTTTTATGTCCGACTCGCACGGTCTAAAACCCCACGGTGTACCGACAGACCATGATTGTTGGAGCGACAAGGGATCGTACAATGCTAATCAACCTTGTAGAGCTGCCCCAACGGTCCGCCAGGCGGAAGGTCACCGTCGGGCTTCTACCGATAAAGAGGCAGACTGGGTACACACCAGCTACCTCCCCTCGTCCGCCGGACCTGTGCAATGAGGAGGTGGTTGGTGATAGTGAATCTGGTTTACTTAAAGTCCACTCGACGTCAACCACATTTCTGTCTGAAAAGAAGTGTATTGTTCTAATAATTACGTCTTTATTACAATTTATGGTATTCATATTATTTATATTTTGTATATAATCATCGTATGACTTTAAGTGGTTATTGTGCATATTTAAATATTCTATTATTTTTTTACATGTAAATACTTGTAAACTTGAATAAATTTTAATGTTTATATTATTTATAAGTTTTCACTTCTATCGCGTGGTCGTAAGTGCATACCCACTTTCTTTGGATTGTATTTTGCTTACCATCAGACACACGATCGAGTCGTGCTAATATAAATAATAACCGAAAAAAAACTAATTTTGATACTGATAGAGAAACTTGGCACCTATCTTCAAAGGGTGCCCACTAACATGCTGAAATGGAACATATAACTTGGTTCTCAAGAACTGTTTCGCAGTTATTTTCTTGACGCTAACTAGGGTATAAAAAGTATTGCGGTCTTTACCTATATCGTATTAAGACAAGATTAACGTTATATGTTTGTCATCAAGTTACTTATATAAACAAGTACTTATTAGCCATTCTTTGGCAATAATCTATCAGTCAATATTCTACCTTCTTTCCTTCATCTACTAAATTCAGTATACAATTTCAAAACCCAAACTGATACTAGAGGTTACTTAAGGTGTATAATGTGTGAAGCGATGGTAACCGAGTTGGTGGTAGAAACTATCGCGGATTACTGAAAAGGTTGCGTTCGTACCAAACGTTACTTATTGTACAACCAATTGAAACCATATCGCATACCATACCGATAGATACCATACCGCAAAAATGCGCATATTTTAATATACTTAAGGCGGAACGGAGTTCGCGGGCACTGCTAGTAAAATATATTTATGTACACTAAAAATGGAAAAATAAAGTAAATTTTCAAAAAAAAGTATTAACCGACTTCAATATCAATCAAAAACCCATAAGGCACTAAAAAGCGGAAAATAAATAGTTTATCAAAAATAAAACATATGAATATGTGTGCTACCTAGAGATGTACTGGAAGTCGGTACCAACCAAAATTTTTGTATTACAGAGACGCGAGAGTGGACTTAAACTTTGTACCTGTAGATGATATGATTTTCGGTTTGGTTGGCACCGACTTCCAATACATCTCTAGGTAGCACACATATTCATATGTTTTATTTTTGATAAACTATTTATTTTCCGCTTTTTAGTGTCTGTCTGTCTGTCTGTCTGTCTGTCTGTCTGTCTGTCTGTCTGTCTGTCTGTCTGTCTGTCTGTCTGTCTGTCTGTCTGTCTGTCTGTCTGTCTGTCTGTCTGTCTGTCTGTCTGTCTGTCTGTCTGTCTGTCTGTCTGTCTGTCTGTCTGTCTGTCTGTCTGTCTGTCTGTCTGTCTGTCTGTCTGTCTGTCTGTCTGTCTGTCTGTCTGTCTGTCTGTCTGTCTGTCTGTCTGTCTGTCTGTCTGTCTGTCTGTCTGTCTGTCTGTCTGTCTGTCTGTCTGTCTGTCTGTCTGTCTGTCTGTCTGTCTGTCTGTCTGTCTGTCTGTCTGTCTGTCTGTCTGTCTGTCTGTCTGTCTGTCTGTCTGTCTGTCTGTCTGTCTGTCTGTCTGTCTGTCTGTCTGTCTGTCTGTCTGTCTGTCTGTCTGTCTGTCTGTCTGTCTGTCTGTCTGTCTGTCTGTCTGTCTGTCTGTCTGTCTGTCTGTCTGTCTGTCTGTCTGTCTGTCTGTCTGTCTGTCTGTCTGTCTGTCTGTCTGTCTGTCTGTCTGTCTGTCTGTCTGTCTGTCTGTCTGTCTGTCTGTCTGTCTGTCTGTCTGTCTGTCTGTCTGTCTGTCTGTCTGTCTGTCTGTCTGTCTGTCTGTCTGTCTGTCTGTCTGTCTGTCTGTCTGTCTGTCTGTCTGTCCCTGTGAACGCGCATCACTCGGAAAGTACTGAACCGATTTTGACGAAACTTGGCACAGTGATAACTAATGTTACGAGATTACATTTAGGATACTTTTTGTCCCATAAAACGCAATGGATTCTCCAGGATCTGCCTGTTTGTCTGTCCCTTTAAACACGTATTACTCTGAAAGTACTGAACCAATTTAGACGAAATTTGGCACAGTAATAACCAATATTACAAGGTTACATCTAGGATACTTTTTATCTTATAAAACGCAAGGGATTCTCCAGGATAACGGACGAAAGTAAAAAAAATGTAGTTCATGATATTCTTGACGAATTTTGGTAAATTTTCTTTGTGCTATATATAGCAGACAGATTAGCTAAAAAATTAAGCTATATTTCCATATGCTACTTCAAAAAAAAATATACCAAAAAAAACGACCACCGTGATTCGAACCGTCGGCCCCGTCGAAACATTTAAAGCCCCGTACGTTACAACTGAGCTACGCCTACATGACATTTCTGTACGTAATTATCGACCACTTATGAAACATTTATGTAGACGAAACTGTCACTTATGTTGTTACATTTATTTCATTGTATAAAAAAATTTTTGCTAAACAAAGGTGACAAGATTTATTTATTTATCTATACTATAATAAAACTGTAACAAAGCCAAATCTGTACATTACAAGGTTACATTTAGGATACTTTTTGACCCATAAAACGCAAGGGGTTCTCCATGATAACTAAAGAAAAGAAATTAGTTAATGTAACTAGACTTTTTTGCGACACTTTAGTATAAGAGCCAGCAACGTTGGAAGAACGAGAATTTGAGAAAAGTTGGTTCTTTAATATGAAGATATATTATGCCCTTCCAAACACGATTCAGGATACCTGGTAGCCGGTTAACGTTGTATTTTTTAATGCGAATTACACCTTTACAGATCAACATTTTGATTTATAAATAATTTAAGGAACATTTTTTGTCAGTAACTTTTATAAGTTTAACGTTTATACGTTATTAAAAACATGAATTTTTCACTGCCAGACAATTTTGTTATTGACAATAATGTGCCTGGTGATATTCTTTATAAACAAAATAATTCATTTCAAACCATTTTATTTTTTCCCTTGCAAAGAACATATTTCATTTTGTTAACCAGGCTCTTCCATAATTATGGCTATCTTTATTATACAGCCAGTGTTGCGCTAAGCTAGAGTTATAACTAAGTTATTCTATACATAGGTTTTGGTAGGGGGTAGAGCCACGCTGAAGCTATTACTGGTTTCAGGATGAATGGGTCGGCTCGCCCGGGGTAGTACCACCCTCTAACAAAAAGCCGACGGGAAGTAACAATGCTTGCATTAGTGCGTTTCGTTCGATTAGTGAGAGCACCGGAGAGGCCCACCTCTCTTCCCCTTCCTCCTCTCCCCTTCCGCTTCCTCCCCCTCCAACACAGGTTGGCAAGGCACTTACGACTCTCCTGGTGTTGCAAGTGTCTATGGACGGTAGTTATTACTTAACACCAGGTGACCCACCTGTCCGTTTGCCTCCTATGACATAAAAAAATACATTATATTTTTAATTTACCCTTTTTTATGTTGAAATAAAATAATATTAAAAAAAAGTGTGTGTGTGTACTTATGTACACGCATTAGAAGTTATACTTCTTTGGCGTAACAAGTAAAAATCTTTTCAAAAATTTTATCTTGCGCCTTATTCTACGTTTGTAGAAAAAACGACACTAACAATAAAAAAAAGGTATTTAATACAATGAAAGTTTTAATATAAAGAAATACAAACAACAAATACAAAGAAACAAAATGTTGACTATAGCTAACTTCAGGGTGTCGGTTTTTCGTGACGGTGTGTGCGCGCAACGTAAAAATTTACTCTCATCATTTTTTTGTTACGGTGTGCGCGTTCATCGTAAAAATTTACTCTCATCATTTTTTTGTTACGGTGTGCGCGTTCATCGTAAAAATTTACTCTCATCATTTTTTTGTTACGGTGTGCGCGTTCATCGTAAAAATTTACTCTCATCATTTTTTTGTTACGGTGTGCGCGTTCATCGTAAAAATTTACTCTCATCATTTTTCCCTAACGCGCCAAAAGAAATATAACTTCAATAAAATTACAGATATCTTAACATGGTTTGAACATACTTCTTTATTTACAAAAAATTGCATCGGGCACATTATTGTTAATATCAAAAATGTCTGGCAATAATAAATTCACGTTTTAGTAGCGTTTAAAAGTTAGTGAAAAACAAAACATTCTAAAATTATATAAAGTTCAATATTTTTGCCTGTAAAGGTTTACCGGCAGCCAATTCGCTGTCGAAACCGTTGCCTAGCTCTTAGACAAATAGTCACAGGCAAGTGACAGATGACACATGTTGCTCATATCTTTTTAATATTTATGTTTTTCTTTAATACAATGTAGTGTGAAAAAGTTTTAATACAAGTTGAAAATAGTTATGATGTCATTCAGTGTTTAATTTGTCATTATTTATTTTTTGAATATATTTTAACGTTTAAATTACAATTTAACTCTATCAACTTGATATTTTATAATGTAAACTATACTGAGCGTATAGTAAACGCCTACAAAAAAGGGAAAGGAACTACGTTCCAACTGGAGGTCCATGGACCTCTCAAGCTTTTTTTACATTACTGCCAATATACGTAGTTTAGTTTTTATTTTAATTGAACCCGGTAGATGATGTTACGAACGGGTTGTAGGCTTATTGGGACAGAAGTTACTGGGACAACGTACTGGGAACACATTTATCGGCAATATATGTAGGTTATTTGTTATCTTAATTGGACCTGGTAGGTGATGCTGCGAACGGGTTCAAAGCATATTTTAAAATATTTCTCACATACCAACTGGGTATATGTTTGAGTGAGTCCCTGGATAGTCGGGATTCACAATTTGAAACAGTAGGTATCGCTGCAATCGGGTTTTGAGATGTATTTAGATTTTTCGCGTTTAAAAGTACAATCGAAACCGGTAATAACCGATTTGGTGCAGACGAAGTCGCACGGGTCAGCTAGTTTATAATAAACGAGTTATATAAACTAAAAGTCGTTGTTCAGAGGGTACGTGAAACGAGAACAGAGAGTATTTACAGTTCTGAGACATGTTGTTCCTCCTTCTTATCTGTTTCGGTTCATGGATGATAGACAGCATAAATAATGATTCGACAGGGGCTTCACAAAATAAGGCAACTTCAACTCGTGCCTGTTGTTTATTTTTCTTAAACGAAAACACATTGGTTATCTCCCTATAGCCCATCAAACGTTAAGGTGTCCCCTTTGCCCGGACTTCCCCTACTTGTGTTTTCGTTTAAGAAAAATAAACAACAGGCACGAGTTGAAGTTGCCTTATTTTGTTTGATGGGCTATAGGGAGATAACCAATAGGCATATAAATAAAACAACTGTTCAATGAGAATCAGCATTTATTAAAGTTTTTAATATAATCAACAAAAATTGATTAATAGCAGTTCTTTAATTTTAATTGTCAATAATATTGCAACATATGCCGGTATCCACTTTGCCCCATAGGTCGGGTAAAGTGGATAGGATGATAGGGTAAAGTGAACACAAATACTTAGCCTAGTTTTAAACTAATCAGTGCAGGTATCACAAATAAATATTACTCCATTTATCCATCCCAAAGCTGAACAACTTCCTTGAGTCTCTGGAGGAGAACCATCTAAAAGGCGATATTGCATCCTCTTACGTGTAAATATCATAAACGGTGGAACGAATGATCCAGAAGCATTGCAGCAACACACCACTGTCGTAGTTTGTCCACGTTCAGTGCTGGAAATGACTCCAACTTACTTCTTACCTTTAACTGAAAGAACCTTGGGTGGTTTATTTGTCGAGGTCTGAATGCCAGTTTCATCTACATGATAGATACTAGTACCATCAATTTGACACTTCTCAATTTGTTCACTTAACAGTTCATAGAACCTTTCTACTTGAGGACGATTGATACCTTCAACTCTGCCAATTGATGTTGTTTCTGGAATTCCTAGTGTAGTTTGTGGATTTCTTCTCATAAATCCTGCTAGTCAATCATCACCAGCTTTTTTATTTTTGTCCCAACTAGGCGGATAAGTGACATTATTGCATTTCGCGTATTCAAAAACTAATCTTTTCAAATCTTCTCAGATCAACCCATAAAAAACACTATCCATGTCATACAAATACCTTCGAAGGTCTCCTTCTTGTTCATCGTTGAAAATTTTACGAAAATGACTAGCTGAGCAGTCGAACTACCTTTTTTCCAATGCCCATAAAGAGTAGCGTAAGGTAGACCATACTTTTGTGCTGTTGTTTTCACAGGAATGCCAGAATTGCAATCTGCAGTTGCAAGCAGCATACTGTCCTCACTCCATTGGGATTGTTTTGTCTTCCTCTTGTAATTATATACTATCTAAAACAAATAAAAAAAATTGAATGCCCAGTAAAGTCATCGAGGGCAAAGCGAATACCGTATTCACTTTGCCCGTGATCACTTTGCCTTACAGCTATTCATTTCATTCAACCTAACCTAAAACCAAATGAAGTGACGACAAAATAACAAAACTCTCAGAATTTATACTTGAAAATATGCACTTAGAGAACATAATCGTACTAAACAATATGGTTAACTTTTATATGAGTTATTAAAGTATTACATACCTTGAAAAGTAATAAGAAAACTTCACGATTTGGTTTTCTCGATTTTTCTCCTGAACGCGACGCGACCTTCCACTAAATCTATTTGCCTGCGAATGGGGACGGACGGGGGAATGTAATGGCGCGAGGCGCGCGTTTTCCGACATGTTCTTGACGAGAAATAAAGCGTATTCTCTTTGCCTGGCCTATCCACTATGCCCGGACTTCCCCTACTTTATTTTATTTAAACCCTAAGAAGTCACTTGTGAATGATCAATGAGAACCGCTACGAAATACCGCGCGATTGGTTAGTCGCTCACAATATTATTACAGGGCAGACTCTATAGTCGTTTCTGGTTCCAAATCAATTTAAAAATAAGTGCTTAATATTTGACCTAGTTATCTAGAGAAAAACAAAAATAGTATTCAATCCATTACGCGTATTTGTTAAAGCACTCGACAAGACGGTGTCATTGACCGTTGAACCGTGTTCAGTGAAGCGCTTCGGCCAACAATAATAAGATAAAGGGGCACGTACAAAATCGAAGCTAAAAGCTGTCAGCGTAAATATATATATAAATACTTATATACGTAGCTATTTGTTTACTAAGGAAGGGAGAAAAAAGTTTTAAAACAGTTTTAAGTTCAACCTAATTACAACCATAACATCTAGTAATAAAGTCACAAAGGTTCAAAATATTATCTAATACTTACGATAAAACGAGCAAAGCAATAAATTACTCCCCTCACAAATGAAAAGACAACATAAACAACATTATTGTGAATTCAACCTTAACACGTAATGAATAAAGTACGTTTTCCCGTTATTGTGCGTGGTTGGAGAGCCTAGGCTAAACATTTGTATCACAGGTTTAAAATCGGTAATTTTGTTCAAAATTTGATATTATTTGTTAGTTTAAAGCTTAAAATATAACTTATTCAACATGTATTTAGCGAAAGTAAGATAGTCCGGCCGTTAAATTGCTTTTGTCAGGTATTATTTTTGCATCTTTTGAATACATTGCGGCATGTGAAACGTGCTTAAATTGGCTGTGTTTCAAACAAAATAAGGGCTCACATTTCAAGTGTGCTGTTATTTACTGAGACGTATTTTTCGCACCGACTCTTTATCTAGTTATTGTTGATCGAAGGTGAAGCGTGAAAGAACGAACAACAATGGATAATTTTTAGAGATGTGCCGATTATGATTATGATTAGTAACAGAGCGGTGTTTTTTTGAAAAAAAAAAAATTGTTTAAAGGTATTACTGTTCATTAAAGTGAAAGAGCTCAATTAAAAATTAAACATATAAAAAAGGCTCGTGTATGGATGAAGCAGTTAATGTTTAGGATTTTTAGATATTTTTTTTACTGTGCGTCATGTACATGCAATCTTATTTCTATATTGTTTAGTTTATGAATAAAAAAATCTACTCTTTTTTCTTTTCTTATTCTAATAACAAGAAATAATTATAAATGTTGAATGTATCTAGAAAAACCGGCAAGAAACACGATTGGGTCGATGTGTTTTTTTTTTATTTTTGAGAAATACACTACCTTTGACTATTTGCTCTCAGTGCATATTATTGACAATCGTTTGTTATTATTTATAGCGTATTTACAGAGGAGGCCTTTTCCAGGCACCACTATCGTCTTTGTAATCTATAATAAACTTTTGACATTAGATATCGCTTGTATTTTTTGTCCACCGTATCTGTAATATACTTTGTTATATTGCTGGAGCACCTCATATTTTTATTAACCGTACTAGATCTAAAATGTTTGTTATCCACAAAATCTATATTATCGTTATGATAACCTCATACGATACTTGCTTTTAAAATAAAATCTCAAAGGCAGAGAAAAACTTCCGATATTTAACACATATCAATCCATAAAACATTCGTTTTATTATTTGGATAGAAAATCAAAAATCAAAATCACTTTATTCAATTTAGGCCCTAAGAAGGCACTCATGAACGTCAAAACTACCACCGGTTCGGAAAACAACCCAGTCATCGAGAAGAACCGGCTAGAAACTCGATCTGGTTTATCTTTTTAACAAATATCTATAATATTTAGAATAATAATATGTTCTATATAATAGTAAATGTGACAAACGCTTTTAATTGAAGCACAGAGATGAGTCAATTCCAGAAATCACCATCGTTCACATATTGATCCACTCTATAATAGCCTTTTGATACCAATACCCGCTTGACATGGCGCATAAATTTGCAATCCGACAAATCGGTAATATCCCTTGGGACTTTGTTGTAAAATGTAACACTATTTCCCAAAAAACTATTATCGGTTTTACTAAGTCTAAAACGTGAGACAACCAGTTTGTTACAATTTCTAGTATTTTGATTGTGCCGGTTTTTTACGAAATCTAGCTTTTAGAAGATTGTTAATAGCTGTGATGCAGTACGAAATAAATTATCTATATTTGATATTAATTTATTATCAATTTTATTCTTTAATCATTCACAGCGTGCATTTTTTAAAGTGGAGATTTATTGATCATAAGCGATTAAATGAAAAGTGCAGCAAGCCATCTGTAATACGTCATTAGTTAATATCTATATCGATGCAACTTTAAAAATTAATCCGATAATAAATCAGATAATCAGATCAGATCATAAATCACGCATATGCAAACAGTATTACAATATCGAACATCAATCAATATTGCATTAATACAAAAAACGTGTATTTATTATCAACTGTTTTTATAAGAGTTGTTGTTTATTACATCTATTTAGTCAGTATTTTGCTTAGGACGCTGTAGGCAGCCTTATTTGTAATAATTTCATTGGGTTTAATAGTAATTATATAATTAAACGATTTATCACAATTATCGACGTGCCAGTTCACGTCGGACCACAATGATTGTCACTGCTGTGCTGATTTTAGCGCTACCACTGTTATTTGTTTATTTCTACAAAAATGCTTATAAGAGACCAGAGAATTTTCCCCCAGGTAAGATTATATGTAATTGAAATTGTATATAGTTTTGTCTCGATTTTCTATGTAAATTCGAACCTTGAAGACTTAACCACGTTTGTGTAAAAATAACTACATTTCCTTTTACTTTGTTCAAATCGTTTTAGTTTAAGATGTGTTAATGACTAAAAATAGTACAAAATATATTAATAATAAATCTGTAGAAAGCAAAAAGCCTATATATTTAATTTCACAAAAATACTTATGGCACATAAGTAAAAAATATATATCTAATAAGAAAATATTTTATGAGTAATATTGATGCAGTTATTTTATTGAATACAACTTAAAATAAATATTAATGCGGTTTTTTATAGATAATAAATCGCTTGAGATCAATGTCAATACTAATGTAATTCAATAAACAAAGATAATACGGTCACCATTTAACAAATTAAAAACGTAAATACTTGCTAGCAAAGTTAATTTATCTGTTTAGATATTAAACAAGGAGTTTTTAACGGGATCTTGGAATGCCATGTAGTGGTCTTTTTATTTTATCCATAGCCTTATGTTATGTTGGCTCTACATTGTGTAATGTTGGTAGTGCTTTACGTAATATACTTAGGTTATTGTGAACAAGTAAAATGGATTGGAAATAATACCACTGAGCATGGATTCCGACTTGCCACAAAAACTTCCAGGAAAGTTCTAACAAGATGGCCACAACAATTATATACCATAAACTCGTAATATCGTTTCTCACTTGACAATGACAGTAATAGTCTACTAGAAGACTGGTTGCCAAAAATGAAATAGAAGAAGATATTAAAAAATATATATATATTTTGTTTTTCAATAGCTGTTGTTTAGTTCATTTTAATTATAGTGGGATGAAGAAAATATAGAAAATAAAATTGAGCGTAATTATTAAATGTTTTAGTATAGAACAAGTCAATAAAAAAATGTAGTACATTAGCAATGGGTACATTAGTAATAAATTAAGGGAAAGATCTAGACAAATCATGCTGTAGTGATTTGATTTATTTGTCAGGTGTAAGTATGAGTGGATAGAGATTTGAAGTTGCCCAGACAATATATGTTGTAGTATAAGAGTTTCTAGATACAAAAGGTTGTGTTCCTTGAAAAGTAAATTTTAGCCTAAGAAAAAAGGCTTTCCAAATGTGCTGTCTTAGATATATATACTACGTTGAAAAATTAAATAACACTGAGAAGAAACTAATTCTAATTTATTGAACTACCCTGGCATCTTACGCATTTTATTTCCTACTAGCTTCTGGCCGCGACTTCTGTCGCGTGGAATAGTTACTCTGGGCTAAAGCTAATACGCTGCGGAAGCTCTCAAAAGGATAAAACCCCGATTTTGAAACTTTCTCCATTGGTGCTCCGCTTCTATTGGTCTTTTTTCGATAAATGATCTTCAAATCGGACCAGCAATTCTTGAGATTAGCGCGTTCAAGCAAACAAATCCTTTAGCTTTGTTATATTAATAGATAAGAATGCAGAAAAAAATAATTAAAACTGCGCTTAATACTTTTATCTTCATATCGCTCATTAGTGATTGTACTAAAGTAAATTTAATTGTTCTCTGAAATCGCAAACCGTGAGGTTCCGTCGTAGAAACTGTTGTGCCCAAGGCTTTGTCCAAGTGAACTATACACTTATTTGTGAGGTGCTATATTTTATTTTATTTATTTATTTATTAAAGGACAGCTAATGGCCAATGTACCACACATGAAATGACGCTATATGTAAATAATTTATAGGTACATTGGTCTTTAAAAGCTACCACAGCATGCGTTACATGGTAAACAAACGAAATCAAAACACTACAAAAACAAACACAATATAATCTTAAATAACAAATAATCCTAGGTAGCTAATACAGTAGAAATATTATGTTACAATAGAATGAAAATGTTCAGTAACAAGAATAGGAAATACAATATCAAAAACGGAAACATAGTAAAGTTATTATTTGTAAATTGTTAGGAAGTTATATTATGAAGCCTGTTAAAAATTACATGATACTTTTTATTGTATAGTGTTTTGTGTGTACAATCGTGTTTTGTGTGTATTATCTAAATCGTGCGATCAAATTGGACTTCGTAAACATCTAATATATTATAATAACGATCATTTTCTTAGTAATTTATATCCTAAATATTTATCTACTATATTATATTTGTTAATATTTAATTGTAGGTAAAATGGTACGACAAACGCTCAATGTAATAGCTCGATGGAATATATTTATCTAATCGATATATTTCGTATGGTTTTATTTTTATTTTATAGTAGCACGGCAAAATGACTGCACGATGCCTGATGGTAAGCACAGTACAATCCAAAAACAATGGCGACCACCGAGTGACACACTATCCATCGCCGGTTGCTGCTGTCATGCCGGCCTGCGAAAAACTGGATATGCACAGGCTGATCCTGAAACGCGACCTGCAGAAGCGAATCACTATGACGGGCTTTTTCGCCATATACATGGTGGTTGCGACCCAGTCAGGCTGTAAAACCCTACCACCCCGCTTTCGCCATTGCCTCGTTTGTTATTCAGCAGGGTGCACCACGTGCAGGTGAGGTTGGCTTGAGTGTCTCAAGTGTTAGATGTTATTCGACACCCCCTTACACCCCAAACTTTTGGTGGTAGGACTTTTTCCGCTCGTCTGGCCAGCTACCACCTTCAAGGTGAAAACTCTTAGTAGAAAATCTGTTATTTATAGGCGCGTTCCGGGAACTACACTTCGTGTCATTCTCCATTCTAGGTTTAGCGTACGTCACAATTTAGACCATATGCTAACGTCCAGCTGTGACTATGGTCACACGTTAAAACCTGTCCAAAAATTAAGTAAAAATATACGAATGACTTAAGTAAACAACCATATATTTATGGTGGTAGAGCCACGCTGAAACTATTATTGGTTTCAGCATGAATAGGTCGGCTCGCCCGGGGTAGTACCACCCTCTCATAGAAAACCGACGTGAAGTAACAGTGCTTGCATTGTTGCGTTTCGTTCGGTCAGTGAGAGCGCCGGAGACCCATCTCCCCTCCCCTCTCCTCTCTCCTCTCCTTTTCCCTCCCCTAACCCTTCCCTCCGAAAGATGGCAACGCACTTACGACTCCTCTGGGGTTGTTAGTGTGCATGGATGGTGGTGATCACTTAACAGCAGGTGACCCACCTGTTCGTTTGCCACCTATGACATAAAAAAAAAAAAAAAAATATATAAACCGGTTAAGTTATATCCGAGTAATAATAAGTGACTAATAACATCTGCGCAATCTGTAATATTCTGCGAACTTATTAAATGCATAAAGAAGTTAACAGTATAGATATGAATAATATTATATAGCAATTAAGGAAAACTTTGTGTTTTCTTTACTTCTTGTATAAAAGTAATTATCAAGTCTGTAACCTAGAAATGGAAGTATGTATATACATATATATTATTTTATTATCCTACATTAAAACAATATGTAGGTATTAATTAATTATAATTGACGTGACGTCATGGCGTTATTACAGTGCTAACTTTATAATTAAATGCACTTAACTGAGATTATGAACGGCCATCATTATAACCTAATGGTTGAAAATAGTTAGGTTAGAAATGTCTTTTGAAGGTTTTTTATGATTCGAAAAAACAATCTCTGGTATGACATCTGTTCATATAAACTTAGAAAATATTAAAAAATAATATTTATGAAGGTATTATTTTGCGGAAATCTTCAATTAAGTACCTAAGTGCACGCTACTTCCGCCCGGTATTGATTAGCCACTGCCCCCTCTATATTTACACAGAAATTGAGAATGTCTGTACTGTAATGTAGCATGTCTGTACTTTTTAAATTTTTGTGGAAAGAATTGTTGCACGTATTTTGGAGTCATTACATAGTGTAAAACAAAGTCCTCTACCTCGTCTGTCTGTCTATTCGCGATAAACTCAAAAACTACTGAACGGATTTTAATACTGTTTTCACAGATCAATAAAGCGATTCACGAGGAAGAATTTGGCGTATAATATGCCAAGGTTTTGTGTAAATTGGTTGAAATACAATGATAATTATTTGAAATGTCGGAAAAAGTCAATCCACTTGGGAGTTTTCATCGAAAACGCTGCCTAATCCTTTTGAGATGTAACAAAACAATGTATGTTGAGGTATTCCCTATATTTTATAGATCTAAAAAGAAGTCTGTAAGGGCATATATCTATCCATTAAGGGCAGCCCACTATACTATACAGTATTAATAATTATCAACTTAAATACGTTAGTTACGAGTATTTTAAGCATTTCATGCACATTTATCTTTATATATGTATATAATTCCCAAATCGGCTGAGTGCCTTAACGCTTAATACTGTATCCGTCTATTGCTTTCGAATCGTACGTCTCCTTTTTTTAGAACATATGATGAGTCCCTGTGTCAGGTCAGGTCGTCAGGTCAGTCAGGTCAGGTCGTCAGTCAGGTCGAAAAAACAAAAGGTCGCCTTATTATAATTTTTCCTTTTATTCGGTATATTTTCAAGTTTATTTGACCACCCTGTTCTTAATAGATTCAAACTTAAGTCTGAATATAGCTTTAACTTCGGCCTTGCGCATAATACACTCAGTTCGATAAAAAAAAAAATTTTCTTCTGTACGTGTGTATGTGACTGAACTCCTCCGACGGTTGAACATATTTTTATGATTATTTTTTGTGTGTTCCATTGGTTTCGACAATGGTTTAGATTCATAATTGAATACGGCAGGTTGCCCTGCGGTCGTATTGTAGGTTTTTTTTAATTATCAGGGTGAGACAATGTCCGCCGGGCCCGCTAGTCTTCTTCTATACTCTATAAATATAATAAAAATGAAGTGGCTGTATGTAATATCAAAATAAAAAAAACTGATTGGGTATGAAAGTACACACGACACCGAAAACAAAAATGCAATTTTTAAAATTTTTGTCGGTTTGTCTGTCTGTTTGTTCCGTGATAATCTCCGAAACGGCTTAATCAATTTTAACAGGAATATGACTGGCAGATAGCTGAAATTACAGCGGGTTACTTGGGATACTTTAAATTAGACTTGATATTAACCGCGGCTTCCTCTGCAATGCTAACTCCAAAACGGTTGGACCGATTTTCATGAAACTTTCACTGGCAGATAACGGACATCATAACAAGTAATTTAATCTATTTTAATTTAGACTAACTGTTAACCGTGGCTTCACACGCAGTGCTATCTCTAAAACGGTTCGACCAATTTTTACGGAACTTTCACCGGCAGATAGATGATCTTATAGAAAGTAATTTAGGTTATTTTATTTTAGACTAGCTGTTACCTGCGACTTCGTCAGCATGAAATTTACAGGTTAATTTATTTACAGGTTTACAGATTTTATAATCGTTGTATTTAATTACGTTATGATATAACTTTTTTATATATTATAGGCGGCAAACGAACAGGCGGGTCACCTGATGGTAAGTGATCATCGCCGTCTATAGACACTAGAAACACCAAGTGCGTTGCCGGCCTGTGTTTGGGGGATGGGGGGAATGGGGAGGGGAGTGAGGGAGGGGATAGAGGATGGGGAGGTGGAAATTCCGGCGCTCTCACTGATCGAACGAAACGCAACAGTGCAAGCGCTGTTACTTCACGTCAGTTTTCTATGAGAGGGTGATACTACACCGGGCGAGCCGACCTATTCATGCTGAAACCAATAATAGCTTCAGCGTAGCTCTACCACCTACATGTCTATAAGTTAGGATTTATTTGTAGCTAATTAATTACTTGTAGAAGATTCTTAAAGTATCATAGTAATTTAACAGAGATTTAATATAACTACTGGCTATCTAGTGTTCGTAATTCAATCAAAATTCATTCAATTTTTAAGTTTTAATATTCTGAGAAAAAAAAAAACTTAATAATACTAAAGTTAATCAATAGATACTACTAGACTACTAAATAAAAAAAAGGGAATCGTTTAAGAAACAGGGGATGATGTAAAATAAATAAATACTTTTAAAAGTTTAGAACAAACTTTAAGTAAGGTTCTCTTTGTTGTTTATTGGTATTTCTTTTGATGTTATTATGTCATGTAAAACGTGACTATGAACTACCACACGATTGTACGGTGTTAACCTTTAAACAGTCACCTCATATATATAGAGCAAGAAGATTTTAATATGATTTTTAAATATATGGTTGTGTTTTAGGTCCACCCAGTTTACCCATTTATGGGGCCTTCTGGATCGTTCTGGCTCACGAATTCAGCAACTTAGCTGGCGCTTTCCGTAAGCTAGGTGAAAAGTACCAGACTAAAATAATTGGACTATTCATGGGACCTGTCCCGACAGTTGTGCTTAACGATCCAGCTGATATCAAGGAAATGTTCTTTCGTGAGGAGTTCGATGGGAGAATGGATATTATTCTCTTCAGGCTGAGGTCCTACTGGAAAAAATTGGGTAAGTTATACCATGAAAATGATATATTTGAAAGAAATCGTAAATCTATACACATAATAAGAAAGTAAATGTAACGTGTCTGTATTTTTTAAATTTTTGTGAAAACAATTGTTGCTACTCTATAAGATACCCATCTTGGAAGAAGTAATAAAATACATTTCAATAAATTTTGGAAATGTTTGTCTACTTGTATAAACACGCATCACTGCTAAAGTACTGCATTCATGATAAAACGTCTTCAAGATAATCATAAAGTATATCTTCGAGTAACATATAGCTTTAGTTTCGTTGAAATCTGTTCGGTGTATCTAAAGTTATCGTAATTTTAATAACGACGCGGCTTAGGTACGCGAGAAAAGTAGATAAGTTAATTCATTCGGATGACTTTATTAATCATTGTTTTTATTACATAAGGTTCCACGCGGACGAAGTCGCGGGCACAGCCAATTGTTAATATTTTCTATTACAATTCCCATCATATCTGTCTGTTATTATATATAATCTTAGTTTATATTAGACATAATAGAAAATATTACTTCAAATGTGAATACATTTTCTCAGGAAAGTAGAGAACAAGTTTATTTCTATTCCTTGTTACCGTTTTACTGTATATATTATTGAACATGGTCCTGTTGAGGTATACAAATGTTACAAGTTGAGTAAGGCGTTGACAATTTATATGAACTGCAACCGTACCTTGATTCACTGTATCTGTATTAATAGATCTACTGTTATATCGAAATACGGGAGGGAATGCTTAGGTTATCGATGATATTGTCTTTGTTGGAGAAAATGCTACTGAGGTTCTGCATAGTACGGTTAAAAATTGGAGAACGTTGGGTTTAAGGGCATTAGAGCAACTGATGATTTAATTTGCGACTTTAGTAATCCATCTCGTTTTATCATATGACCATAAATGAGCTGGCCTTATTAGCTTGCTTTGGTTTTCGTTATATCGGATCACTGATCTAGAATGTCAGTGACTTCGACCGGGACGTGAAGTCTTGTAAAATATATATGAATATTTTTAATGGTGGTAGAGCCGTGATAGAGCCTGAAAGGGTCGGCTCGTCTGGGGTAGTAACACCCTCTCATAGAAAACCGACGTGAATTAACAGTGCTTGCATTGTTGCGTTTCGTTTGGTCAGTGAGAGCGCCGGAGGCCCACCTCTCCTCCCCTCTCCACGCGCCTCTCCCTTTCCCTCCCCTAACCCTTCCCCCCAAAGGACAGCAACGCACTTGCAACTCCTCTGGTGTTGTTAGTGTCCATGGACGGTGGTGATCACTTAATATCAGGTAACCCACCTGTTTGTTTGCCACCTATGCCATAACCACTTGTACATACATATTCAGTGAATAAATAATACCAACAGATAGGCAGTTGTCATTATCGGTAGTTGTTGTAAAAGTCACGGATTTTGTATGTAAATATTTTGCCAACCGAAAAACTAATAGAAAATCACATAAGTTTTGCATGTAAGGAACGAAAGTAACTTTCTTGAAGATCATAATCATTTCAATATCAATTAATCATCCTGTCCGATTTTAACATTTCAATAAATGTCCATAGAAATTACTTAAAACTTGAATCTTCTACTGTATTTGCTTTTAATATCCCACTAGAAACTAGTATTACTTTATTTAGAAATACATTCATTTCAAATGAATAAAGACGAACGGTTTATTTATTTTGAATTAATTAATAAGAATATTTACAGAGTTTTTATTACGTTTACTAAAAATATTATAAACAAAAATTAAACCAGTATAACCCTTACAGGTATATTCTTCACTGACGGCTATTTCTGGCACCAGCAAAGGAGATTTTCACTTCGGTACTTAAGGGATTACGGTTTCGGAAGGCGAGATGAAACTTTAGAGTCTATCGTTGCAAGCGAAATTAAAGAGATGATTGATATTAGAATCAATGGACCTAAGTACCCCGCAGAGAATGTAAGAACATTTATCCCATATATATAATAAGAATGTATATCTAACGTGTTTGTACTTACAAAGATTTTTGTTAAAAAAAACTGTTGCATGTGTCTTGGAACATGTAATAAAATACATTTCAATCATTTTTAGATATATCTGTCTGTTTGTTCGAACACTCATCACTGGTAAAGTACTGAGTTCACGATAAAACCTCACAACCTCAAGAAAATCGTAAAGCATATCCTCGAATAACATTTAGTCTTGCTTTCATTAAAATCGGTTCACTCTATCAAAAGTTATCGTAATTTTAATGGCGACGCAACTTAAGTACGAGAGACAAGTAGATAAGTATATTAACTTAATACATTCAGATAATATCAGATTAGGCCCTCCTCGGCAGCGGCTCAAGCCTAGGTCCGTGCTCTCGGCGTGGAGCCCTTGAGTGCGCTGCTCGCGCGATACATTGACACAAAATCTTATATCACTGCGACAACATTACACATATCACCTCCTCACACGTTCACGCATACACACTTACACGTGAAAGTGGTAGGGATTTATTTTTTTCCCTAATAAAACTGAAATAGTTTAGAAAATTATCTGATACGAAACATATATAAGAGTTGTTGAGGTATGTATTTTTGGTACACATATGTTTCAACAACTCATATATGTATGAATAGTTAGCTTAGCTTGGTTAGCTTAGATAGGTCACGATTGCATGTATCAGGCAACAGCCCAAGCCGAGGTGTGCCGTGCACCCTAGTGCTAGTTGTCGAAATAAAATCGGCTGAGTGCCTTAAGCGCTCGCCTTGGTAGTCCGGTGAAGCTGTTAAGACCTTGCTAGGTCAATAGCGTAGCCAGGAACGATGACGAGGCAAAAATTACTAAACCGATTTTTTTTTTAATGTCACAGTATATAGTGGGTATATAGTTAATATATGCTACAATTTATAAAATAAAATGCCATAATATAATGTGTTAATTGTTTGAAAAATCATATCATGTAAGAGATATTTTTGAGTGCAGTACATCTAACCCCAATTAATGTTATAAACACGAATGTTTGTTTGTTTGGTAATCTCTAACCCAATAACTACTCAACCGATCATCGTATTTACCATACACGTTGTCAGGGTTACAGAAAAGGACATATCGTAAATTGAATCCAGTACGAAGGTACTACTGAGTGACTACTTGACGGACAGGTCAAATCCTTATTTTAAGAAACGAGCGTACATTTCTTTAAATGGCCGGCAACGCACTAGCCCCTCTTCTGGTGTTGCTAATGTCTATGGACGGCGGTGATCACTTAACCATCAGGTGACCCACTTGTTCCTTTTCCCCTTATAATATAAAAAAATCTACATTAACACGAGCAATGCCGCGGGCAAAAGCTAGTAGGTGGTAGAGCCTGAAGCTATTACTGGTTTCAGCATGAATCGGTCAGCTCGACCGGGGTACTACCACCCTCTCGCAGACACCCTCTCGGGGTGTAAGGGGTGTCGAATAACATCTAACACTTGAGACACTCAAGCCAACCTCACCTGCACGTGGTGCACCCTGCTGAATAACGAACGAGGCAATGGCGAAAGCGGGGTGGTAGGGTTTTACAACCCGACTGGGTCGCAACCACCATGTATATGGCGAAAAAGCCCGTCATAGTGATTCGCTTCTGCGGGTCGCGTTTCGGGATCAGCCTGTGCATATCCAGCATTTCGCAGGCCGGCATGACAGTGGCGACCGGCGATGGATAGTGTGTCACTCGGTGGTCGCCATTGTTTTTGGATTGTACTATGCTTACCATCAGGCACAGTGCAGTCATTTTGCCGTGCTACTATAAAAAAAAAAAAAAACCGACGTGAAGTAACAGTGCTTACATTGTTGCGTTTCGTTCAGTCAGTGAGAGCGCCGGAGTATAATAGGAGGATATAAACTTTACCTATGCCAAGTTTCACGTTCATCCGTTCGCGCATTTCTCTCAAAAAGGGATACAAAGTTTGGGCTTCACGTATTAATATATATATATATATATAGAATATATATCCTTTAACCTTTGTCGATAAATGGTCTATAATAACACTGAAATAATTTTTCAAATCGGGCCAGTAGTTCCTGAGATTACCCCGAACAACGTCACAAATTCACAAACTTAACCTCTTTGTAATATTAGTATAGATAATTGTTTTTTCGTGGTTTACAATTTTTTAAAAATTAATTAATTAAAATTAGTGAAAAATGTCTCTTTTCCTATAACTATTGGTTAAATAATTATTCCTTATTTAAAAGTTCCCGGAATAGTTCGAATAATCGATATGAAATTCGAATCGAACCTCATTATTCTATCCGAGCATTATTCGCACACCCCTAATATAAATTAATAAGTTATGCAAATAGTGCAACCAGTTTTTGCGTATTTTAAACAGGTCTTATACACAAAGGAATTATTTGGAATACGCTTGCATATTCATTTCGTTATGAATGCATAATTACTTGTATTCATTTCATTCAATTTGTTTCATTTTCCTTATATTTTCTATTGAAAAATATATGATAAGAATAACGCAATATATAACATTCACTGTGAAGTTTATTTAAATACAGTTAGTTAATTTTTTCTCAAAAAAATAAATCAAGAAACTAAGTCTGTTTCTTCTGGTCCAATCGACCTTGGAGTGACTAAGCACGTTTAGTTTGTGTCACCTCCTTTGATCCCCAATATTATCAAACAATATCGAATGACACATAGATTAAGTCACGTTTTTCGTAAGCTTTTGTTTATAATGAACGTAAAAGCATCCATTATGATAAGAATGCACGTGAGTTCATACAGGTTTTATGTTATTTATAAATGTCCACCAGGTTTTTTTAATTATATTTATTTATGGTATTATGATTATATTTATCATGATAAATTAAATATTTCTTTAACAAGATAGAATCTGTATATCAGTATTAATTGCGCAGGAGGCTAATGTATTTCGATTATATTATCTTTATATATGTCAGAGTATATATGTAGAGCCTGTAGAGAGCCGAGCACACGGATGGCATTATCCTCCATTTGTATGTATTTTCACAACACTACCGACACTTTGAAATGAAACGACGACTTCTTCGATTCTTTGTCTTTTAATACTTTTACAATAATCTCAGAGACAAACCCTCGGAGACAATAATTATCACTTAGCGACAATAACGATAGATCTCACGATCTCACAAATAGTAATGAATAAATGAACCTTGTACACACTCTTGCAAGCACTTATAAAGGAATCGCCTACCTTCACCTACCGACAATCTAAGTGAAGGAAGTTGTAGTTTAACGAAGTACTTAATCTATGATGTTGTACATAGTTACACTTGATGTTCGCTAATAATTCTAATTATAAATAAATAACTATTTTAACACCATACATTGAATAATTACGATGTCATTAATTATTTCAAAGTAATTCACCGTTGTAACAACCGAAGTACTTACAAATCCTTATTTGCTATAAAACTCTTTTTAGATCGACAATTATTCTAGTAATTACAAAGTAATACTAATAACATAGTACAATGCCAATATGTTTTAATTACATTGTTATTCATTCTAAATAGCAACTTTACAATTCTATCTCGACTGCACATAGAATGGATTTCCGGTTTTAATAAATAACAAAAGGTTCCAAATGTTACTTAAATCTAGAATAATTCTATTACAATTTCACATGTCCGATTTTAATTATCGTGACACTAATTTAGGTCTACTTTAAATCAAGAATCAAATCAAGTTAGAAATGTTATTGCACGACGCCACTATTTCTTAAGATGGTGTCTCGCGTCGTATGGCGTGACACCGGCTTATTTAGTTACTTCTATCAGTGCTTATATGAATAAACATGTGGAATGCTTAGAAGTTATGAACAGTTTAATCAATCTAAATTACTCAATAATTTACAAGAATCCACATTAACAATAATTAAATAGAAGTGCATTAACAACACATTGCCTATATTGATTAACATAGAAAATAATAGATGGCGGTGTTAGCAAACTTTCGACTGCTGGATGCTCCCACTATGACACGGCCATTCTGATCGTCGGTGCGCGCTCTGCACCAGACGACTGCCCTGCCCTGGTGACGAGCAGACGATTTCCCTGCCCTGGTGATGAGCAGACGACTGCCCTGCGCTGTTGAGTAGTCGACTGCCCTGCGCTGCTGATGAGCAGGCGACTGCCCTACGCTTGTGATGAGTAGTCCACTGCCCTGCGCTGGTGATGAGCAGGCGACTGCCCTGCGCTGCTGATGAACAGGCGACTGCCCTGGTGCTGGTGATGAGCAGGCGACTGCCCTGCGCTGGTGTGATGATTATGTCGAAACTAAAAAAATTTTTTTTATTTTTTGGTATCCCTTACTTTTTGTCTTGCGTTATGGTTTGAATTGCAATTTCCATTGGTATCGACAGTATAACAATCGCAGCAAAAACCAAACATTGCATTGTTCCAAACATAAACCACATAACTCAAGCTCTGCCGAGTTAGTTTGTCGATACCAATAGAAATCTGCTGCAATTCAAACCATAACCCAAGACATCCAATTAGGCAAAATCTAGAAGCTCCGCCTATGTTGTTGACGCTTTGTGAGTAATGCGAGCGAGAGCTACACTCATCGTTTGCAGGAATGAGGCACTGTTCCACGAGCAGACTGTATCACTCCAACGGCAAGGAACCCCATTAACAATTGCCTCACGGATCACAGTATTCCGCTCCGCATCGACGTTATGTGACCACACCATTCT
>MU158732.1:854795-889057 GCA_015888305.1 Antheraea pernyi | reverse complement strand
GATGATATTCTTTATAAATAAAACTAATTAATTTCAAACCATTTTATTTTTTCCATTGCAAAGAACATATTTCATTTTATTAACCATTATGATATTATGATTTCACCGTAAACAATGAAAAAAAAGCATTAAACGTAAACATATGACTTGGGAGTGACGCCATTTTGAATACATGCGTCTATAACAGGTGCTACCACAATTATCGCTAACTTACTTTTTTTATTTACAAAAAATTACATCTGACACATTATTGTTCATAATAAAAATGTGTGGTAATACTAATTTGATGTTTTAGCGGCGTTTCAAAGCTAGAGAAAAACCAAACATTCGAAAATTATTTAAATATTTGCCTGTTCAGGTTCGATATGCACCAATAAACGCAACGTTTACTGGCAGCCAAGTAGCCCGCACGTTGTTCGGAAGAACATAAAGATATAAAAAAAAACTGGCTTATTTAAAATCGCTCTCGAAACTGTTGCTAGCTCTTAGACGAATAGTTATAGGCAATTGAATGTTGACGCGTTGCTCATATCTTTTTCATATTTATATTTTTTTTCAATACAATGGAGAGTGAAAAAGTTTGAATACAATTAGAAGATAGTTATGATAAAGTAAGTGGTAGAGATAATTATTTAATTTTATTTTTACGTATTGTGTATGTGCAGAGTCTATGTACAGTAGGTTAGGTGTCCTGACAGAGAAAAAGAGAGAGAGAGTATAGAGTATATATAATATCTGCGGATAAAATTTTAATTTCAATAGCAAACCGACTCAAGGATTACCTATTGATAAATTCACTTTTATTAACTTAATCATCCGAGATCACACATTGTTCAATATATCATTATTTTATTTTATAAATATATTTTATCGTTTAATTTACAATTTAACTCTAGCAACATGATATTTTATAATGTAAACTATACTGACTATATAGTAAACGTCTACAAAAAAGAGAAAGGAACTTCGTTTCAACCGGGGGTCCATTGACCCATCAAGCTTTTTTTTAGATTACCACCAATATATGTAGATTAGTTTTTATCTTAATTGAACCCGGTAGATGATGTTACGAACGGGTTCTAGGCTTATTTTAAAATATTTCTCACATACTATCTGGGTATATGTTTGAGTGAGTCCCTTGATAGTTTGAATTCACAATTGGAAACTGTATGTGTGTCTGCAATCGGGTTTTAGGTTTTTCCAAATACAATTGAAACCGGTGATAACCGATTTGGTGCAGGCGAAGTTGCACGGGTCAGCTAGTAATTATCTATAATTCAAGTTTTAGTAACAGAGTACGTGTTTAATTATTTTTACTACAACTTTACAATAAAAACGCAACCTTTTACGCACAATAGATAATGAAATTAAATCTGTTACTGAATTACGTTTATTAGCCGTTTCGAATAAAAACATATGAATACTGAGTACAGTTTATACAACATATTTTTTGTTTATATTATATTAGTTTAGTTTATACAGTTATTCATACAAATTTATTAAAATTAGAACCGAATATATAAACATTGACTGACAGTCAAGGCTGTAGCTAGGAGGGGGGCATTGTGGGGCAATGTCCCACTTTGAAATCACAATGCCCTACCTTAAACATACCAAAAACTAAGCTAAATTATTATAATTAAATTGTTTGTTCATAGTTTGAGATTTTAAAAAGTTTGTGATTTTTTTTATTTCCACCCTACCTGTAACCAATACTGCCCTACCTCAAATTCAATTCTAGCTACAACTCTACTGACAGTTCAAACAGTTTTCAAGACGTGGAAATTAGTTTGCATCATCTATACTAATATAATATTATAATTTAATACCAATATTATAAAGAGGTAAAGTTTGTGAGTTTGTGACGTTGTAGGTGGTAATCTCAGGAACTACTGGTCTGATTTCAAAATCCTTTCAGTGTTATTTAGCTCATTTATCGAGGAAGGTTATATCATCACGCTAAGATCAATAGGAGCGGAGTACCATTGAAGAATCTTTCAAAATCGGGTTGTTTTTCCTATTAAGAGCTTCCGCTGCGTGTTATCTTTAGCCCAAAGCTTCGATCAACAATAACTAGATAAAGGGTCTCGTACAAAATCGAAGCTGAATCCTGACCGCGTAAATATACGAGTATACTTATGTGTAGCTATTTGTTTACTAAGAAAGGGAGAAAAAATGTTTTAAAACAGTTTTTAGTTCAACCTAATTACAACCATAACACCTACTAATAAAATCACAAATGTTCAAAATATTATCTAATACTTACGATAAAACGAGCAAAGCAATAAATTACTCCCCTCACAAATGAAAAGACAACATTAACAATATTTAGTGTGAATTCAAGCTTAACACGTAATGAATAAAGTACGTTTTCCCGTTATTGTGCGTAGCAAGGCCAATCATTTGTATCACAGGTTCAAAATCGGTAATTTTATTCAAAATTTGATATTATTTGTTAGTTCAAAGCTTAAAATATAACTTATTCAACATGTATTTAGCGAAAGTAAGATACTCAGGCACTTAATTTTTCTTTTTTTTATGTCATAGGTGGCAAACGAACAGGTGGGTCACATGATGTTAAGTGATCACCACCGTCCATGGACACTAACAACACCAGAGGAGTCGCAAGTGCGTTGCCACCCTTTGGGGGGAAGGGTTAGGGGAGGGAGAGGGAGAGGAGAGAGGAGAGGAGAGGGGAGGTGGGCCTCCGGCGCTCTCACTGACCGAACGAAACACAACAATGCAAGCACTGTTACTTCACGTCGGTTTTCTGTGAGAGGGTGGTACTACCCCGAGCGAGCCGACCCATTCATACTGAAACCAGTAATAGTTTCAGCGTGGCTCTACCACCATCAAAATGAAATTGCTTTTTAGGGTATTATTTTTGCATCTTTTGAATACACTGCGGCATGTGAAACGGGCTTACATTGGCTGTGTTTCAAACAAACGAAACAAAATAAGGGCTTACATTTCAAGTGACCTGTTATTTACCGAGACGTATTTTTCGCGCCGACCCTTTTTCTAGTTATTGTTGATCGAAGGCCCAAACTAACTATTCCACGCGAACGATCGCGGACAGAGGCTAGTCTTATATATAACTAGCGGACCCGGCAAACGTTTCGCCACCCTGATAATTAAAATAAAAAGATAGCTAATCGAACTGATTAATTCGATTCGAAATTAGAATTGAACATTCAAACTATTTGAATATTCGAATGATATCGTCGCGTTGAGTTTCGTTTCAGCTTTACCTTTCCCTCAAAGTGGTGAGTGATTCGTGTTTTATACCTACAGTATATTCACATCTTATATATTAAGGTAAGCGGTGTGTCCTGGAATTGTGGTGCCACAGTGAATGGAGTTTTTTTAGCAGTGAACGCGCAAACTTGTGTCTTACTAGGGTTGAAACGAACTAAATTGTTCCGACCCCATTCGGATACTTTACACAGTGTGTTCTGGATCTGAGACACAAGTTGTTCACGACTCTCTACCACAATAGATCGAGGGATGTTTGCACGGCCCGTATAATATGCATCTCCAGTACTATCGTCTGCATAGCAATGAATGCCATCAATGGACAGCATATCATTGATATGCAGCAAAAATAATGTTGGAGATAATACGGAGCCTTGTGGGACGCCAGCATTTATGTCCATGCTTTCGGAGCAGCTACCATCCACTACTGTTTTTGAATGTTTGGATGTTTGTGAACTGTTTGAATGGGATGGGACTTAACATCAGCAACATACCTGGAACTTTCACCTACAATATGTCACCCTCGGTGCTCACTTAGACTATATAAGAAAGTAATTAAAATTTTAAGTTATACATTAACGAACAATATGTGTTAAATCTTTTATTATATGGATATAATATGCCCGTATTGTCGATATAATTAAGTTAGTCTTATATGTTGTTATAATCACTAAGTTATATAGACGCAAGCGCGGTAAATAAAACAAAATGGCCGCCAAATTGACCAAAAAGATAATATAATTTAAATTATATACAAACATAAGACTTTCAATTGTGTATATTTATTCTTGAAGCCCAGTAAAGCACACGTCTCACGGGGTTTTTTTACAATAAACAACATATTTTTGATGAATTTAACACGAACGAATGCACAGGGTAACAGTTCAATAAATAAAATAGAATATGTCAACTGTTATACTTTCGGATATCTGCCAGTAAAATTCCCGTTAACATATGTCCAGCCGTTTCGGACATAACGCGGAACAAACAAACAGATAGACAAAATATAATAATAAAAAATACCGACAAGATATTTAAAAAAAAATTGTTATTTGTAGTCATATCCATTCATCAAAAAGTTGTTATTTTCATTTCACATACACACACTTTATTTTTATAATACGTAATAAATAACAAATAAAAAACTGGAAACAAAACAAACGTAGAATAAACATTTTGATTAGAAACTGTAACAAAAACTTTTAAAATGTTTGCGATAGAAAGTTACCACGTTACCATGGCAACTTATAATACTTAACATTAACACGCAGCTAAAAGTTCAAAAAAATAGCCCGATTTTGAAACATTCTTCAATGGTGCTCCGCTCTTATTGGTGTTAGCGTCATTATATATAACCTATAGCCTTCCTCGATAAATGAGCTATTTAAAACCGAAACAAACAAACTCTTCAGCTTTATATATTAGTATAGATTAGTAGAAACTACTCTAATATGACCTGAATAACGACACTACAGTAGTAACGTACATAAGAAGTAAATTATATCGTCGAATATGATATATGATACTGTTAACCAATTATAATATAAATGCAAATTTAAGAATGACGAATCTATACTAATATATAAAGCTGAAGAGTTTGTTTGTTTGGTTGAACGCTATGATCTCAGGAATCACAGGTTCGATTTGAAAAATTATTTCGGTGTTAGATAGCTTATTTATCGAAGAAGGCTATAGGCTATATATCATCACGCTAACACCAATAAAAGCGAAGCCCCAATGAAGAATGTTTCAAAATCGGGCTGTTTTTTCCTTTTAGCTGCGTGTTAACGTCAGTGTTATATACGTTGCCATGGTAACGTGGGAACTTTCTATCGTAAACATTTTTAAAGTTTATTTTGTGTTTCTGTTCAAGATGTTAATTTTACGTCTGTTTTGTTTTCAGTTTTTTTTATTTGTAATCTATTACGTATTATAGAGGAAGGCTATAGGCTATATATCATCACGCTAAAACCAATAGAAGCAGAGCACCAATGAAGAATGTTTCGAAATCGGGCTCTTCGATAAATAAGCTATCTAACACCGAAATAATTTTTCAAATCGAACCTGTGATTCCTGAGATCATAGCGTTCAACCAAACAAACAAACTCTTCAGCTTTATATATTAGTATAGATAAGAAAGTTCACAGTTTTTCTTATAAAATTACTAGCGGGCCCGGCGGACGTTATCCTCCTCTGATCATTTAAAAAATAAATTGACAAATTATATACCTAAACCTTCCTCATGAATCACTTTCTCTACTGGTGAAAACTGCATGAAAATCCGTTTAGTAGTTTTTGAGTTTATCGCAAACATACAGACAGACGTGGCAGATATTTGTTTTATAATATGTAATAATTTCAGTCTTCTGTCAATATTTTTCAGGACGTTGTTAACGGAGAGCTAATATATCTACCACACTATCTCGACGTGCCTTTTATGAACGGGTTGTTACATTGTTTAACGAGAATAACATTGCCGAGGTCTGAATATCATAATCTTTGGGAATTAGGTCGTGGCACACTGATGTTTCAACGGAACTCTACAGATATGGGTGGTGCCTTATCATTGACCCCATGGCTAAAAGATGTTTTACCAAACTACAGCGGATACAATGCTCTGGTTAAAGGAAATCAATATTTATTAGACTTTTTCAGGGTAAGAAATGTTCATTAGTATTTAGAAAGTATTATAAAAGAAGTCAGTGTCCTCCTGTATTGTATATTAAAATATTCTTAATTTTCTTTTGTTCTTTGTAATTGACTTTTTTTCTGATTTGTGAGATTATCTAAATAGATAAACCTAAATGAATTAAATTTAATGATTAAATTTACTCAGATGGGAAGCCAACTATTAGCCCGTAGTTATAGTCCGCGTCAAACTTCTTGACCGCTCTGAAGTAAATGCGCATAATACAAATTTAGGTAACAGAATTATGTCCTCCCTCCTAATTCTATTTCTTAATCGATATATATCTAAGTTTGCCTATATGTATGTTTGTGGGAAACATACAATAACTCGGTCTGAACACAAATTAATTATCTTCGTTTTCGAATGACATTTTTAAATCGATCTCCTTCGTATATGACACTCTCTGCCATAGACAGTGTACACTCTGTATCTCCATGACATTGGCGGAATTGTGTATTGCTTAGACACGGCGCCATAAATTAAAGAAGAAGACGAGACGTGGAAGAGGTGAAGGCAGAACAGGTTCGCCCGCGCGTTCCTCGCCCCCTATTACATCAACGCTGACACGTGTGGTCACTGTTAGACGTCAGTGTTAGTTGCAGTGCAGTCTCATTCAGAATAGTTTCGTTGTTATCAATTGCATGTTATTGCTATTTTCGTTTTTTCCTTTTTCTTGTTGATATTTGTTATTATTATTGGTTATTATTAGAGCGTCTATCCACGTCGAAAAATGGTATCTATGGAAACTGTCGGTCCACTATAAATTAATGTTTATTACGAATTATTTATTTACCACGAACGTGTTTCATCTACAATAACACACAGTATATGTATATGCTACTAAATAAAAACTACAGACAGAAACAGATACTGTATAAGGCGGATCATTCCATTAAAGTACGCGATCACCCAAAACTCACCGACCAGGTGGTGATAAAATGTAATGTAATGGAACTAATTATAACTGAGAAATACATAAAGTAATTGATATTATTCTATCTTTGCATATTACTTATTATTCAGCTACTATTGTTCATTTGCAGTTTTTACTTTTATTTTGATAATCCAGTTTATTACTGGTCTAGTTTAATCTTTATTGTCTGGTTATTTTTATCTTGTAGGAGCTTCGGCTCACTACTAGAATATTCGAGACTGACACGGAAAGCGTAATTATAAAACTTGGAGTGCGTAAAATAGACTGTTTATTAAATTGATCATAATAGGTATATATAGAGACACGAGACATTACATTTAATTGTTCAATTGTTTGAACGACATTCTATTTATAATATTTACAAAAGTTTCAGCCAGCCTAACAAAGAGGATGACATTCTCGGTAGCTACAATCTCTAATCGTTTCCAAATAGTCTATATGTATTCTCAATTCAAATAAATAAATCTTCATAAAATGTTGTGAAATCGTTTACAATATTACCCAGCCGGTGTCATATCTTCATTTCATATATAAAATCTTCTGAATTTAACAACGTGGTGATCATACTGCCATATTCCTCTTATTTAATATAATAGGCAAAAAAGTATCCAATCACAAAAACATATTATACTAGTTGCCCCCGCGAACTTCGTTTTGCCTTAATATCATTTTTTTTGCTTAGCTACCTTTTTAGTAGATACCTACATACCGACATATGAAACATTTTGATATGCTGCTCCATAGAGATTGATCGTTTTTGCGGAATACAAACTCGGAAAGCAAAAATTTTAAAGCAAACTGCAGTGAAATGGTAAAATTACATACGTCAATTCAAAAAAGAAAAAAAAGCATCGTATACGGATGCGTTCAAGTTACTAATAGCAAAATGAAATTGCGTTCACAATTATAGAAAACTGATATTTAGGTTTTTCCGTGCAATTTTTACAATTTATGTTTCTATAAAAACCTTTCTCAGAGTTCATGGAATAAATCAAATAAAAAATTACTCCAATTGGACAAGCCGTCTTGGAGTTTTGTGCTCAGCAACATATTATGCGATTCATTTTTATTTATATAGATTGTACGTATAGTAAATATCAATACAACTTAAGGATTAATAATTGTCATATAATAACATTTTGACTATATTTGGTACTAGCTGACCCGTGCCCACTTCACTGGGCGGTAATAGGCATTATCAAGCTACAACATTTTTCTAGAACTCAATCATATATCTCTCATCGTTAAGGCAGCGTTCGTAAGAAACGTTTTACCATTTTTTCTCCGACTCCCCAGATATTACCCCCTACAACCTCACAAACTTTACCTCTTTATGATATTAGTATAGATAATATAATTAGTTAATAGCTTTTGCCCGTGACTTCGTACGTGTGGAATGGTTATTTTGCGTTAAAACGCTCTGAAAAGGAAAAAATACCCCGATTTTGCAACATTCTTCATTGCTGTTCCGCTCCTATGGATCTTAGATATATCGTGGATATATCGTGATGATATATAGCCTATAACCTTCCCTGATAAATGAGCTATATAACACTGAAAAAAATTTCCAAATCGGGCCAGTAGTTCCTGAGATTACCCCTTACAACTTCACAAACTCACAAACTTTACCTCGTTATAATATTAGTATAGATTAAGCACTTGACTGTACTATGCGCAAAACTGAACATATAGCTACATTCAGAGAGGCCAAAAAGTTTGACGCGGACTTTACTCGTGCAAATAATTCCTGTCGTAGCAAAGATTACATTTAAATAGTAATAGAGGCTGTGACAGCTACAATAGCTTTATCCACACAACCTCAAATAAACATTGAAAACATTTACCTCAACCATCTTATCATAGCAATATATATAATTTTCGTTGAAATTATTTGAAAATAAAAATGATCTGTTGACCCACATATTATTATACCGTTACAGAAAATTATAAGTGAAATAATAGCGTCACACGACGAAAACTACGATCGTCACTTTTTGGATATGTACGTAACTAAGATGAATGAGGAGTTAAGAGCGAAAGATCGAAGTACATTTTCAGGTAATATATGTTTATAATAAGGACTTTCATTATCATATTATGTACTAGCTGTGCCCGCGACTTCGTCCACGTGGAACCTGGCGTACAAAACAGTGACTAATAAAGCAACTGAATGTATTTAGCCCATTTGCTTATCTAATTTTCTCTCATACTTAAGTCGCGTCGTCATTAAAATTACAATAACTTTTGATAGAGTGCACCGATTTTAAGGTTTTATTGCTTCGATCAACAATAACTAGATAAAGGGTCACGTACAAATCGAAGCTAAAAGGCGTCCGCGTAAATATATACTTATGTGTAGCTATTTGTTTACTAAGAAAAGGAGAAAAAAAGTTTAAAACTGTTTTAAGTTCAACCTAATTATAACCATAACACCTTGTAATAAAGTCACAAATGTACATAATATTATCAAATACTTACGATAAAACGAGCAAAGCAATAAATTACTCCCCTCACAAATGAAAAGATAACATAAATAATATTTCGTGTGAATTCAACTTTAACACGTAATTAATAAATTACGTTTTCCCGTTATTGTGCGTGTTTGTGTCTTGCGAGGTCAAACATTTGTATCTCAGGTTTAAAATCGGTAATTTTGTTCAAAATGTGATATTACTAATTAGTTTAAAGCTTAAAATATAACTTATTCAACATGTATTTAGCGATAGTAAGATACTCCGGCCGTTAAATTGCTTTTTCGGGTATTATTTTTGCATCTTTTGAATACACTGCGGCATGTCGAAACAGGCTTACGTTGGCTGTGTTTCAAACAAACTAAGCAAAATAAGGGTACACATTTCAAGTGAGCTCTTATTTATTATTATTTTTCGCGCCGACCCATTATCTAGTTATTGTTTATTGTTGATCGAAGTTTTATTGTGAACCCAGTATTTAACGGTGATGCGTACTCATAGAAAGAGATAGACATTTCTAAAAATGATTGAAATGTATTCTATTACTTATTCCTAGAAACAATTCTTTTCATGTAAATTTAAAAAGTACAGATACATTACTAAGCTGCTCTGCTAAGCTGTTAAGATTTTTTTTTTCTCGAATTGACTACGCTATTGACCCGGCAGGGCTTCACCGGACTACGGTGTTAACATTTACATTCTTATTATATGTATAGATAATTATTGAGCGAGTTTAATATCGTCATGATCTATCATGAATATAAATCAAATTACCATAATAATAAATCTAATCTACTTTTATATATCAAGTATAGTACGATATGAGGCATATAGAATCAAAGACAGCTAAGTGCCACAAGTTCTAAAAATGAACTGAGTATGGAGCCATCTAGTCTTATTGGTTGCAAATCACTTTCAATCCGATATACACCTATTCATTTGTGAATCATGCAATTTCGATTGTATGGTTCACAAATGTATATATGTATGAATAGCTTAGAATAGTTAGCTAGGACAGACGTGTCTTTTTCGGTAACAGCCCAAGCCGAGGTGTGCGTGCACCCTTGTGTATGTTACCCAAAACCAAAATCGGCTGAGTACCCTAAGCGCTCGGCCTTAGTAGTCCGGTGAAGCTGTAAAGACAGGTCATGCCAGGTGCTTGCCAGGTCAATAGCATAGTCAGTTCGAAAAAAAAAAAGGTTGCAAATCACCATTTAATTCGTACAAGAAATAAAATGCAGCTAATGCTTTTAATTTTTGTTTTAAAATTGATTTTGGGATCAAATACATTTAAGTACAACCAAGTCATCAAATAAGAAGTAAAGTAAGAATAAAATACAGTTAAGGAATTATCGCATTTTTTTTTTATTTCTTGAACTTCTCTTTTAGAGCTGATGGCCATAGGCAGGCAAAATCAATAGCCTATGCCACTCCCTAAAATTGAAACTTTGAATATAAGTAAAACTCCAACTCTGAGAATAGATAAACATTTTTTTCGTTTCCTGCAAATTTGGTCTGTATGCACTTAGCTGTTTTTGATTTTATATGCCTCATATAATCATATAAATTCAAGAATTATTCAAATGGTTTTTTAGCAATATCACTACTGATTCTATATTTAAACTTGAACTGTGTACTAGTAAAATGAGCTGCTGTTCACTGGCAGTAATTTATATTACTGTTTACATATTCATTGTAACTATTCCTCTAAAGTTACTCCCATACCTGCGTGTATCAGCACGAAGTTATGTCTATGGTCACACTAAATGCAGATGTAGGGATACATTATCGTTATGCGTTACGAACTATCGGGCTGCGTGACAATAAACGCAGCACGATAACTCGGCTGGTGGTTTTTACACACATCAAAGGAGCTTAGCGGACACTAATGTCGAGTTATTGGATTGACACAGGTGTGGCCTTTATCGGAATGATTTTTGACGTTAATTTTAGCGAGACAAGTAGTCGAAGCTTCGTTTTACGCAGATATGGGAGTAGCGTAATAGCTAGCAATGTTTTCGAGAGAGAATTTTAATAAACCTGGTTCTTTCATATATCTTTCCCTATGCTCTTTCGAATAGCGTACGGGCTGTCTCTGGTTGCCGGTAAACGTTGCGTTTATTAATGCGCATCACATCTTTACTAGTGAAAATAATGATTTTTAAATTGAAAGATTTTAAAAATTGTAAGATTTTTTCTTTTTCACTAACTTGTATGTTAAACGCTATTAAAAACGTGAATTTCTTGATGATTTAAACTTCAACTTCAAAATATATTATTTAAAAACATATTTTGTACGAGGAGCATAGGTTATCTGAAACTCAAAATATTATTATCAGCGAAGGGTACAGGTTATTTTAGAATATAAAACATTATTATCAACAACACTCTTAGAAATCATAAAGTATTTGTAAATACTACAAGACGAGAATGGTCACATGCAAAATTGATGTGTACGGGTCCGCGGGCACAGATAGCCACTGTATTTTATTATGCTATATTATAAATCTTGGCTTTATCGCTTGCCCACGATCTCATCCTGATCTTAAATGGCGGTTTGGTTTAAAGATGGTAAACACGATAAAAGCTAAAGCGTAATTAACTCTCAAGTGTAGCTGTTGGTACACACCAATAGTTGCTTAGCGGCAGATTTCCAATTTTAAGATAATAGTAATTCTACGTCCAGATTGGACGCTATAATCAAGCAACGAGGGGGGCGTGTGACGTTCCTTTCAAACAGATGCATTAACACGTAGGTATCCTGAGAGTCGCTCGGGCGTCGCTCTTGGACGCTGCATGCCCCGCCGAACGCAGATTCACTCAGGCCATACACTAAGAAAGGCGGGCTTAGAAGAGTAGTATTATTACGATTTTATCTTCTCGAAACGCGGTCGATCGACGTGGGAACTTTAAACAAACAATTTACTTTAAAATCTAAGTATAACTTATTGTATATACATCGATCGTTGAATTATTACGTTATCTATACCAGTGGTTGGCAACCTTTATTACTTAGCGACGCATGAACATGCTCTTTACAAATTCGCGACACTCTTATATAATTACAGAATTTTTTTATGGTACAAAAGTATCGAATGTGAGGAATTGTAAATCTCGCAACACCCTTGATAGGCACTTATGACACACCGATGTATCGCGAAACGGTGGTTGACAATCGCTGATATGTACTAGTGAAGGTCCACCGGCCGAAACTTGACTATAATTTATAAAAATATTAAGCTAAAATTGAGTTTAAATTTTAAGTGTAAGTTTAACATTGTTGATGTTGTTTTGGCAAAGAGTAAATAAAGTTTTTGTACGAGTATAGTATATAGGTATTATAAAAATACAGGTTCCTGGAGGTTCATTTCGAAGAGATTTTACTATAAAGTAGATGTACTCGCAGCTCCGCACGCGTTTTTTAAAAATTATATTAATGGAATATAAAGTTGTGAGATCATGTACAATAATAGAAATGCCCTTTAAAACAATTATAAGTACGTCATACACACCACTTACAGTAACGTGTAACGTATCCATTAGATATATAAATACTAACAGTGTGTGAAATAAGGCTTAACATCAGCAACATATTTGGAACCTTAACCCACCAAATAACTACCTCAGTGCTCACTTACACTGTATAAGGAACTAAGAAACAATAACTTAAAGATGTTATTATAATGATATATGCCCATATTGTTAATAAGTAATACGGTTATGGTCTAATCTTTTATTAGAAAAGCCCATTCTATGTTCAAAATTACTATTAATAATTATAATGTTGAATTGTAAACAATGAATGAGATGACGTCTTGAAATCTTGCATAAATATAATCGAGATATAAAGCTTTATATCTGTCTAAGCAGTTTTTAATATTTGACAATTTAAATAGTACTCATTGAACTCGATACAATATTCTTATATGTTACTATGGTTACTATGTTATGTAGACGAAAATGCGGTAAATAAAACAAAATGGCCGCCAAAATGACCAAAAAGACAATATAATTCAATTTACATACATAGACACAGATATATAAATTTCAATTATATTTCTTCTTGAAGTCCAGTACAACGCACGTTTTACGCACATGTTTATACTGAATAACATATTTTTGCTAAATTTCGTGCGGACGACGTCGCAGGTAACTGTTGTCTAAAATTGGATATCCTAAATTATTTCTTATAAGGTCAGCTATCTATCAGTGAAAGTCGCGTAAAAATCGGTCGAACCATTTTGGAGATAGCACTGAGGACGAAACCACGGTTAACAACAAGTCTAAATTAAAATATACAAAATTATTTATTATGATGTCCGCCATCTGCCGGTGAAAGTCCCGTGAAAATCTGTCAAACTTGTGGACGCACCCACGGTTAACAGCTAGTCTAATTTCGAGTAGCCTAAGTAACCCGTTGTAATTTTCACTATCTGCTTAAGAAATTCCCGTTAAAATCGGTCCAGTCGTTTCGGAGATTACCCGGAACAAACCGACAGACAAACCGACAAACATCGTGTGTACTTCCATACCCAATCAGTAAAAAAAATTGATATTACATACATACACTCCATTTGTATTATATACTTGTACTTATACTTATAGGAGTGGATTGCAATATGATAGACTTAATAAATTATAAATGATCTATTTCGCAATTATTCCACATTTTTTACATATAAAGTTTAAGTATGCCAAATCTTACACCCCTATGTGCAATGTGTTTAAAACAAGGTGCAAGGTTTTTCTTCACATATTATTAACTAGCTTTTGCCCGTGGATTCCCCGTATTAATGTAGATTAGAAGCGTGGGAGCAGAATTTTATGACGATTGATTGCGAAGATAATGTGTGACAAACAAACAAACTCAGATTCGTATTTATAATATTAGTTACGAATAGGACGATAAGCTTCAATTGTAGTCATTTAAAAGTAGTTGCAAAGTCTGTTATAGATTTTTTCACTAAGTATTTTATTATTTATTTCTCTTAAACAGTTTGCAAATTAATATGGCATTTAGTATTTATTCACCACGCGACGCATTAATCAGTAAATAACGAATTATTAACGAAATAAGCAGGAAATCAACTTCGTAAGCGATAACTCACACGTGTATAATCTGATAACTAATTTAAAAATGATTTATTAAGATATTCTTGATGTGTTCGCATAACTCTAGAAGGTTTTTTGTCTCACTAATTCGTTTTACATAAATCACTTTTAATTTAAAAAAATCATACTATTTTATAAATTGAATTGTGCTTTGATTAATTTGAAAATTTATGATTTTAAAAAAAGACCTATTTGATTGAAGAAGGCGTTACTTTGCGGAAATCCATAATTAAATATTATCGTGGACGGTACTTTGCACTTCCGCTTGGAATTGATTGAACACTACTCGCCCGCTTGCACCGGAAGAGTCAACATCGATCTGAAGATGCTTCGTGATCATCGATCAACAATAACTAGATAAAGGTTCACGTACAAATCGAAGCTAAAAGGAGTCCGCGTAAATATATACTTATGTGTAGCTATTTGTTTACTAAGAAAAAAAGTTTTAAAACAGTTTTAAGTTTAACCTAATTACAACCATAACACCTAGTAATAAAGTCACAAATGTTCAAAATATTATCTAATACTTACGATAAAACGAGCAAAGTTATAAATTACTCCCCTCACAAATGAAAAGACAACATAAACAACATTTAGTGTGAATTCAACCTTAAACCGTAATAAATAAAGTACGTTTTCCCGATATTGTGCGTGTTTGTTGCGTGACGAGGCCAAATATTTGTAACACTGGTTTAAATACGGTAATTTTGTTCCAAAAATGATATTATTTGTAAGTTTAAAGCTTAAAATATAACTTATTCAACATGTATTTAGCGAAAGTAAGATATTCCGGCCGTTAAATTGCTTTTTCGGGTATTATTTTTGCATCTTTTGAATACACTGCGGCATGTGAAACGGGCTGTGTTTCAAACAAACTAAACAAAATAAGGGCACACATTTCAAGTGAGCTCTTATTTACCGAGACGTATTTTTCGCGCCGACCTTTTATCTAGTTATTATTGATCGAAGTTCGTGATGGAGCGAAACACATGTAATCGATTGTCCTGATTACACGTCAATCTGCAACATATTTTTAATTAATTCATTGATAATTACTATATTTATATTAATTATGTATTGTATAATTAATTATATATTGTATAGTTAATAATATATTGTATAATTAATATATACGTATATATTGATCAATTGATTTGCTTTTTGTTGCAGTTAGACATAGTAGTGTTCAATCAATTCCAAGCGGAAGTGTAAAGTACCGTCCACTATAATATTTAAAAAATGACGTGTTAAGGGGCCGTATTCAAACCGTTCGGGTTCTTCAAAGTACCATGCTTGGTCACAGGGGGGAATAGGGGGGTTAAGTTTTCGTCACGTATTCAATATCGTCTAAAGAAACTTTCGCGCGTTTAAAACTCACAGTTTGTAGGACAGTGCAGTTGTCAAGCAAATCAACGAGAGTTTGTATCGATACAATAATTTCGTACGATCGACGACAGTACATTTCGTTAATTAAATGTTACGACGATTCCTTGTCAATACAGGCAATACAGCAATGATAAAAATGTTTTAGTAAATTATGACCATGTATGTGTACAATACGTTTTTACATAACTTTTTCTTGCTTGATAAATTTTTTTTGTCCTCCGTCCGGAAAGTGGCAACTTTCAGCTTGTAGCGTTTTTGAAGTTGCCACTTTCCAGTTCGTCGAGTAGAAAAATTGTATACACAACATAGCCAGTAAAAGGGCCACAGATCACATGTTTGTCAGCCTCGGCTTCGTCTCGGTCAACAATTACATGTGGTTTGAGACTATTTAGCTGTCCTAGGTATGTAATATACTATTACCATTGGTAACTATAAGTACGTATTTACTTTTACGTCACGCGGCATGCACTGTATTAATACACACTTATGATACAAATCTTATGAATTTGAAGTGATATCTTCTATAACCGCGTTGAGGGATTAAAAAAAAATGGTAGTTCATAGTTCAAACGAACTGCATGCTAATGAAATAGAATTACGAAGATGCCTGACCGACTATTAACAATTGTCGAGAGCGACGCGATTCCTTGCCATGTCGTGTGAGGCACTACCGCATAGTGTCTTGGAAATCAGTGCCATTCGTAAGACTTGAAGTCCTGCTAAATTTTCGATGTGGAATTTCAAGAAAAACATGTATCTGTGATTTCTTAAATCACTGTTTTTATTAAATATCATAATATTTTACCATATACCATATTTTAACGAATATAAAAATTGCACATTTTATATTAAATTATTCAAAAACGTTGTTGTAATGATGAGCCACTTGAATAAAAAGTTTATGACTTCAGCTAGCACGTCTCCTTGAAATAAATACGATGTAAAAACATACATAGGTACCTACTATATCTATATAATTATAATATTATATTTACTGTTTACTAGCTGTGCCCGCGACTCCGTACGTATGGAACCTATTATAAAAAACAGGGCTATTAATAAAATCATCTAAATGTATTAAGTCCATTTACTATTTATCCACGTACTTAAGCGCGTCGTCATTAAAATTATAATAACTTTTGATAGAGTGAACCGATTTTAATGAAACCAAGACTAAATGTTACTCAAAGATTGCTTTATGATTTTTTTCGTTGTTTTATCGTGAACGCAATATTTTAGCAGTGATGCCTGTTCAAACATATAGACAGATAGATAGGTAGACATTTGTAAAAATTATTAAATTGTATTTTATTTAACCGACTTCGAATTTTCACTACAATCTAAAACGTACAGACGCGTCAGATTTATATTCTTATTATATGTAATGTAATAATAGTATTTTATTAAAGATTTATTCGCTGTACGTAAATCCATATGGCTTTATGACGATACGCTGACTGATCACCAATTTAAAATCTTATGTTTGTTTTTTAAAAGAATGTAATTAACATTGGATGTATTAAAACCTGTACGTATGCTGTTTCTGGGCAAGCTGGGAACGTAATCTTTTGTGTGATTGCATATAAACAAGTACCGTTAGGAATTTTATTCTTTTTACATCAATAATGCATGTCACCCGAGGTCATGTTACTCTTTGATATTTTAAAAGTAATCTTAGGATTAACTGAATCAAATGCAGAAATTTTACACCAAATATCAAAACGTAAGAAAGTTAAAAATAACTGAAATTGATTACGTTCAATATATAAGTAGTAGTCAAGTATATAAGAGTCAATATACTAATCTTTTGTGGTTTTCAATGCTAGAGGAAATAAAACATTTGCGTGAAATATTTAATGAATAACAGTATATAACTACATAAATTATAATTATTAAACTTGACCACGCAATCAAATATATCAAACTATAATTATCGAAGGAACTTATAGCATAGGAATATATTATTATAAGATTTTAAACTTATATCAAATCAGACTTATTGCGTTGTCCATTAATTATTCGTTTCCGCCAGCAGCAGTTACTCGATGAGAGGTTGGTCGTTTGTGTCGATTTTATTATAATATACACATAAACATTCTCTCCAATTTCATCTTATGTCTTCCTTTAAACTTTTTTTGAAAATAATCATATTTGCTAGTATTATTCTTTAGGCGCTACCACTACTTTTGTAGTGTTTACATTTAATCCTATTTTATCACAATTGAAATGAATAATATTTCTCCGCTACAAATAATATATTATAAGGCATATCTATTGGAAACTAAGTGCAACCAAATTCTAAATGAGCTGATCCTACTTTCAGAAGAGTTACAACCGATCTCTGCTAAGAAAGTCCCCTAGGTTATGTATAAGTTTTAACAGCGTTCAACGTTCGCAATAAGTCTTATTGATTATATTATACGATACTATTTACACATTTCAAATTCTTTTTAATTTAAAAATCTCTGTAATTCTTAACATTTATTAACGATCTCTTGAATTTATTATATTGCAAATGTTTGACATATACCGACGATATCAACGTAAAAATACAGTGTTACAACTCTTTTAACATCCAAAATAACTTTAATAGTAGTAATAGTACAATTGTACACCGTATGGATCAACGTTTTTACCAACCCTCCAGATGAAATAACGGCAGTGAACGATCAGTACCAGCCTGTCTCTCCAAACAGAGCGGAGCAGATCACGCCGCCGTGGTTTAGGGATAAATTTCGCTCCCGCACACCAGACTAGGCCCCCCTCGGCAGCTGCTTAAGCCTAGGTCCGTTCCCTCGGCGTGGAGCCCTTGAGTACGCTGCTCGCGCGATACAGTGACACAAAATCTTACATCACTGCGACAATATTACACATATCACCTCCACACACGTGCACGCATACTCGCTTACACATGCAAGTGGAAGGGTTTTATCTTTTTTCCCTTATCAAACTGAAATAGTTTAGAATATTATCCGATACGAAATACATATAAGGGTTGTTGAGGTATGTATGCTTGGTACACATATATCTTTCAACAGCTCATATATGTATGAATAGTTAGCTTAGCTTAGGTTAGTTCAGATAGGTCGCGAATTGCATGTATCAGGCAACAGCCAAAGCCGAGGTGTGCCGCGCACCCTTGAGCTAGTTGTTAAAATAAAATCGGCTGAGTGCCTTAAGCGCTCGCCTTAGTAGTCCGGTGAAGCTGTTAAGACCTCGCTTGTTCAATAGCGTAGTCAGTTCGAAAAAAAAAATGGAATAACGTAGTTTAACAATGAGTCATGGGCTGTAGGAGAAAATCGTTATGATGAAACTATAGATAGCGGCAGGGATATTCTAAGCTCGCCTAGTTAACTACTTCCCAATCTGTTACGTGTATGTGTCATGATAGCTACACTTGAGAGCAAAGCCCCCTTCTTTTTTTTTTAACGTGGGGAAATCCCTTATGTATACGCCACCCTCCCGGCGGAGAGGGTGGGTTACGTTCGAGTCGCACGGACTAAAACCCCACGGTGTACCGACAGACCGTTTTGTGGGGGCGGCAAGGGATCGTTCAAGCTAATCAACCTTGTAGAGCCGCCCCCACGGTCCGCCCGGCGGAAGGTGACCGCCGGGCTCCTACCTATAGAGGGACAGACCGGGTACACACCGGCTGCCCCCCCTCGTCCGCCGGACCTGTGCAATGAGGAGATGGGCCCCCCGGCCCATCCCCTCAGGTCCGGCTACGGTGGCAGGAGGAGTTGGGCGAAGCGCCTTCTCCTCCTGCCTGTCCTCCTTTGGCGGAGACGGCCACTTTCAGGGTCTGCCTCGCGGGCCCTCTCCGCCACCTCCTTCTGCGAGACGACCTCCTCGCAGAAGGAGGCCATCGCTCGCCAAGCCTGTTCGCTGCCGAGCATGGCCGAAACCACGCTCGGCAGCGATAAGTCCGTTCCCACGGCCGCCGCCAGAATGCGGCGCTGCTCCCCCCACGTAACACACTCAGACAGCGTGTGCTGCGCGGTATCTTCGTCAGCGCCGCACTCGTGGCAGGCGGCCGTCGGCTCCCTGCGTGCGATCCGGTGCAGGTACCACCCGAAACAACCGTGTCCGGTGAGTACCTGCACCAGTCGGAACGTCAGGGAGCCCCACTCCCTCTCTTTCCACGCCCGCAGACTGCTTTCACTTCATGTCACTTTGCTTCATATTGTCATAAAAGTAAAGCAATATTTCCAAAGTCAATGTCAATATTTTAATGTTTAGTATTTTAATGGTGAACTCACTTCGAACGATGATTCAATAAAAAAATGAGCGAAAAAATACTTTGTAATATCAAAATCTGTTTGCTCATGAAAGTAATCCATGACTTAGATCTCCGCTGTTAAAATAACAACCGTGTCCGGTGAGTACCTGCACCAGTCGGAACGTCAGGGAGCCCCACTCCCTTGCTATCCACTCCCGCAGGACCGGGCGGACGGCGTCCACAGTGAACCGCCCGAACCGCTCGTCCGCCAGGTCCTGCTGCTACCTTTCGACGGCGTCCTCCCTTAGACGCCGTCTCTCCGCCTCTGAGAGCAAAGCCCCCTGGCTTAACGTTGTTTATGGCTCTAAATATCGAGATCAGTTTGCAACCCAATATTTAATAAAATATTTTCTGTTATTTAGACATTACGATTATGAACATGACATGACAGATGAATTTACAAACGTTAAACATTTTGATTTTTTCTCAGTGGACCAACTCGTATTAACTTGTACCGACTACATGTTCCCGACGGCATCTGCAGGAGAAACAGTGCTGACTCTACTTATTGAGCAGATTCTTCTACAACCAGAAATACAAGTCAAAATACACGAGGAAATAGACAGGATTGTTGGGAGAGACCGTATACCTACACTTGATGACAGGAGAAAGTATGATTTATATTTATTTTTTTCAGTTTCGATAATAAAAACTTTTTATATTATACCAGCAGATCACGTAATTTCGTTCTCATGGCAATTATTATTTGTATAGTCAAATAACCATCGATAACTGCCTCCGTTATGAAGGGTTGGTCTTAGTCAAAAGACCGAAAGGCGATTCTTTGTATCGTTTGCATTATAAGAACTAAGAGTTTTGTCTGGTTCATTTGTAGGTTGTTTCTTTATTGTAATTTTACTATTACTACTCAACTCTTTCAACTTTTCAATTTACAAATAAGTTACGTAAATAATACTGTAAAAATGCTCTAGTTGTCGGTAAATGTCTCGTCAAAATCGGTTCAGTAGATCCGTAGATTAGCCCGGAGAAATAACAGACACTTTACTTTTATTTATATGTATATATTGTAATATGCATATTAAAATCTCATGTGTTTTCTTCATAGATCCATTCTTTAGATATCAACATTTTACCAATACATAAATAATAGAGTTAATATTTATTCGCGTTTAGTTTTTAGGTATTTATTTAAATAAATAAATCACAAATATCACATTATATTATGTTTTATTCATATTTATTACAACTTTAAAAAAGAACGACAAATATCAACAAAATCTTTCTCTTCTACTGATAAGTAATTCTATTATTAATTAACAATCAGTCTTAATGTTTTAATTACATTTTTTGTACGAAACTACATTATCTTTAGAAGAAAAAACAATTAATCACTCGGAATCATTATCTTTGGTATAGTCAGCACAGAAAGGTACAATATGTTTCAAACAAATATATTTGTTGCAACACTCGCAGGTGTAATTTGTTCTATGGTCTTTCTTGGCTGGACACATTTGGCACCTTTTGCGAACATTAGCCATTTTTGCCGGAGGTTCCCTTGAAGAGTCGCCAACAAATTTCTCAATTTTTTGTTGCAACTTACGTGAAGCACTGGTATATTTTGGCGAAATTTTAGGTGTTCCATGACTAAGGCCTAGGATTTTTGTAAATCGCCTTCGTTTTGTTTTTGAACAATTATTATTAATTTTGTTTATTATTATTAAATAATTTATTTAATTGATGGATATGTTTTCGAAAATTGTACCACATTGTACCATTTATTTTGCACCTGTAAAAACCCGAAGAGTTCGTAGACAGTGGAATGTCACCATCATCAGACTTTGATATATCTTGCTCTGTGTCACTAGGATTACTACGTTCACTAAAGTGATCTTCTTCATCACACATCTCCTGGTCTTACTACGCAGCATCAGAGTAAGACTTTTGTAAAATCGAAAGAGTATACTGTCGTTCTTCCTCTTCAAATATTTTTTACTAAGTACCCACAAAAAATACATTAAAGTATATATCAGCAACTTTAATTGTAAACAGCAAATATAAAAGGATAACTACGCGGATAATATCTATACAAAATGGCGCAAAATTGTTACACTAAGTGCGGGGATGTGTCTCACATACCTTATTCAAATTTGTGCAAGTGTAACTTCCACTGCGGCTGTCACATGTCTAACGTATTACCTGTGACGTATAGAACAACTCAATAGCTCCAGCTATTGAGAAGAACGGCAACCTCGTACGCATACCGAACTAGAAGCGAAATAAAACGTGACCGGTCACACAGACCCAATTTTCATGACCCCGGGTGAAATCTATACCATAAGCAGGAAATTTTGGCGACTGGGAAGTTTCCTGAAGTGTCTTATTAACCCGTGTGTTGTCACGGCAAACTACGTTACATTCAATTATCACGTATCATACCGCGTCTAGGCTTACTTGATTTTGTTTGTCTGGTGTATACTAATTCGCCGACTACAGTATACTTCACACGTTAAACGTATTTAAAATTCCAATTAGCTTAAGTGTATCACATCTGCCGTGCGTGCATTGCGGTTAACTTTTTTTACTGCATACTGGGTAGTCCTAGACTGTATTCTGGACTGTAAAGACATCATCACATTTCACATAGTGGTGGCACTTTGTTGTTGGTTCCCGCCTTGCGATGTGACACAAATAATTCTCGAAACATCCGTGCCCAGTCAGTCAAGCGAAACGTCAACAACCCGAAGCTTCTATTTGTCCACTCCTGCATGACTGGAAGTACTAACTCGACAATCATGACCACCTGATTTTGGCGAGATCAGCTTTTCCCGCCAGATATCCTGCATCCACTGACGTAAGTAAAAGTTAATCTCCTGATTCTATCTAGCACACGCGTTACACTTATCGTCCCTAGGCTAATTGCCTCTTCAAGTGTCTTTCCGCAGGCCGTCACCAAGGTGTCATCAGCGTAGCATGTTACCGTCGATCCTGTTGAATATAAGTAACAACTTTGTCTTATAGATATGTCCCTATGTAAATACTGCAGCACCCCATGACGGTTCAACGCCATCATGATACACTGCCAAGGTATACTGTTAAGAGCATTTGCAATGTCTAACGACTCTGCCAATAGAACTCCTACTTGGGAGTTTGCTTCTTCCGCCAAAGTCCTAATACGCAGGACCGCTTCAATCGGCGAGCGGCCAACCCGAAATCCGTATTGTAAATCTGACATTACAAGACCTACTTGAGTAAGGTGCTTGTTCAACCGACGTGCTATTATTCCCTCAACAAGCTTACCTGCTTCGTTCAAATGCACGATTGAATGGTACGCCGCTGGTGATTCATTTGGCCGGCCTTCCTTCCTTAGCAGCACCAGTCGACTGACTAACCACTGCGTTGGATTTGTTCCCGTTTGTAAGAACGCATCTACAAGCCTAAGGATCTGAGTGCAAGAGCCCATTCGTGGCCCGGCACATTATCCGTTCCTGGGGCCGAATTTTTGATACGGTCCTGCTCTACCGCCACCGTCAATTCAGCCTCCGATGCCGGAGGTATCTCGGTGTTTCACGATAATTTTATTGCAGTGGATGATCCTATGTCAAAAGGCGTAAATTCTCTTTGACTCGGTAACAGCGCGGTCAGGATGCTCTCTCATAATGCGGGCTGTATGTAGCGGGTGACCGGCGGAGCCCACGCACGCACATGTGCTAGGACTATGCGATAGGGTTACCCTCACAGTTTGCTGTCCAGTGTCTCTAAGAGCTGTTATCTCGCTGAATCCTTAGCTTTCTTCACAGCGATCTTCTTAGGACCTCCTTATCAGCTTTATATATCTCGTATAACTCAGCTTCTGTACTGCTACTCTAATTGCTGCGCAGCCTGCGGTATCTTACACAGCATCGTTTTGCAGCCACACGTGAAGAACGCAAACCTGCGATTTCCTGGGTCTTCCATAACTCTGCACCTGGGAGGGTGTAGCCTAATTCGAAGCATAGCGGCGTCGCATATCCGCATCGTTGTACCTACCTTTGAACCAATTCGCCACTGATTCCACGCTTACTGGCCCATCCGTTTGCGCTGTCCATGACGCAACTATGGAGGCCACTTCCAATATTTCCTAATTAAGCAGTTTTTTCAATCTATACCAATACATTGGAACCCCCGAAACAGTCAGTTTCATCGATGCAAGGTTCTGAAAATCGTTCATCATGCCTCCTCCACACTCGTATTCATCCATTAAAACTCAAGACTTTACTCTTTTCTATAAAGAATGTGAATTTCCAATTATTCATAGTATGAATATGAACATATATAACATATTAGTTCATCCATATATTCCTGCGCGAATCTTGAATGCACTGTATGATGAGCTCTAGTCAATTTGAGTCGCATAACATACACTTTAGGACTCGTCTCATCTTCACGAAGTCGACTTCAAATAGTTTGACTGCTAATACGTGCAGTATCTGCAGTAGTTGCTATCATATTGAGATCCCGACGGGTAGTCCACCTGGTGTATAGATTATCTTTTGCGATGATGAATCGATTTTTATTCTGATCCTAGTCTTCTAGCAATGCTATTTGTCTCTTGAATTAATTATTCTACAAATTTCAAATGGCTCGACGTTACACATGTACACGTATTGCAACAGATCTCCGAGATTCTTCCTCTTGGAGCTAAGTTAACGTTTTTGTTTCAGTTTCCATTTCTACATGACGGTGAGTATTAAGCATCGGAGTAATACCATAATAAAACAACGCAGTTAAACAAAGTAACTCTTTTTTCGTATCTTTACGTTCAAAGAGCATTTATAGTACGAACCGGTGTAGTGGACCGAGTCTGTAAAGTTTCGATCATCTCCTACTATATTATATTGGTTACAATGAGATTCAGTGCATATCATTTTAGCGTGTTTTGTTGACTTTGAACTTTGGATATCAATCATAATTAATACGACTTAAAATTCTTTATTTATAATAACGAACATTATTTTTTGATTATAATTAGTGATATCATTTAGATATGAGCAGTCAAGTTTTAATGTGTCAGGGTTACTGCGGTTTGATATTGCGCGATACTACTGCCCTGTAGTCTGTAGATTTTATCATGCTGAAAAATATGCGGAAACTGCTTATTTAGTGGTCTTTAGTAAAAAAAAATTGAAAGAATCTATGATAATTGCGTGAAGAAAGAATTAGCCTCTTATTTATATGATTTAATGGCTTGTTGTTCTCTATTTCTGTTTTATTATTTACCAGAGGACCCTGTGGACGTTGTACCGCCCTGATAATAAAGAAAACCTTGACAAGTTATATACCTAACGCAGTATTTAAAACCTTCCTCATGAATCAATTTATCTACTGGTGAAAAGCGCATGAAAATCCGTTCAGTAGTTTTGAGTTTATCGCGAACAGACAGACGGATGTGGCAGAGGACTTTGTTATATAATATGTTGTGATATGTCGTATTATTTTAACCAAATTCAAAAAGCAGTAAGTATCTAAATTCGGTTGCTTTTTTTATTTTTGTTATCTCAGAGTTTCGTAATTTATTAATTGATTTGGAAATGTCTTTATTTGTTGGAAAAGGAATATTTTAAAGAATGTCCCATTTTAATGTGATCAGTATTGGATACCGGGTTTCGATGATATACCAGAGACCTCTGCAAAATCAAATAGGAGATATATAATGGTTAACAATGTTTTGGTGCACCTTTACAGTATGTTATTTAGAAGTTAACTTTATTTTTGGTTAATTTATTATTGCAACTATTCTATAGGTTACTTATTATTCTAAATTCAGGTTACAGTGACAAAATAAAAAAGAAATGATAATTTTTTTTTTCTTCCGTAATAACCTTGTACCAATTTTTACCATAAAATTATAAGAGAAAAGGAAATTTTCACATTCGAAATATGTTTTATTTACGTGAATTGAGTGATATCTTTGAAATTATTATATGAAATTGATATATATCTTCAATTTCAATGAAATGTTGACTTTAAAACTATGGAACTTACACATTTATATCAAAGGGCTAATTCGTTGATAATTAAAATTGTTTACATTTTTGGTGAAAACATTTCCATTGATCCAATATTAGGCTGAATATATTTCAACTAATAAAAGTCATCGTGTCACTACGCTACAAACAGATATTTTGCTACTCCAGCCATTCGACTGTTTCGAGACCGAGATTCCTTTAAAATTGAACATACAGGCAAGGATTCATATACCAGATGTTAGGTTAGTCGCATACAGTATTCTAAAAGATGATAGTTCATGGTCACATTTAATATATAAACTAATAATATCAAAACAAATACTAACAAACAACAAAGACAACCTAAGTTAAAGTTTGCTCTGAGACTTTCAAAGTATAAACACAATTGTAATAAACCTAGGTGCAATGACCGGTGCCGAAAGCTGCCAGGGGCGACCGGGTGTTAATAACCTTCGATAACAAAATGGACAATAAACCCTTTTGTTTTGTTCGAGCCGTTCCCACGTTCACTTTTAAGAGAAAGTAAAGTCACCCGACGGTCATTAACACTGAGCTTTAACATAGACGCATAGACGATTGCGTATAATTTTTTGATTTTTCTAGATAATTAGGTCAAATATTAATACCTTTTTCTTAAATTGATTTAGAATGAGAATCGAGTGCAAAGTTTCCTCCATACAAGTTGCTACTGTCTAAACTATCAGCCTGTATATAGCATTTCATGCTACTAATCCTGTTTTTATATTTATTTCTAAATTTTGAATATAAAAAGTTATTAAGAAAAGATATTAAAATATATTCAATTAAGGAACTATGACAAAAAACGGCACTGCATGGTATAATTATAATGCTATCTTATCGAATACAAATTTCGCGTAAATGAATCTGATTTCAATTATCTAAGATAACATCGTCTTTTTTAAATTTATAACAGTACATAAATATGTTATGAATATGCACATTTGTAAATTTTAAATTTTAAAATAGGGCTAAAGTTATCTTAGTGTAAAAGTTCTCTAAGAAATAACAAAACATACATTCCAAGCCTAGTTTATACCTAACTAACATTATAAATGCGAGTGTGACGGTGGACGGTACACCGTGGGGTTTTAGTCCGTGCGAGTCCGACATAACTCATTCTCTCCCGCGGGATTCCCGTATCCGTTAGGGATTTTCCCAGAGTACTATAGGGATTTTACTGGTTTCAGCATGAATGGGTCGGCTCGCCCGGGGTAGTACCACCCTCTCACAGAAAACCGACGTGAAGTAACAGTGCTTGCATTGTTGCGTTTCGTTTGGTCAGTGAGAGCGCCGGAGACCCACCTCCCCTCCCCTTCCACTTCCCTTCCTTCCCCCCTAACACAGGCTGGCAACGCACTTGCCACTTCCCTAGTGTTGCAAGTGTCTATGGACAGTGGTGATCACTTAACATCAGGTGACCCACCTGTTTGTTTGCCTCCTTTGATATAAAAAAAAGTAATAAATAAAAAGAGTGTGAGTTTTCTTGCCTTATCTACTCCATCTATCACCATGAGATTTTGCACACAGTTTCTATAAGAATATATAAAAGGACTTAGGATACCTTAGATTCAGAATAAAGGAATGTTCCTCATAGATAGATACCTATATCAAATCTACATTAAAGTAAGCGAAGCTGCGGCATTAACTAATTTTCTCTATTTCCTTTTCTCTATTTAGAGAGGTCGTAAATATTGAATCGATGTCTATAACGTAACTAATATGTGGGAGTATTTCTGTTTTGCATAATAAGTAGCTGTTTTAAAAATAACTCAAGGATATTTATTTTTATATTTCCTTCTGGTTAGTCACTAATAGACCTCAAAGGCTACTCGTAGTTCAAGGCCAACATGTAGTTAAGTTACGTTTTATGTTAATCCTTTAAATTTAATTGAATTAACTTTTTTCAAACTGTATCGTATCGTTAGATGTTATTTTTATTGTTGATATTATATTTATTTTCAATTTAAACGAAGATTGGTGACTTGTAAATGACTAAAAAAACTTCAAGCTAACTCCAATTAAAGGTTTGTGTCTTTTTCTTCAGTTATTGATGATGCTTTCGTCATTTTTCTTTCATTATATTGAAAAGCATAATGTTGTATAGCCTAAATCCTTCCTTGGGTTCCGTCGTATATTCATCTATTTTCGGAATGGTATAATTTGCGATGATCTCGACATACAAGAGACGTATTACGCTTGCGTCATACTAGCGACGCGTAGTATTATAGTGGCCTGTGTACATGTATATACCAGGTGAAAGGTTAGACACTAGCAGTATTATAGGATATGACACTTCGTGGTCACATTTAGCACATAGAATAATAATATCAAAACAAATACTAATAGACAACAAAGAGAACCTTAAGTAAAGTTTGTTTTAAGAATTTCAAAAGTATGGATAATAATTTAAATAAACCTTGGTTGAATGACAGGCGATAAAACCTGCTAGCGGCGACCCGGAGTTAATAACTTTCGATAATAAGACGGGCAATAAGCCCTTTTGTTTGTTCAAACATTGAAAAATTATTAGTGGTCCGGTGAAGCTGTTGAGACATTGCGTGGTCAATAGCGTAGTCAGTACGAAAAAAAAAATCGAAAAATTATCCTTTGTTAGTTGGTTTGCTTATCTTTTAATTCACCCGACGGTCATTGACACTGTGCTTTAACATATACGCTTAGAGGATTTAGTATAATTTTTGTATGTTTCTAGATAATTAGGTCAAATATTAACCATCATTTTTGTCTATTGAGTTTTAAATTTTTACTTCAGTACATAATTTATAGTGGAAATAATTTTATTTTATTATATTGACTACTTCTATGTGAATCGTATGTAAATTGTTGTAAATTACAGTATTATTTATAATGTGAATACGTTCTCGTTGCGATCTTACATATTTTTCTCATTGTTTCGTATAATGGACCATTCTCAACGAAGGCATAATATAATCTATTATTACAGTATGCCGTACACAGAGGCTTGTATTCGGGAGATCATGAGATATGAGACGCTTGTTCCTCTTAGTGTACCGCACCGTGCTATGAAACACACGACCATAGGTGGATATGATATTCCAGAGGTAAGCATCACTGTACATTAACACTGTATATTCATTAATGTTTTGTTCATAAACATAGACAATTATATTTATGTAGATTTGCGGAAAACCATGTAGATTAGAGCTATTTTTGTAAGGAAGTTATTATAAATAATAAACTTAATTTGGAATAACAGGTATTCTAAATTTAGTTTATCATATATAAAAGTATTTCCTTGCAAAAATAATTATAATTACACTATAAATTTACATAAATGAATAATTATACAGATTAATAAATCAGAATAGCGCCAAAATAATAATTCTTGTCGAATATAGAAACTAAGGTGCCGTAGGTGGTTTGCAAATAAAGTAATATATATTAGTTAGTTGACCGAGCAACTTCGTCTGCGTGAAATCGGCTAGCTACCCGTTCACAGGTTCACAGATACAGACAGACAGCCTGACAAAAATTGCAAAAGAATTATATTTCTATATCGATAACAAAGTCTACTCCTATTATAATTTTCAAAAAATATTTAATGTACAGATTTGACCTTGTTACAGTTTGATTATAGTATAGATATTTCTTACATTTTCCGGTATAAAAATGGCTGTAAATTCATGAAATATTGGTCGGATAACTTTTTTTTTATGAGTCAGTTCTTTTTTTCTTCCTACTTTTAGTGGTTTGCTCGAAAAATTAAGAGAAAATATTTTTTATACAAAAACTGTACTTTCACGACTCCTACTGGTGAACCAGTGCGAGTTACACAAAAAACCACTAAGACTATTTTGAAGAGCGTGAAATTCCCCACATGTTCCATCAAACCGATTTGCATTATTGTAAAAGCCGGGTAAGCATTAAAAATTTGAAAAAAAAAAAAAAAATTACATGCATTTTGAATGGTAAAACTTTAAATTTCAATTGTAAGTACTTAAAATTAATATTAAGAGCCCAAATTTAGTGAGAATTATTTTTTTCTATATGTAGATTAATATTTTGCATGAGCAACGAAAAAAAAAAATTGGGGAAATGAACCACCCTAGTATAGATATAGATAAATGTTGGTGATCTAGCGTTACTTATAACTCGCGTTTTTGTCTTATCTTTAAGGGTGCGATAATCGAGATATTTTTTCTTTTGGTGGTATATGTTTTCTATATGAATTGCGATGAGCCCACTCATAACAAAAACAAATAAAAGACGCGTGTTTATTGCACCGTGATTTATTATAAAGTGTTGGATTAACTTAATTCGGGGAAAATACCTCGTTGTCAGTTGCCACCAAGTAATAGCCAATCAGACAGACCTTTAACATTCATATACAAATCTTGTGTTACTGTTACTTTCAAACTGGAACAAGGAAAAATAAAAGTCACGTGAAGAAGTATCTTCATAATACTATCTAAATCGTTTTTCATAGGTGTCTCGTCATTTACGCCTCTGAAGATCCCAATCTATACACAGTGTATTATCATTATCTATGTGATATGACTTCAATAATGTATTAAGGTTAATGATAAAAATATTTGTTTGGTTTGAGTTCAAGGTCGTTTTTGTAGGTAGTAGAGCCACGGTAGAGCTCGCCCGGGGTAGTACCGCCCACTCACAGAAAACCGACGTGAAGTAACAGTGCTTGTATTGTTGCGTTTCGTTCGGTCAGTAAGAGCGCCGGAGGCCCCGTCCCTTCCTCCCTCCACCCCAACACAGGCTGGCAACGCATTTGCGACTCCCCTTTTTTTATTTACGTGGGGAAATCCTTTATGGATACGCCACCCTCTCGGGGGAGAGAGTGGGTTATGTCTGACTAAAACCCCACGGTGTACCGTCCGCCGCATGGTAGGGACGGCGCGAGGGATCGAACCTGCTGTCTACCTGAGAAACCGCCCCTGCGGCAGCCTGGCGAGTGAACGCCAGGCTTCGTCCTACTATAGAGAGACTAATGGGTACACAACCAGTCGTCTCTCCTCGTCAGCCTCACCTGTGCAATGAGAAGATGGGTCCCCCGATCCATCTCCTCAGGTTCTGCTCGGTTATGGGAGGAAGCGAGCGTTCTGCCTCCCCCTCCTTCCTGCTCTCCTTTGGCGGAGAGGGCCACTTCGCGGATCTTCCTCGCGGGCCCTCTCGGGCGAGATGACTTCCTCGCAGAAGGAGGCCACAGCAGTCCACCCGTCCTCGCTGCCGCGCGGCGTTGCAAGTGTCTATGGACGGTGGAGATCATTAAAATCAGTTTCCACATCATCAGGATCCACCTGTTGGTTTGCCTCCTATGATATAAAAGAAAGAGTTTAAGAGAATAATAATACAACATCATAATCATTTTAGGGCACAATGGTAAGTCCAAATTTAGTGATGCTTCACATGGACAAGGAAATATGGGGCGATCCAGAAAACTTTCGTCCTGAAAGATTTATTGTCGACGGCCAACTTTGTCTAGCTAAAGACAAGTCGTTACCTTTTGGAGCTGGTTAGTATATTTTAAAAATACTTATGCTTCGGTTAAGTGCGAATATTATAAAAAATGTTTTTGTAGTTCCGCACAATGAAAACTTATTTTACAAGATAAGCAAGCCATGACAGAAAGAAACAGCCTTAGCAGAAACAAATTAAGCGATAGCAGAAATGGCTAAGCATCTTCTTTGAAACGATAAATTGACAATATATCGACGGGAGAAAGCGGAAATATCGTAACATGCATTTTGGGCTAAATCATTATTTACCATATTATTGTATAAAAAACATACCACTTGGAATGGTCTGGGTTTCGTTTTCCAACAATTAAAATTTTCATCGATACGACCTTAGTTTTTTTTAGTACTACACATAAAAAAAATTGTCGTAATTAGGGTACAATAGGGATTTTATGGGCCACAGAGTCTGCTTGGAATTGCTTGCTATATAAGTATATTCCAATTTTCAACTTCCTATCCCTATAAATATAATATGAAGTATGGATTTTTTTAATTTCTTTTTTGGCTCTGGTGTAAAGTTGGGTTTTTCTAGTTACGAGAATTCCGCTTTCTTCCGTCGATATATAAATCATAATCAAGAATATAAATTATATAAACTACATCGCAAGCCCTTAGTATTGCGTTTGCTTCTATTATAAAAATTCGAAATCTTATTATTAATATTCCAGTAAATCGGCTTAAAGTTAAGGTTTATTTATAGTGGTAAGTTGAAGGCGTTGTTCCTAATGACAAACACAATTCAATTTAATAATGGCGATGATTCATCACATTTCATTGTTGTAACGCCGTCTTGCATACTTCTCGGTTGGTGGTTTACGCACAACTAAATACACAAGTTGACACTTGATAGCATTGAATAAATAGAAAAAATATCTGCAGTTCACACTTGGTAGCATTGAAACCTAAAAAAATGATAAAATATCGATATACATGATATACGTGAACAGTGCTAGTTAACCCACGCTAGTTATGACGCCTTTTCCCAAGGCTTAGTAATACGCAGACACAAACATACACAGTCGTTCGTGTTAAGAGCAAGTATTAGAAAGTGCAATTCACACTGTGAATATATGAAACACTGTATAATTTATTCTATCTCATTTTTCAGCATGTTACATCTAATACATATATATGTTTGTCTCTTTTTAATGTCACTTTTTCGTTTCCTCTAGTTTCAAATCAAAACGAGGTAAAATAAATTTTACTAGTGGGCGCCCAGTGGTGGACATTCGACCATAGTTCATTGATTTTTTTAAGTTTGAATTTTATTAGGTTTAATATCATTGTTGAATGTAGAATGAAAACGGAACGTAAGAGTAAAATAATACATACAGTCGAGCATAGCAACCTCCTTCACAACCTTTGTGAAATCCTTTATTGACAGATGTCAAAATGTCTTTTTTATTTACATGTGTGTATATGTTGTGTAAAATTGAAGCATTAGTGTGATTAATGCATATTTTAATTAATTTAATGTACTTCTAATGCATTTTATATAAAATAAATAGCTTTCTGCACTTCTCCTCCATATAAACTTTAACTATGCCAAACTTGACGTTCATCCGTTCGCCCAATTCCGTTAAAAAGGGATACAAAGTTTAGGCTTTACGTATTAATATATACTAGTGGGCGCCTAGTGGTCGACATTCGACCATAGTTCATCGATTTTTTAAAGGGATAAATATTATAATAATAGTTGTATGTTATAATATCATTGTTGAATGTAGAATGAAAAAGGGTAATTGGAACGTAAGAGTAAAATAATACATACAGTCGAGCATAGCAACCTCCTTCACAACATTTTTTGAAGTCCTTTATTGACACATGTCAAAATGTCTTTTTTATTTATATGTTGTGTAAAATTGAAGCAGTAGTGTGAGTAATGCATATTTTAATTAATTTAATGTACTTCTAATGCATTTTATATAAAATAAATAGCTTTCTGCACTTCTCCTCCATATAAACTTTAACTATGCCAAATTTCACGTTCATCCATTCGCGCAATTCCGTTAAAAAGGGATACAAAGTTTAGGCTTCACGTATTAATATATATGATGATGATGATAATATATATGATGATGATGATATATCTTTACATAGTATAAAGTGAAGTCGCTTCCGCTGTCTGTTCCCTTAGATCTTTAAAACTATTCAACGGATTGTAATACAGTTTTCAGCAATAGGTAAAGTGATTCAAGATTAAGGTTTACACGTATAAATACATACATATTATGGATATAGAAAAGCAGAAAAATTCAAGGTTTATAATTTGATGGCGGAACAAACCTATTTTTGTGCACTTGAATCGCAAACGTTGGCTAAACTTTACGAGATAGATCAATTAAGATCAATTAATTAATGTACTACGGATTTGTATATCTTAAAAAGATCGCTAAAAAAATTCACAGTGGTATATTACCTTTTTTTTTTTTAACGTGGCAAATCCCTAATGGATACGCCACCCTCCCGGGGGAGAGGGTGGGTTATGTCCAACTCGCACGGACTAAAACCCCACGGTGTACCAACAGACCGTTTTGTGAGGGCGGCAAGGGATCGTTCAAGCTAATCAACCTTGTAGAGCCGCCCCCACGGTCCGCCCGGCGGAAGGTGACCACCGGGCTCCTACCTATAGAGGG
>MU158732.1:840238-853005 GCA_015888305.1 Antheraea pernyi | reverse complement strand
CCGACCGATAAACATTTGTCGAACAGTTCCCGAAGCCACCCCCCTAGATGACCCAGCATCAGGCCGAGCACCCGACCCGGGACCCCATCAGGGCCGGGCGCTCTCCGACGGTTGAGGAGACGCTCAACAGCCCTCCCCATTTCCTCCTCCGTTATTAGGGGGGGAGGACCGTCAAGCACCTCCTCGACTACCGCCCGAGGCGGAGGCATGAGAGGAGCTGATAGCAGCGGAGGGTCGGGGAATAATTCTCCCACGACCCTCGCCACCAAGTCCGGCCGAAGGGTCTCCGTCACCGGGGGCGCCCAAGATCGCAACTTCTATTGCACGATCCGGTATGGGCGCCCCCAAGGATCCCCCTCCACCGTTTGGAGTAGCTCCTCCCATGCAGCTTCTTTTGCCCGGCTGATGGCAGCCTGTAGGGTTTTCCTACACTCCCTGTAGCTACCATACAGCCGGGCCTCCGCCTCAGGGTCACGGTGCCGCCGTCGGCGACTGCGCCCGAACAGCCGCCGGGCCGCGGAGCTCTGCGAGCTCCGGCGACCACCAGTACACCGCCCGTTTGTTTGTTGGGTGGTGCACGCTCCGCGGCATCTACGCGTCGCAAACCTCCGTGAGAGCCCCACGGAGGCGGGCTGTGGACGCGTCGATGTCTTCCCCTGTGGGAGGGGGCATGGCCCAGGCCTGGACGATGGCTTCCTCTTTCGCTAATTCTCGGTTGAGGCGGATCACCGCCCTACAAGGGAACCTTGCGCCCCTCCGGGGGCGGGTTTGGTACCGGCTTGCGAGGTGGAGACCTTAAACCTAATGTACCTGTGGTCCGATAGGGTCTCCACCTCTTCAAGCACCCTCCACCCCCGGACACGGTGTGCAACAGACGGGGTGGCGAAAGTGACGTCTACGACCGACCCACCCTTATGTCGCGTTCCCCTGGTTGAGGCGGGACAATTCGGTTGCCCACTCCTCAACAGCCATGCCCCGCAGGTCCGTGGCTGCCGCTTCTCAGGTCCTGGACTTGGCGTTTAAATCGCCCAGGACGACCACAGTGAGCGGCGACAACCGCCTTACCGCCCCCTGCAAGGAATCGAGATAAGCATCGAACTCCCGCAGGGGTCTGTTAGGAGAGAAGTATGCCCCCACAATGGTGTACTCTCCTCAGACGGCTGCCACGAAACCTGCGCTCCGCTCCCTAACCACCAGGGATGAACCTGAACCAGCCATGATCGCCACGGATCCATCCCGATCCCCACCCCATTGCGGCTGGAAGGGAACGTAATAAGGCTCCGAAGTGACGAACCTGAACCACTCCGCCGCTGCACAAGATCTCTTTGTGCAGTCAGTGGCGGAGTGGGGCATCGGGCTCGCGGTCACTTCGGAGCCTTATTACGTTCCCTTCCAGCCGCAATGGGGTGGGGCACTGGTCCATTGCAACTTCCTCCTGCCTGACGGCTGCTACCACGGGACCTGCTCCCGCTACCGGGAAGGGCCTAACTTTAGCTTTGGAGGGCCTACAGTTACGGCCTCCCCATGATGTGCCCTGATGGCCTCCCAGCATCCGCGCATACGGCGCAGCTAGCCACCTCCACTTTGCAGTCAGCCGCTTTGTGGCCCGCAGCGCCGCAGCGGTAGCACCCATCGCCCCTGCTGGACGAGGAGGGGCACATGGGGCGGGTATGCTCCATTCCCATGCACTTAAAGCAGTGCATGGGCTTCTCATCCAGCAGCTGCACCCGCACTACGCTCCAGCCAATAAGGAGCCAGGCAGCTCTATTATTCTGGCTCCCGTTGCCGTCTGGCGCACCTTCACGAGCTCGATTCCCATGTCTTGTAAGGGCACCGACTTACGTGCCTTTCTTAGGACCTCGCAGTAGCCCACACCCTTGGCAGCTGCATCAGTCTGCAAGGTGACAACCACCGCAGCCGATTGGGGAGCCGGTGGCAGCTTCTGCCCCGCAGGCGAGGCCTTGGGAGCCATCATTTGGGCCTTTGGCACCGCTGCCTGGGCCCTTGCCGCCTTTTTCTTGCGGCCCACAACCGTGGACCATGCCGAGCCCTCTGTTGCCGCCGCTGTCGGGACCGGTAATTGGGCCCAGTTAATGCCCAATAGGGCAACCCCCAGGAGACAGAGGCGCCTTCGCAACCAGCGCAGTCTTTGCCGCGCTGGTCGCTCCACCCTTCTTTCTATCTGCCGCCAGCGGCGGGCATGTTGCTGAACGACGTCTGGAGAGATCTTTCGATGCGGGACACCGCATCGGCAAGAGCCTGCTCCCATACAGGCTCTGCCGGTGCCGGCATGGGGGGAGGAGGTGGAGGCATATGCGTCTTGGCATTTGCCTCCTTCTTCCATGCCTTAATTTCCGCTTTTAAATCCTCCACCTGACGGCGGATGTTTTTTGTCACCCTTTGGAGCTTCCTTGTCTCTTCCCTCTCCGTGCGCTCGGAAAGGGCCTCCACAACCTCCTGCAGGGTCCTAGCGTCGTCTTTCAAGACCTTAATGCAAGGGCCTGACAGGTTGTTCGACATCTTCACTGTCTCAAAGATGCTAGCGATCTTTGATCCAGCGAGAGCTTGGAGCCTCTGAGCGTCCAAGGCATACACATCCAGGATACCCCTAGGAAGCTCCAGCTCTGCGTCCGAGTTAGCCACCGACCCGGCCTTGGAGTTGGCCTTAGAGCCAGCCGCAGAACTGACAGCCGAGCCGGTAACAGAGCCGGCGGCTGAACTCGCCCTTGTTACCACACCAGCCAAGGTCCGGTCAAAAGACCCGTAGGCCTCCCCCAAGACCCCACGACCACTCCCGAGCTTCCTAGCAGTCCCCCTGCGGTTCGTGCTCACTTTAGGAGCCTCCCGCTCCTCCACTTCCTAGGGTCACCCAGTAAACCAAGAGGCGAGTAAGCGCAGTCCCAACAACGTGCCATGTCCGTCAAAGTGCAAGAAAACAACAATCCAAAAACAAAGCCAGGTCAAAGTAAAAAGAATCCACGTCCGAGTCAAAAGCAAGCGAAGTCAGGTGCAAAGGTAAGTCCGAAATCCAAAAGCAAGCCTAGTCAATAAATAAATCCAATAACAACAAAGAAAGCCACCCATAAACGACCAATCATATATAAATATATACTTGCACATGTGAACCTAGTGTCACCCTCTATCCAATTTTATCTTTTTACAAAAATAATTATGTGTTATTTACCAAACTATTTCATACAATACAGTATTATTTCTTATCTAATGAACAACATTATATACGTTGTACACCGGTGCGAAGCTGGGCTGGATCGCAGCTTATAATAATTATAAATTTAACAGGCAAAAGACTTTGCGCAGGGGAGACCTTTGCTCGTCAAACGATGTTTCAAGTGTTCGCCGGTTTTATGCAAGCTTTTTACGTAACTACGGCTGACGGTCTTCCTTTAAAGAAACCTGCCAAAAGAATCCAGGGAATTATAACCACGATACCTGAATTTTGGGTCCGAGTCACACCTAGATCTTAAACCTGCTTATTATACGATTTTCAGATTATTTGTTAACCACCTATACTTTATAATAAAGAATTGTGTGTTGTTAAAAGCATTTTATTCGTTTATCTTCATTGAACAATAAAGTATTTGAAAATACTTTAATTTTGTTTGAATATATTTGCGATTAGGAATAATAAATTTGCATTTATGTCTGTACATGTAGTTTTATTTTCATCTTTTGTTATTAGTATTTTGTAGGTGGTAGAGCCACGCTGAAGCGACTACTGGTTTCAGCATGAATGGGTCGGCTCGCCCGGAGTAGTACCACCCTTTCACAAAAAACCGACGTGAAGTAACAGTGCTTGCATGGTTGCGTTTCGTTGGGTCAGTGAGAGCGCCGGAGACCCATCTCTTCCCCCCTCTCCCTTTCCCCACTCCTCCCTCCCCCCTAACACAGGCTGGCAACACACTTGCGACTCCCCCGGTCCCCTGGTGTTGCTAGTGTCTATGGACGGCGGTGATCACTTATCATCAGGTGATCCGTTTGTTCGTTTGCCTCCTATAATATATATATTTTTTAACCGACTTCAAAAAAGGAGGAGGTTATCAATTCGTCTGTATTTTTTTTTTTTTTATGTTTGTTACCTCATAACTTTGGACTGGGTGAACCGATTTTGATTATTCTTTTTTTATTTGAAAGCTGGTGCTTCCCATGTGGTCCCATTTCAATTTGGTCCAGTTCCGACAACGGCATCCAGGGCAAAACCGTATAAGTTTTAAATTTGCATTAAGTATGTACACGACAAATAGACGAATAACTCAATATCACGTTAACCGATTTCGATGATTCATTTTTTATTGGAAAGGATGTACTTCAAGGGTAGTTTGATGAGAGTTTGGTTAGGTTCTGATTATGGGATCCGTGACAAAGTAAGTAAACTTTCAAGAAACGAGCCTACTCCTTTCTTAAGGGCCGGCAACGCATCTGTGTTTCCTCTCGTGTCGCAATTGTCCATGGGCGGCCGTGATCACTTACCATCAGGTGACCCGTATGTTCGTTTGCCACCAATATTATAAAAAAAAATCTTCAATTCTTAGGAGCCTATTGTGCTTATGTTCGTTGCTGTGTTGCAACATGACGCAAGCATTGTAATTACATTACTTAAGGTGTATTATATGTGAAGCGATGGTAGCCGAGTTGGTGGTAGAAACTATCGCGGATTATTGATAAGGTTGCGTTCGTACCAAACGTTACTTATTGTACAACCAATTGAAACCATATCGCATACCATACCGATAGATACCATACCGCAAAAATGCGCATATTTTAATATACTTAAGGCGGAACGGAGTTCGCGGGCACTGCTAGTAAAATATATTTATGTACACTAAAAATGGAAAAATAAAGTAAATTTTCAAAAAAAAGTATTAACCGACTTCAATATCAATCAAAAACCCATAAGGCACTAAAAAGCGGAAAATAAATAGTTTATCAAATTAACCAAATTAAATAAAACATATGAATATGTGTGCTACCTAGAGATGTACTGGAAGTCGGTACCAACCAAAATTTTTGTATTACAGAGACGCGAGAGTGGACTTAAACTTTGTACCTGTAGATGATATGATTTTCGGTTTGGTTGGCACCGACTTCCAATACATCTCTAGGTAGCACACATATTCATATGTTTTATTTCATTTGGTTAATTTGATAAACTATTTATTTTCCGCTTTTTAGTGCCTTATGGGTTTTTGATTGATATTGAAGTCGGTTAATACTTTTTTTTGAAAATTTACTTTATTTAATTACAACGCTACGAATATACTATTAAAATATTTTGTCAACTGTCTATCTGTATGTCTAGATTCAACTCAACGGCAGCGGTTTTTTATGAATATTGTACAAAGAATGTACTTTTTATTCCAAAGTGGGTGAGCTATTACCTACAATCTATACTTTTATATCTATACTTCTAAACCTATACTAATATTATAAAGAGGTAAAGTTTGTGAGTTTGTGAAGTTTTAGGGGGTAATCTCAGGTACTACTAAACCGATTTTGAAAATTCTTTTACCAATGGAAAGCCACGTTATTTGTGTGTGTCATAGGCTATATATCATCACGCTAAGACCAATAGCAGCGGAGCAACAATGAAAAAGGTTGTTTAAATCGGGGCTTTTATTCCATTTGAGAGCTTCCGCTGCGACTTGGCCCAAAATAACTATTCCATGCGTACGAAGTCATGGGTAGAAGCTATTTACTAATTATATTATCTATACTAATATTATAAAGAGGTAAAGTTTGTGAGGTTATAGAGGGTAATATCTGGGGAGTCGGAGAAAAAATGGTCGAACGAAAACGTTACTTACGAACGCTGCGTTAACGATGAGAGATATATGATTGAGTTCTAGAGAAAAGTTGTTGCTTGATAGTGCCTATTAATGCCCAAGGAAGTGGGCACGGGTCAACTAGTTGTTAATAAAGTTACAGAAGCCGTAAAATCATTTCAAATAGTGCTGTACATAACGTTATTTATTTAATTTAATGAAATTTTGTATTTTGTAACAAATTATATGAATATAATTTATGATATGAATAATGGTGTCCTTAAAAATTACTAACGATGAAAATGATACCGTATCTTCTCTTAACGATACAACCATGTAATTAAATAAATGGCAACTGAACCAACAACAGTTCGTCAATTCTGTTGATATTCTTGAAAATGTCCTTACTGCCCTCTGTCTTACTCACTCGCTTTTTATATTGAGATTTTCTTACCAAAATTTTCACTTTTCCACTTACGGTTTTTCAAACAGATTCTCTTTATATCCACAAACCTTATCTTGACAATTAGTAACATAATAAATAATAATTAGACAAGCAAGTCCAGCCATTCAGAAGCGATGTGCCTACATATATTCGGGAATTGATCTTTATTTATATGAAAGAGTAACTAACGTACTCCTATAATGAGTAACTAACGTACTCCTATAACGAGTAACTAACGTACTCCTATTACGAGTAACTAACGTACTCCTATAACGAATAACTAACGTACTCCTATAACGAGTAACTAACGTACTCCTATAACGAGTAACTAACGTACTCCTATTACGACTAACTAACGTACTCTAATAACGAGTAACTAACGTACTCCTATAACAAGTAACTAACGTACTCCTATAACGAGTAACTAACGTACTCCTATAACGAGTAACTAATGTACTCTTATAACTACTGATTGGTCGCTGCCGTTTTTTTATCGGGAGGATCGGTAAAAATATGTCGCGTACGTCTTTTGTAGCGCGCAGCGTTGGGTAACGGATTCGTATTTTGCGACGGATGCCACTAAAGGACTAGGACATGGATGGAACGAACGTCTTTCCGAAATAATATTCGAAAACAGACATTGGATATTCCAGCAGGATTCTGCGGTAGCTCATAAGTTCTCATACAAGGCTAATAGCACTTAATAGTGTGAAAGAGGAAAAGAAGTGTCGAACCTACTTAGAGATAGATACTTAGGAAGAGATAAGGATAAGAAGATGATGCTACTTTAGTTCAAATAAAAAATAACAACCTTACTTATTACTTTGATCACTAGACAAAAATAAACTCCTAATTTTAATAAAAAATATAAATAGCAAATAAGCAAGTTAATGTATACCGAAATGCATTAATTTCAATTTATGTAATTGGTATTTGAGTAAATTAATTAATTTTACTATGTCTCAATAATTAACTTTAATATGTGTGACATTCTAGCGTCTAGACTACACCGGCGGAAGACATATATATTATGTACAAATAAATACCAAAAAAATACGAAGTTTGGCACTACTTCTTTGGCATAATTATGGGTAATTAAACAGACCTTTACATTTTGCTTTCATGTGTCAGTTTTTGACATACATCAAAGCGCTTCAAGGTCAAATAGTGCAGTCATATTAGGGCTTTCACCTCGGAATGAGAGGTATTGAGCTGTAAACTCGTAAGCACCATTATTTTGGTTTTCTAAAACTTGTCTCAAAAGTCTCATAAAATCTCGAGTCTTCACCGTAAGTTAAATAATCAGATTTCCGCGATTATATCGGTTTCTATAGCTCCAATGATGTTATCATGTAGTATAAAATTTGTAGAGCACAAAATTGGCGACTAATTTTGTTTAAAAAGTCTTTCTATATGACCAACCGTTTTTTAGCGATAGACCGTCTTCGGAGGAGAGTTCCAAAGGTCAAATTTAAGCCGCAGTTACAGAAAACCAGAGCGGACATGGGGCAAGTCATCCCACCCATCCAAATTCCTGTCTCGGGACCACTGGATCATGTGGAAAATGCTATACTCGAGTTCAAAGCCATACTCGAAGCCACGATTAAAGTAAACACACTGACGTGTACACAAATCCTAGAGGCCCACCATCTGGGACTCGTGGACTTGAGAGATGCTAGCCTAGAGGAAGCGGAAGCGGCCATCTATAACAACGACACTGCCCAAGTCATAGCAGGAGTAATGACGGGTAGCTACATGACCGCTTACAATTCCACCAGCGGTTTCGTACTAGGGAAATAAAATGAGACACGGGAAGCAACTCAACCTCAGAAGTTCGAAGCGCCCCCGGAGGATCCAATCGTAGTAGTCGCTCGGTGCACAAGAATCATGCTTGAAGAAAAGATTCTCGAGAGGGTAAAAACCACCTCGAGGTTTCTAAATCCAGCAGTGGCGGAAAGCACCAAGATGACACCCAAGATCAAATGGACGAACGGGGTCCCAGGCTGTGGAAAGACTACGTGGTTAATTAAAAACTTCGATGTGGAGAAGGACGCTGTGGCGACCACCACAACCGAGGCGGCAAAAGACTTACAGGAGAAACTGGTGCAGGCACACGGCAAAAAAGCCGAAAAGCGGGTGCGCACCATGGCGTCAATACTGGTAAATGGTTTCAGAGAGCACGATAAGCGTCCAAGGTTAATCGTGGATGAAGCTCTCATGAACCATTTCGGGACCATCCTGACTGCCGGCCGGCTGGCGGAAGCAAGCGAAATTCTCCTCATCGGAGATGTCAACCAACTACCCTACATTGATCGGGAAAACTTATTTCGGATGGCTTATAGCAGACCAACGGCCGTAGCTGGTATTGACCAACAGCTCACTTGTACATACAGGAACCCGATGGATGTAGCCTATGCACTGAGTCAAGTATACGACGGTATATACTCACCGAAACCGATAGTGAGATCTCTGAGCATAAAGGGCTATCAGGGCGAACAAATATCCTCACACACCCCCGACACTCTCTTCCTGGTACACACACAAGAAGAGAAAAAAGCCCTGATAAACAAGGGCTACGGGGCAGGGGAAGGATCGCGTGTTCTGACAGTCCACGAATCTCAGGGATTGACCTTCAAATCGGTGGTGATCCTGCAAACAAAGGGCAGAAGGATGCAAATCCACGATAGTGTTTCACATGCTATAGTGGCAATATCCAGACACACTCACACCTGTGTCTACTATACCGACGTGACTGATGACGCGGTTAGTAGGTTCATCCATCGGGCCATGGACGCTCCGGCGCGGCATATTGTGGATTATAACTTAAAGATGGCGATAGGGGACCGGAATGAAACCGCCATAAAGGCAATAACGTCTAAAACAGTTAAATAAATATATATATATATAAAAAAAAAACAAACTACAAAATAGATGCTCACAAATACGATTTTTAACATATTAAATAAAACTTTAGCAAAAAAATGGTGCGGACCGAGAGTCTGCAGAAAAAAAAAAAAACCGTTTTTTAGATAGCGGACAGGCAGTCCGTAGCGTTCAGCTATAGGGTAGAGTGGGGTAATTGAGAACGACAGGTAATTGGGAACAGTTAGATAAATAGTACATTCCCCTGCACTACACCGTCGTGAACCTATTCAACGGCTGAGTGCAGAACCATTCATTGCATACGCGAAAGTGGGAGTGAAAGAACGCACTAGTGTTGTCACGGTAAGTCGACAATTATTTTTCTATTTTTGATATAATTTTTGTCGTGAATTGTAATATATTTAAGATGTAAGTAATATATTTTTGAATTCATAAGCATGGCATGTTTTAGCTCATATCATACACGTGATATCTGTTTTCAAATCCAACATAAATGGAAGTTAATAAAAAATGCTTTTGAGAATGGCGGCTATTTTTATGTATATTGACTGATTCGGGCAATTGGGAACGGCATTAGGTGGGTAATGGGGACCTTCCCAATTACTGCTTATCCTCCTAATTACCCATAGTACTGCTAGTGGAAAATGATTGTATAAAAATATTTAAATTTTATGATTTAGGCATTACCATTAACACTCCTCCTCCATTCAATTCTGGGCCTCTTGACGAAATCATCAATGTGCCTGTTATTCCAAAAAGAGAAACCACCTCTAAGCGTCAAAATAAAAAGCACTATCAGATTTTATCCAGCTCACAAATTAAATTTCAACTAGAGGTAAAACAGAAAGAAAGGACGAAGTGAGAGAATCGCTACAAAATCAGAAAAGATCACCAAAAACCATACCAAAGAAGTATAAAAATTGAAGAAAGCTTTACAAAAAAAAACGAAGAAGAATGTTACAGCTAATTTTACACATAATTTTAATTCTAGCCCATCCTCGTCAATCCTTTTGAAAATAATAATATAGCAGATTAATTAAGTATTGTAATTTTTTGTGAAGTTTGTTAGATTAACGTTTTCAAATGGTAAATTAGTATGAACATTTGAAGTGTATCGAATGAGAAGAACAACAACATTTATATAACGCGTGCAGTAGACCATGAAGTACGTTCTAACATCAACAATAGCCGATTGTTACTGATCAAAAAACTTCAACAACAATTTTGTTAGTTTGTTTGAGTTTATTATTCTAGTAAAAACGGTATAAAATGTGGAAGACGTCTACAGTCTGGCTTCTATACTCGTGTTACACTGTAATACCATATGTAGGGGTATTTTGTATGTATGTTTATTTGACAAACATTTAAACAAATAATGACACGGCACTAAAGTGAATACATTATCTTTTAAAATTCTGCGCTCCGAAAACTCAAAATGGCTGCTGGAAAATGTACATCAAAATTATTAATGACATAATTAATCTATACTTCTATATTAATATTATAAAGAAGTAAAGTTCGTGAGTCCGTGACGTTGTAGGGGGTAATCTCAGGAACTACTGGTCCGATATGAAAAATTCTTTCAGTGTTATATATCTATAACATATATATAGCTTATTTATCGAGCAAGGTTATATCATCACGCTAAGAGCAATAGGAGCGGAGCACCAATGAAGAATACTTCAAAATCGGGTATTTTTTCCTCTTGAAAGCTTCCGCTACGTGTTAGCGTCAGCCCAAAGTAACTATTCCACGCGAACGAAGCCACGTGCAGAGGCTAGTATGTAATAATGTTTATCACACAATTAAACTTTGGATGATGGATGTTGTATATAGCTCTTTGTTTGAGTTGTAAAAGGTTACATTGCATAAATTAATCGTAAATATTGATTGATTGATGATGAAGGCGTTCCTTTGCGGAAGTCGATCCATAAATATTAAAGTAGACGTTACTTTATACTTCCACCTGGACACGCACGTCATGTAAACAAAATTTAATCGCAAATAGATTGATTAATGAAGGCGTTACGTAAACGTAAACGATTTGATTCATGCTTTGGTACTGCCACCTGGGATAGATTAAGAGCTGTTATTTCCGGCCATATTCTGTTGATGACATTATTTATTAATCTCGTAAGAGACTTAACTGAAAATAACTCAAGCAAGAGAAAATGATATTTAATGGAAGTTGCTACTCGTTTTGATTACAACATAAAATAATGCCTTTACACTTTCAACACCGCCGATTTTACAGGTTTTAATTTTATCAATTATAGAGATTTTATTTTTCATTTCAGCTACTAATTTTGCTATCTTTTGATTCAGTTTTTAATATCAGATTATTAATATCGATCAGTGAGCTAAAGAATTTGTTTTAGGAATTGTTTTCATTGAACACAGTTGTCCAAAGTGTACAATAAATATTACGACTCCAAAAAAAATACTTCCGCATATCGCTGTCCTTTAAAGATACTACGATATAGACACATTTGGGGTGTAAGGGGTGTCGAATTACATCTAAGACTTGAGACACCAAAGTCAACCTCACCTGCACGTTGTGCACCCTGCTGAATAACGAACGAGGCAATGGCGATAGCGGTGTGGTAGGGTTTTACAGCCTGACTGGGTCACAACCACCATGTATATGGCGAAAACGCCCGTCATAGTGATTCGCTTCTGCGGGTCGCGTTTCGGGATCAGCCTGTGCATATCCAGCTTTTCGCAGGCCGGCATGACAGCGGCGACCGACGATGTCTGTGACACTCATCAGGCGAAGTGCAGACATTTTGCAGTGCTACAATATTTTTTTTTTTTTTTTTTATAATAAATCATTAAAAGATTATACTGTTGTTCTATATTATTACGTTACTTATATACGACACTGTAACGTTAACTTATGGAGGGGGGGGGGGGCTTTCCAGCCGCCTGGAAGAAGGCCGTAGGGATAGGCATACACAAGCCCAGCAAAAAAGCTACGCTTCCCGATAGCTATGGCCCGATTAGCCTGTTAGATACATTAGGTAAATTATACGAGCGGCTCCTTCTGAACCGTCTCCAGGTCTCGATTACAGATTTAAAATTAATACCACCTGAGCAGTTCGGATTTCGTGCCGACCACTCTTGGACGAATCAAGTACACCGCCTCACGGAGTACATTTTCTCTAATGTTAATGCCGACCCGAAACGTAAACCGAAACGCACAATTGCAGTCTTCTTCGGTGTCGCCAAAGCCTTCGATAAGGTCTGGCATGGAGGGCTCATCCATAAATTATGTAAATCTCACGTACCCGATAAGTTAATTCATATTATCCACAATTATCTCACTGATAGGACTTTCCCCTTTAGAGTGGATGGGGAACTATCCCTGCCCCACCCGGTATGCTCAGGTGCGCCACAGGGCTCCATCCGTTGCTTTGTCATAGGAGTAAGATGTCCCTCAGACACAAGCTCCCTTTGTATAAGACGTGTATCCGTCCCGTGATGACATATAGCAGTCCCGTTTTTGCGCATATGTCGAAAGATAATTTTCATAAGTTGCAGGTTCTTCAAAACCGCGTTTTACGTAAAGTAACCGGTGCCCCGTGGTACGTCCGGAGAGTTGATCTACATAGGGACCTAGACATGCCTTCTATCTGGGCGTACGTAAAATCACTCACGAT
>MU158732.1:796195-834938 GCA_015888305.1 Antheraea pernyi | reverse complement strand
GGTTTTATTTTTTTCCCTTATTAAACTGAAATAGTTTAGAATATTATCCGATACGAAATATATATAAGGGTTGTTGAGTTATGTATGCTTGGTACACATATATGTTTCAACAACTCATATATGTATGAATAGTTAGGTTAGCTCAGATAGGTCGCGAATTGCATGTATTAGGCAACAGCCAAAGCCGAGGTGTGCCGCGCACCCTTGAGCTAGTTGTCAAAGTAAAATCGGCTGAGTGCCTTAAGCGCTCGCCTTAGTAGTCCGGTGAAGCTGTTAAGACCTTGCTTGGTCAATAGCATAGTCAGTTCGAAAAGAAAAAAAAAACTTATGGGTAGTGTTGTAGCGTAAGCATTGGTGATTTTTTTCGCATAAACATTTTTTGATACAATATATCTATAACTTTTATATAGTGAATAATACGATCATGATGTTGCCTTTAAAATGTCAAAATTAAAATGTCTTTTACAGTCATTGATATACAAAAACCCAAGATGCACAGTCAACGTCTAAAAATCGTCCGCATAAAATGAGCGCAGTCTTTGGACTTTTTGTACACTGCTTTGTAAAAACAACTTTAAATAATTCGCGTAAGGTTGTAACATTGAACATAACTTTATAGTACAACTATAAATATTTAAGTATATAGGTGAGATTTTAGGGACGGTTGAACGTTACTTTCATTTGACACTGTGTACCCTGTGTTTTTGTATATCCTCCTATTACAACTCCTTATTTTCTGGGCCTTGTCACACTTCGTTTACAAAACATTCCATGTAAAGTCATATCGTAATGTTTCAGCTATCCTGCAGTTTCAGCTATACTACACAAAACACTTAAAACGTACCACTATAATGAAATAATAAGTAAATTATTTTTTATTGAAAACTTTTGCCGCCTACCATTACGCATATATTAAAGGAATACCCAATCATATTTAAAAAAGTAATTTATACTAATACTAATAATAGCATAATAATATATTAATAATCCGTCCATGGACACTAACAACACCAGAGGACAACCCTTTGGGGGAAAGTGTTAGGGGAGGGAGTGGGGGAGGAGAGGGGAGGGGAGGTGGGCCTCCGGCGCTCTCACTGACCGAACGAAACACAACAATGCAAGTTACTTCTGTTACTTCACGTCGGTTTTCTATGAGAGGGTGGTACTACCCCGGAGGAGCCGACCCATTCATGCTAAAACCAGTAATAGCTTCAGCGTGGCGCTACCACCCTCAACGTTGTAACGTTGTAGGCGGTAATCTCAGAAAGTACTAAAACCGATTTGGAAAATTCTTTCACCAATGGAAAGCCACGGTATTTGTAAATGTCAAATTATCACGCTAAAGCCAATTGGAGCGGAGCAACAATGAAGAATGTTTTAAAATCGAGATTTTTTTCCTTTTCAGAGCTTCCGCTGCGTGTTAGCACGAAATAACTATTCCATGCGTACAAAGTCGTCGGCAGAAGCTATTAATTAATTATATTATAAAGAGGTAAAGTTTGTGAGGTTGTAGGGGGTAATATCTGGGGAGTCGGAGAAAAAATGATCGAACGAAAACGTTTCTTACGAACGCTGCCTTAACGATGAGAAATATATGATTGAGTTGTAGAAAAAAGTTGTAGCTTGATAATCCATATTACCGCCCAACGAAGTGGGCACGGGTCAGCTAGTGGATTATAAACCTCGGATGTTATGGAGCTCCGTAACCGTAACCGATTTAAAAAAAAAATGGATTATTTCGAATAAGAGTGGAGTCTAAATAAAACATTTTTCGAGAGATTTTGTTTTGCCGCACTTGCACTCCATGTGAATCTTGTAGTAGGGACGATCGATATTAGAAAAACATCGATGTTTATATTCATGTCAACATTGAATCCAAAGCATCGATGTACAACATATATCGTTTGCAAAACATCGATCTAATTCAGTTTTGACTATTAGAACTATGATTAACAACTTTAAATTTATTATGATAAACAACTTTAAATTTTGTTATAAGTATAGATGATTTCATTCCTCATAAAAAAAATTAAAAGTAAAAGCTTTCGTTATGTTATCACAAATACATATTTAATATGTTATTCATAGGTTATAAGTTAATATGTGTAATGTGTAAAGTTTATTTTTCCTGTTAAATTTACGTTAACTTTAATAAATACTTTATTTTTAGTTTGTTTAGATAAGACTTCAAATTGAGTAGATATAATAGGTCTTTACCTATGAAATTGCTGTTCTGCAGTAATGGCCATTTCAAATCAAAATATTTTTTGTTTGGCTAAGAATTTTAATTTCAAATTAATTTTATTTGTTGCCTCCCGTCCACCTGATTTATTTAAGAAGGGCATCAATAAACTGCCACTGCGTTGGCAAAGATGCATTTATTGCATGGGTGAGTACTTCGATTAATACAAATAAAAAATACATGCAAAAAATTCGTTTACATTTTTTCATACAAAACGGCAATTTAATAGGTAAAGACCTAATATTGATTAATTATCTAATATGACTGATTTATAATACCAAATGATAACTTAGAGTTAGACTAAATAAAACCAAATTATTGCATAGTAACTGTGTTTATATTTTACTTCAATCTAATATCCGTAACCGAAACTATCCGAGACTAACAGATAATCCGAAATAATTACATATCCGTAACCGTAACCGATATAATTATATTCCTATATCCGTATCCGTATCCGGAACCGAAATATCATATCCATAACATCCCTGTTATAAACTGCGCAGACTACGAGTATATGTGTTGTAACAAAAATCATAAAATCTTGTTAGATTTAGCCTCTGCCCGCGACTTCGTCCGCGTGGAATAGTTACTTTGGGTTAAGGCTAATACGCAGCGGAAGCTCTCAAGAGGAAAACAATACCGATTTGAAAATATTCTTCATTGGTGCTCCCCTCCTATTGGTCTTAGCGTGATGATATATAGACTATAACCTTCCTCGATAAATAAGCTATATAGCACTGAAAGAATTCAAATCGGACCAGTAGTTCCTGAGCTTACCCCCTTTTTTTTACGTGGGGAAAACCCTTATGGATACGCCACTCCCTCGGTGGAGAGAGTGGGTTATGTCCGACTCGCACGGACTAAAACCCCACGGTGTACGTCTGCCGCTATAGTTGGGGCGACACGAGATCTCTACAGATTTCATCGTGACGACCCAGCGGTTGGCCTAGCAGCGAAAGCGCCACCGCCGGGCCTCGTCTTGTTAGGAGCCAGCCGGGTACACACCAGTCGTCTCCTCCGTCCGCCTGACCTGTGCAATGGGAAGATGGGCCCCCCGACCCATCCTCCCTAGGTCCGATTACGGTGGGAGGAGGTGCCGGTCAAACTGCCGCCACCTCCTGCCTGTCCTCCGTTGACGGAGAGGGTCACTTTGAGGGTCCTCCTCCCGGACCCTCTCCGCTGCCTCCTTCTGTGGGACGACTTCCTCGCAGAAGGAGGCCATTGCGTTCCACGCATCCTCACTGCTAAGCATGGCCACAACCATGCTCGGCAGCGAGAGCTCCTGTCCAACCGCCGCAGCCAGAGTGCGACGTTGCTCCTCCCACGCAGCACACTCAGAAAGTGTGGTTGGTACCTGCACCGGATAACAACTGAAGCACACATGCCCGGTCAGTACCTGCACCAGATGGAACGTCAGGGAGCCCCACTTCCTCTGATTCTACTCCGGCAGGACCGGGCGGACGGCGTCGATCGTGTATCGACCGTAACGGGCGCCCGCGTGGTCCCGCCTCCACCTCTGTACCCTTTCTTCCCTCTCTTCCTCCCTCTTCGTGAGCTTACCCCCTACAACGTCACAAACTCACAAACTTGTAGCTTGCCGTTCCGTGTTCTTTTTCTTGCATTGGTAATAAAACCAATTTAGTAATAGGTCGTTTTTTTTGTTTTTTTTTCAATTCAATATTTTATTCTTCATGAATGTTGTTTCGAGACAACTGATTAATTGAAATATACTTAGGACCTTCCCAGCACTATGGAAGGTTTGTCAAACTTAAAACTAGTTAGTCTTCTGGTTATGTAATCAAGTGCACTATTATCCTCAGAACTTATATGTTGCCAACAAGGGGCTGGTATGATACTCCTGATAGTTTTAACACTATTTGCGCGAAATTGGTTCCATCTAGGTTGATCTCCGTATATCCAACCCAATACGATCATGGAATCAATCCGAGCATGCACTGTGATTGTGGTTATTTACATGATAGTGTCTCAAATACTTTCTACATAAGTTGAGATAATAGTACGGCACCTAGTAGCTCCAAACGAGGCAATGATAATTGTTGTTAATAAAATTTCTTCGTCATCCGAAGATGCATAATTGACGTGGTGCTGTCGAGGTGGTATATTTCAGATCGATGGTCTTGTCGTCGAGGGCGATGAACTTTTCGCCAATGTTTGCACAATTGATATTATTAGTTTTATTTATATTGATATTTGATCGCGCGACGTTGTGTAATAACGTATTATGCTTTTCATTGCACTCTTTGCGTTGGCGTTTCGAAATACACGGTTTGTTATTATCTATACTAATATTATAAAGAGGTACAGTTTGTGGGTTTGTGAGTTTGTGAGTTTGTGACGTTGTAAGGTGTACATTTGTGTCTCAGGAACTACTGGTCCGATTTGAATAATTCTTTCAGTGTTAAATAGCTCATTCATCGAGAATGGTTATAGGCTATATATCATCACGCTAAGGCCAATAGGAGCGGAGCACAGATGAAAAATGATTCAAAATCGGGATGTTTTTTTCTTTTTGAGAGCTTCTGTTGTGTGTCATTGTTAGCCCAGAGTAGTAACTATTACTACGCGGACGAAGTTGCGGGCAGGGGCTATAATCTATATACTAATATTATAAAGACGTAAAGTTTGTGAGTTTGTGACGTTGTAGGGGGTAATCTCAGGAACTACTAAACCGACTTTGAAAATTTTTTTACCCATAGAAAGCCACGTTATTTGTGAGTGTCATAGGATATATATATTCACGGTAAGGTCAATAGGAGCGGAGCACAGATGAAAAATGTTTCAAAATCGAGATGTTTTTTTTTCTTTTTGAGAGCTTCTGCTGTGAGTCAGCGTTAGTTCAGAGTAGTAACTATTACTACGCGGACGAAGTCGCGGGCAGGGGCTATAATCTATATACTAATATTATAAATAGATAGAGTTTGTGAGTTTGTGAAGTTGTAGGGGGTAATCTCAGGAACTACTACACTGATTTTGAAAATTCTTTTACCAATATAAAGCCACGTTATTTGTGAGTGTCATAGGCTACATATCATCACGCTAAGACCAACAGGAGCGGAGCAACAATGAAAAATATTTTATAACCCGTTTATTTATACCCGTTTATACCCGTATTTTTTCCTTTTGAGAGCTTCCGCTGCGTCTTAGCCCAAAATAACTATTCCACGCGTACGAAGTCGCGGGCAGAAGCTATTAACTGATTATATTATCTATAATCTAATATTATAAAGTGGTAAAGTTTGTGAGGTTGTAGGGGGTAATATCTGGGAAGTCGGAGAAAAATGGTCGAACGAAAACGTTTCTTATGAACGCTGCCTTAATTATGAGATATACATATATGATTGAGTTCTAGAGAAAAGTTGTAGCTTGATAATACCTATTACCGCCCAACGAAGTGGGCACGGGTCGGCTAGTATGTGTATAAAGACAATTAGGGCAAGAAAAGTTTGACACATAAATAGGTCATGATATAGGCTGCACGCTATACATTGTTTGCGTTTATATACTGGCGCAGCTTGATAAAAACCTTTTTGATTGATTTTGATTATTGATAGCTGACGATTCTTTCTCTCGTTTTTGAATGGGTTCCAAGGCGGTAAACTTAGCTTCTAAGAACTCCATAAGTTCATTAAACTTCGGTACTTCGCGTGGGTGTTTGATATACTCCGTATAACCAGTGTAAGTATCAACATCAAATTATTATAATACCGTAAGCACCCTATAGTATTTTTTTCGTACAAAATGTATATACATATAAATAATATTGGTTACTAATTAAATTAAAATAGGTATGATTACTCGATTGCATCCTGTTAAAACATATGCCAATTAAATAACGGATAAAGTACGCACGTGGCGTACCTATACATCAATATATTTTTAATTAACAAGTCATCAATTTATTATGACTTTATCGGAAATCAGAATCAGAATAGTTGCCTTGAAGAAATATTAATGCTAATAAGTTAAGTGCGAAGTGTCACATGACACTATAGATTTCGTAGTAAAGTACCGTGACAATGATCTATTTTATCATTGGGCTATTATCTCCTTAAGGAATAACTCGATGTTTCTCGAAATACGTGATTGTTAAATTATATTTCACAATCGTTTACTAAATGTTTTTGTTATAAGTTTAATGTAACGGTTAAAATTTATGAACCATGATAATTTAGTGATGAAAGCATACAGTGACGAAGAGTGGAAATCTAAAAAAGGGAAGCTGGAGCAAAAAAACATTTTTACTTAACAGAAAATCAATTCTTTAACATTATCACCGATGTTTCTGTGGTGATAAAAAACCCGTCTACACCATATGTGGAAGCACTGGTATTTGTCATATATAATAAAAGTGGCTTTGAAAACAGCATTTTAATGTAGCTGTGAGACACGTTTCACGACATATTGTAATAAGGGCCCGCGCGCATTACGGTTTTTATCCCGCACCTTCGGAATTAATTCTACCCGTAGTGCGCGCGCTTCCATACAATTCCATATGTTACAAAATTTGCGGTAAAAACCGTAATGCGCGCGGGCCCTTATTACAATATGTCGTGAAACGTGTCTCTAGAATTAATTCCGAAGGTGCGGGATAGAAACCACAAATCATCGCAGTAGCGCTCGAACTACGATGAAGGAATGTCGTCGCTGCGTGTTTCACATAACAAGGAGATGGTGTCTTGTCTGTTTATGTGTTTCCTTAGTTTTTGTAAACTACGTAACAGATTTTGACAGTTTTCACAATCATTTAGACAATTTTGTTCGGAAGGATTTTATGTATCAAATATTTATTTGAAGTAGAGAATGATCGCCGTATTCTAATGAAATCATAAGGAGTTTTTGAGCGCTCTTAATGATAAAGGTGGCTAAACCTTATAAGATACGTATAAATAATGTAGGTATGAGTTTTTACCTGGGTCTTGGAACGTTATGTAGTGGATTTTAAATTTAATTCATAACTTATGTTATTTGGTTCTATATTTTGTAATATAGGTGGTGTCTTACGTAATATAGTTTGGTTATTGTTCATAAGTGAACTGGATGGAAAATTATACCACGGGGCACGAGTTCTGAGTTGCCACAAAAACTTAAGTTTGTGAGGTTGTAGGGGGTAATATCTGGGAAGTCGGAGAAAAATGGTCGAACGAAAACGTTTCTTATGAACGCTGCCTTAATTATGAGATATACATATATGATTGAGTTCTAGAGAAAAGTTGTAGCTTGATAATACCTATTACCGCCCAACGAAGTGGGCACGGGTCGGCTAGTATGTGTATAAAGACAATTAGGGCAAGAAAAGTTTGACACATAAATAGGTCATGATATAGGCTGCACGCTATACATTGTTTGCGTTTATATACTGGCGCAGCTTGATAAAAACCTTTTTGATTGATTTTGATTATTGATAGCTGACGATTCTTTCTCTCGTTTTTGAATGGGTTCCAAGGCGGTAAACTTAGCTTCTAAGAACTCCATAAGTTCATTAAACTTCGGTACTTCGCGTGGGTGTTTGATATACTCCGTATAACCAGTGTAAGTATCAACATCAAATTATTATAATACCGTAAGCACCCTATAGTATTTTTTTCGTACAAAATGTATATACATATAAATAATATTGGTTACTAATTAAATTAAAATAGGTATGATTACTCGATTGCATCCTGTTAAAACATATGCCAATTAAATAACGGATAAAGTACGCACGTGGCGTACCTATACATCAATATATTTTTAATTAACAAGTCATCAATTTATTATGACTTTATCGGAAATCAGAATCAGAATAGTTGCCTTGAAGAAATATTAATGCTAATAAGTTAAGTGCGAAGTGTCACATGACACTATAGATTTCGTAGTAAAGTACCGTGACAATGATCTATTTTATCATTGGGCTATTATCTCCTTAAGGAATAACTCGATGTTTCTCGAAATACGTGATTGTTAAATTATATTTCACAATCGTTTACTAAATGTTTTTGTTATAAGTTTAATGTAACGGTTAAAATTTATGAACCATGATAATTTAGTGATGAAAGCATACAGTGACGAAGAGTGGAAATCTAAAAAAGGGAAGCTGGAGCAAAAAAACATTTTTACTTAACAGAAAATCAATTCTTTAACATTATCACCGATGTTTCTGTGGTGATAAAAAACCCGTCTACACCATATGTGGAAGCACTGGTATTTGTCATATATAATAAAAGTGGCTTTGAAAACAGCATTTTAATGTAGCTGTGAGACACGTTTCACGACATATTGTAATAAGGGCCCGCGCGCATTACGGTTTTTACCGCAAATTTTGTAACATATGGAATTGTATGGAAGCGCGCGCACTACGGGTAGAATTAATTCCGAAGGTGCGGGATAGAAACCACAAATCATCGCAGTAGCGCTCGAACTACGATGAAGGAATGTCGTCGCTGCGTGTTTCACATAACAAGGAGATGGTGTCTTGTCTGTTTATGTGTTTCCTTAGTTTTTGTAAACTACGTAACAGATTTTGACAGTTTTCACAATCATTTAGACAATTTTGTTCGGAAGGATTTTATGTATCAAATATTTATTTGAAGTAGAGAATGATCGCCGTATTCTAATGAAATCATAAGGAGTTTTTGAGCGCTCTTAATGATAAAGGTGGCTAAACCTTATAAGATACGTATAAATAATGTAGGTATGAGTTTTTACCTGGGTCTTGGAACGTTATGTAGTGGATTTTAAATTTAATTCATAACTTATGTTATTTGGTTCTATATTTTGTAATATAGGTGGTGTCTTACGTAATATAGTTTGGTTATTGTTCATAAGTGAACTGGATGGAAAATTATACCACGGGGCACGAGTTCTGAGTTGCCACAAAAACTTCCAGGAAAGTTTTAACAAGACAGCCATCAGCCTGTCAATTCATTGAAATGATCGCAAGAAATTTGTAATTGTGACCGGTTCCACAATGGCAGTAATAATTTAGTAACAGTTTGGATGTGGTAATTAACAAAATAATAATCTAGGTACTACGGAATTGATCTTCATAATACGTACAAAAAGTATTTAATGACTCTATTAAGAACCATTCAGCAATTATTATATTTTACATTGGCGAAGACATGGCATGTTACTAGTTCAGAAAGTAAATACGAGGGGTAAAATTTGTAGACCAAGAGCCCGTGAATGTAGCCAGGCTTTGCTTATTTTATAAAAGCTGAGGGTTTCTCGGCGCATGCTTCTGATACAAGTAGGAACCATGAGCTAGTATTAAATTTAGGTCATCGTTGATAGAATTTGTCTTATTTGACAAATAAAATATAACGCAATTCGTACAAAAAACACTTTAATTACTTTTTTCACATTTACATAAAACATTACTTTAACATCGCCATTTTCTAACAACATAAACAAACTACTAGTGTTGCCATACATATCTTGTGACATAGAGAAGCTAATGTTACCTTTTTATATTATCTTATATAAAAACAATCCAACAATCGTGGCTTTGGTAGGTAATAAAGGTCTATAAAATATGAACTAAAATTTATCAAATTATATAGTGTAAGTTTTCTATACATATATTTTGTTGGCATAATATTAGAAATCACGACATTTCTTGACAAATACTTGACATCGTGGCCAATCCCTGCCAAAAATCTGTAAACTTTAATAAGTTACCTACGTTATAATGTCAAACCTGAATTTTAACATGTTACTTGGGTAACTATTAAGTTCTAACCCCTCACCGGACGAACATATAGGGTAGCTATAGCTGCAAGCGTGAGGCAATATATATCCAAGTAGATGGAAGTCGAAGATATATAGTGAGGTAGGTCTTTTGCAGCCCTTTATTGCTTATCTTTCAGTAACTCAGTAGACATAGTATATCAAAAGTACACGTTTTACTATTATTGCTTGTGCAGTTTATACAATAAATGTAATTTAGTTTTGATAAAGCATCATCATGGGAGACATATTCATTTGTGTTATTTGCTAAATAAAAATAGCAATATAATATTATTTCTCAAGAGACAATAAAAATAATAAATATCAATATAAAATAACGAAGGTCTGGCGTTCACTGTCTCTTAGATCTCTTACGGATTTTTTTCCGGTGTGGGTTTTATTTCGCACCGCAACTAGTGCGCGCTCGGCCTAACAGTTTGGATTACATGCTTTTTGCTTTCACAAGTCAGTTTAGAAAAATATTATCGTTAGTAGCAAGAAAGCAACAATATATGTGAATTAATATCATTTGTTATGTTGGCTTATCAAACTGAAACTAAATTATCGTTAACTTACACTTATTGGTTGTTAATCAATAACCTTAATTTATTATATGATAATCAAACAATCACAAAACATTGAAATCGAGCACGCAATTAAATTTATCAAACCATCCTTCTAAATACAATCTTAAACGTTAAAAACCAAAGATAGTAAATAGTATTTACAACTTGTTAAAACAGTACTATATATAGAATATTTAATTTGTAGATATTATAAGGTCATCTTTTCTCGTTTTCGTTTTTAAAATACATACTTATATTCTAACACTTTCATAAGCCAGCGGCCAGCGTGTAATGAACGTTAAAGTTATCTGATCTGTCAGAGTTGCTATTCTATTCTATCTTGCATATTCGTATTCGCTACTTAACTATACCGTATTCATCGAACGTTGAGACAAAATGTAAACAAACCATTAAAAAGGTTCTTTTAAGGTCACGATTGCTACTAATAAAATGTGAAATAAAAATACATAGTATTTGCCAAAATGTTTATAAAAAAAATGAAACAATGTCTTTGGTATTATTTAATTGTGATTGATATGTTTTATATATATAGTGATGTGCTGAAGCTTAGTGGTATTATCATTTAATGATTTGGTTGAATTGATTGGTTAAAGTTTAAAATCTTTCTCTAAGCACCTACTAATTTGTCATGGCAGTTGTACTTGAGAGCTAGTTGCCTTCTGGGGTTTAGCTTGTTACCGTCATCCGCTATGTATTTAAAATCACAGGATATTGCGGTTAAATCCTTAATCTAATTGTACTAACCTATTTGTAAATATGTTTGTAGTAGGTAATATCGGAAACTACTGATCTGATTCTGAAAATTCTTTACTACAGGAAAATATATTTTACCCCCTAGTGACACAGTAAATTATATTGATATAGAGTAGTAAATTATAACAAAGTCTCGAGTTTTTACTAGTATAATATTTAGGTAAAAAAAGTTTTAGAACCTATGGTTCTTTGTTTACATTTTGTCTCACGGTAAAATGAATGGACTATAGATTTCATTGGTGGCTCCTTATTGGTCAGTTGGTCACCCGTAGAGCAAGACAAATTTTGTTTGCTTCCTAGAGAAATGAAATGAAAGCTATAGTCAACGCCACGAAAGAAGTCCGGTGGCAAAATGTAGAACTAAAATTGACAGATCCGTCATGTTGTCGTTGTGAGATGTGTTAATACAAGCGGCTGCGGTTGCGAAGTTTATTATTCTATCTCGAGTAATAAATTGTTTTTACGATGCCTAAAGTAGTGAAAAGTTGGTGTCGAGAAATTATTTTCAAGGTGAAGGAGTCTTGCCATGCAGAATTGAAGAACAAAGACGTTCTGATTCTATTAACAAATGTTCGAGCAAGAGTCGCTGCCATGCCAGATATATTTTCGGGCTGCCATACAAAATTAATTTCCCTAAATGTGTGCAATATTATCATACAAATTTTACGTCGTGATAAAAATACATTTTGCAAAATATTTAGAGAGAATGAGGAAAAATATGTTAGTAGATAAGAAGTCAGCGATGTTCTTAGATTACACATATCATACTCAAAAGTGTTGGCAAAGTAAAGAAGAACAGGCAGTTCTAGTTTTTGACTCGGTCGGAAGTAGATGCATAATTGGGCATGCTTGGATCAACAAATGTTTTTATTGCTAATGCACTTCTCATGTTTAAATCAAAGTAAAAATCTTCAGGTTATCACGATGATATGAATGTGAATAATTTTTCAAAGTGGATGACTGAAAAACTGCCTAACTTACCTGCAAATTGTCTAGTAGTAATGGATAATGGACCATATCGCTGCACACAAATTAATAAAGCGCCCACAATGTCAAGTTTGAAATCTGCGATAGCTTTTTTTTTTTTTAACGTGGGGAAATCCCTTATGGATACCTCACCCTCCCGGGGAGAGGGTGGGTTATGTCCGAGTCGCACGGACTAAAACCCCACGGTGTACCGACGGACCGTTTTGTGGGGGCGGCAAGGGATCGTTCAAGCTAATCAACCTTGTAGAGCCGCCCCCACGGTCCGCCCGGCGGAAGGTGACCGCCGGGCTCCTGTCTATAGAGGGACAGACCGGGTACACACCGGCTGCCCCCCCTCGTCCGCCGGACCCGTGCAATGAGGAGATGGGCCCCCCGGCCCCGGAGATTGGAGACGAAGCCGCGGTTAATAGTTTGTCTAATTTAAAGTAACATAAGTAACCCGCTGTAATTTCAGCTACCTGCCAGTGAAATTCCCGTCGAAATCGGTTTTGCGGTTTCGGAGATTAGCCACAACAAACAGATCGACAAAAATTTTAAAAATTGCATTTTTGTTATTAGTAGCGTGTATACTTAGGTACTCAATCAGTAAAAAAAAAATTGATATTACATACAGACACTTCATTTTTATTATATGTGTAGAAGAAGATAGAATAGATGAATGAAAGTTACCTAATAAATTGCGATCATTTATATTATGTTAACTTGCTTTTTTGTCTAATTATATCAACACAGCAAATTTCATCAAAATCCGCTGACTGCTGAGTAGTAATCAAAAGTCATAGAACCATTCGCACAAAATTTCACATAAATAATTTAATTAATTACTTTTATACGCATATAAAGTTATACTCTGCTTGAAACATTGATTTTTTTATATTAAAAATGTAAACAATGTTTGCATAGTTTATTCGCTATTTTTTTTTTTATAGTAGCACGGCAAAATGACTGCACTATGCCTGATGGTATACAGAGTACAATCCAAAAACAATGGCGACCACCGAGTGACACACTATCCATCGCTGGTCGCCGCTGTCATGCCGGCCTGCAAAAATCTGGATATGCACGAGCTGACGTTAAAATCCGTCTAACATATTAAGAAGTCAATGTCTGGAAGAAACTCCCTAGATCTTCTCCCTATTTTTGAATTTATTGTATTTTAAAATACGAAGCTGGTAACTATCCGTGTTATTACAAATAAGTTAAATATGTATGGAATACTTGCTTTAAAAATCTTTGGAAGGATCATGTTATCCCTTTTCGCAACTTTAACCTTTTTTTTATCGAAATTACCTAAATACCTTTGGCCTACATATGCTACTAAGTATAGCTACTAAACTATATATACTACACTATAGTAACACTATATGCCAATTCTTAAAGGAAAGCTGATGGGATACGAGTTGTATGAACTCATTACAACTAGTACTATATAATATTAGGTTAGTTTCATTTAACCACTTGAAACATAATTAAATTTATAGCCGAATGCGAACTAAAATTATCAACGTAACAAATTCCTACGTAATGAATATGAATACTTTGTGATAACAAAGCCAGAATTATTACTACTAATTAATGTTTCGGATACAGAATAGTAATCATAAATACTGTGATAGCCAGATAATAACCGTTCTACCAGATTGTACCTATTGCCATATGTAAGTACAGTCATACAACATTATCTTAAAAAAACGCGACGCGTATTATACGTAATGTCATTGATATAAACTGATATGAGATTAGAAGAGAGTGATCGCCATTTATTGTTTTAATACAGTGTTTTATGATTTTTTGTTCGTGGTAGAAGTTCTCCCTGATAATTTCAGGAATGTATTGATTAATTACTATACCTAAACATGAAGTTAATTTAATTGGAATCGTGATGTTTTTAATTTAAAAAGGTTGAAATTCTATTGGCACTTGTTAATAATGCTTTATATTATATTATAATTATTAAAACTTGTCAATAATAATAAAAAATAATGAATATTATTATAATATAATTAGAAGTAATACTAAATTATTACATCATGTTCATCTACATTTTCTACAGAATAAGTAACTGAGACATTTAAAGGCCGTGTTTAAAAGGCCTATAATTAAAATTAAAAAAAAATCGGTCTCTAGGAAATAACTTGATTATTAATCGCTTCCAAACTCAATAAGCCTACATCTTAGAAATATGATAATATATTACAAAGCTAACATTAATTTTAAAACATATTTACAGGGTCAGTTTGATTTTATTGATATTGATAATGATTTTATTTCTTGATTAACTAATTTCCACTAAATATACTACATATATATATACATGTTATAGGTTATGTTATAGCCTAGATTCGTTCAGAGAGCGTATAATAATAAGCTAAACTTGCTACGTGGTAGAGCCACACTGAAGCTATTACTGGTTTCAGCATAAATGAGTCGGCTCGTCCGGGGTACTACCACCCGACCCACAGAAAATCGACGGGAAGTAACAGTGCTTGCATTCTTGCGTTTCGTCCGGTTAGTGAGAGCGCCGAAGGCTCATCTCCCTCCCCCCAAACACAGGATGGCTACGCACTTGCAACTCCCCTGGTGTTGCTAGTGTCTATGGACGGCGGTGATCACTTACCATCAGGTAACCCGCGTTCGTTTGCCACTTTGCAACTTGCAACTCGGAGTGCGTAAATAATAGGTACTGTCCCATATTTGACTGAGTATATTAGCTTTTAGTCACAAGAGATCTTTCATTTGTTTGATTGATATATTCGACATACAATAAATTAACTTGTTTAATGCCCGGTTTCTGAGATACTCAGTTAAACTACCAATAGTTATTGACTCAACAAAGTTATCCATAAGATAAATTGTCAAATCGGCCGTTGAGTTTTACTGACATTTATCGTATGATTGTGGGTTCAAAAACGCAATTTGACAAGTTATTGAACCGATAACGTTATTGAGAAGATAAACTACAATTAATTAAAGTACCTCAGAAAGCGGTGACCGGCGATGGATAGTGTGTCACTCGGTGGTCGCCATTGTTTTTAGATTGTACTGTGCTTACCATCATGCATAGTGCAGTCATTTTGTCGTGCTACAATAAAAAAATAAATAGGTAATAGTGTTAGGTTTTACAATAAAGTCCTAAAACATATTACCGATTTGCCGGACTGTAGCTTTAAGCGCTACGTCAAGCAGGTTTTCGCGTCCAAAGGCTATCAAAGAGGGATCATTATGTGAACGATGGTGATGCCTGGAATTGACTCCTCTCTGTGCATCCACTCAAAATGATTTTAACGTATAATGTATTCGAACTATATATATGTTAAAAAGGTGTACCCGATCAAGTTTCTTGCCGGTTCTTCTCGATGACTGGGTTGCTTTTCGAACCGGTGGTAGTTTTGACGTTCATAAGCGACTTATTAGGGCATTGTGGGGTAATATCCTACCTTGACATCGCAATTTCCTTAAAACCTTAAAAACACCAAAACCTAAGATAAATTATTATAATTCAATGGTTTGTTCATAGTTGGACATTTTAAACAAACTGTAGCGATAGGTATCTAAACGTTTCCGAACATACCACAGTGTTGTGATATTCGAGGGCAGATCAACTATGATTTTTTTTTTACTTTCGCCCTACCAGTAATGTGTAATGGGTGTAAGGGGTGTCAAATAACATCTAAGACTTGCGACATCCAAGCCAACCTCACCTGCACGTGGTGCACCCTGCTGAATAACGAACGAGGCAATGGCGAAAGCGGGGTGGTAGGGGTTTACAACCTGACTGGGTCGCAACCACCATGTATATAGCGAAAAAGCCCGTCATAGTGATTCGCTTCTGCGGGTCGCATTTCGGGATCAGTCTGTGCATATCCAGCTTTTCGCAAGCCGGCATGACAGCGGCGACCGGCGATGGATAGTGTGTCACTCGGTGGTCGCCGTTGTTTTTGGATTGTACTGTGCTTACCATCAGGCACAGTGCAGTCATTTTGCCGTGCTACTGTAAAAAACAATGCTGGTCTACCTCAAATTCGACTCTAGCTACAGACCTGACGTCAGGGCACCTGTAGTTCGGTGTCTCGTATAATTGATACGGCTGATTCCGTAATAGCTACGCCACTGATTATAATATTCATTTTTTTTTTTGTTATTCGATTGTTGTTTAGGATCAATTCATATTATGCTCACCGCACGTAAGAGATATGTCTTTGAGACGTAAAATTGTTTGGAGAGCATCGCAGTAAAAAGTTTGGAAGCCACTGATTTAAAGTTTTAAAAATATAATATACGATATGATATACGACAATAATTTATTAGGCACATTAAAAATATGAGGCAAAGGCCTTCAATCTTTATCTTTATGTCTACCTTGAAAGGCAGTTTTTGAGGCTTTAACATTTTCTGATCGTATATATTACAATATTAATAAGTCAATTGGAATTTATCAACCTTGTTCAATTTATTTATTCTAAAAATTGATACCAAGGAAATAGTCTCAACCTTTATTTGTTGTATAGTTTGGTTTAGGGTAAAGATAAATTTTGCAATACTTATTCTAAGGTCTTCGTATATCTATAACTATATATATATAACGTATATATATAAATTTCTTCTGTGCGTGTGTATGTCACTGAACTCCTCCTAAATGGCTGGACCGATTTTAATAAAAATTTGTGTGCGTGTTCCAGTGGATCCGAGAATGGTTTAGATTCACAATTGGACCAGGTAGGTGACGTTGTGGTTGACTTTTAGGATTTTTTTATTATCAAGGCAGGACAACGTCCGCCAGGTCCGCTAGTCTATACATACGAGTATATTAAAAATGAAATGTCCGTATGTAATATCAGAAAAAAAAAAATCTGATTCGGTGTGAAAGTATACACGCAACTGATAAAAAAATGCAACTTAAAAAAAATTGTATGTATCTGTATGTTTGTTCCGGGTAATCTCCGAAACGACTGGACCGGAGACTGGCAGATAACAAAAATTACAGCGGGTTACTTAGGCTGCTTTAAATTAGACTAGCTGTTAACCGCAACTTTGTCCGCAATGCTATCCCCAAAACGGGTGAACTGATCTTCACAAAATTTTCACTGGCAGATAGCTGACCTTATAAGAAGTAATGCAAGCAGTTTTAGTTTATACTAGCTGTTAACCGTGGCTTTACCCGCAGTGCTATCTCCAATACGATTTGACCGATCTTCACGAGACTTTTACTAACAGATAGCTCTGACCTTATAAAAAGTAATTTAGGTAATTTTAATTTATACTAGCTGTTAACCGTGGCTCTTTCCGCAGTTCTATCTCCAAAGCGGTTCGGCCGTTTTTTAGGGGCTTTCACGAGCAGATAGCTGACTTCATAGGAAGTAATTTAGATTATTCTATTTTAGACTAGCTGTCCGCATGAAGTTTAGCTAAAATATGTTGTTGTGTATAAGATGTGCATTGTAGGGGACTCCAAGAATAAATATAATTGAAATACATATATATGTGTCTATGTATGTAATTTGAATTATATTTTCTTTTGGGTCATTTTGCTTTATTTACCGCGCCTTCGTCTACATAACTCAACAACAACAACTATAGTAACATATAAGAATATTGTATCAAAGTCAATGAGCACTATTTACATTGTCGAAAAGATATAAACTGCTTGGACAGACATAAAGTTTTATATCTTGATTTATATTTATGCAAGATTTCAAGATTTCAGCTCATTCATTGTAGAAAATTCAACATTATAATTATTAATAGTAAATTTGAAGATAAAAGAGGTCTTTCTAAAAATATAAGATAAAAGACCATAAACGTATTATTTATTGACAATATGGGCATATCATATCATCATAATAACATCTTTAAGGCATTGTTTCATGAGTTCCTTATACAGTGTAAGTGAGCACTACACATACGGTAGGTTAAGGTTCCAAATATGTTGCTGATGATAAACCTCATTTGATACACTGTTAGTATTTATATATCTAATGTATACGTTATATGTCACTGTAGGTGGTGTCGTACTTAAAATTGTTTGCAAAAGGTTAAAATAGGTAAAATAAAACACTCAACTGTGGCTCAACCTTCATAATGAGTGATCGTCAGACGTTGTCCGGAGTAGCCCGGTGAAGCTTATAAGACCTTGCTGGGTCAATAGCGTAGTCAGATCGAGAAAAAAAAAGAAAAAAAAGTCAGACGTAGTTTGATTTTATCAACAACAACATCAAACTGGCCGCTGCTCCGTACGTGTGTTAGGTTATGTAATTATATTCGAATCTTTATTTTATTTTTTCACACAATGACTGATAATTTTATAGGCAACTTTGGAATAAGATATTTCTCTTCAAATGTTATTAAAGTAGGTGGACTATAAAAATGTATTAATATCATTATTGATAACCTCTCGTCTGTCAATTGCAAAGTGACATAATATGCTTCCCGTTTAGAAACCGTCACCACTGAGATCAAAACGTTGAAATATTATATATATATTAAACATTTAAGTTTCTACATTAATTGTTATAAAGGATCAAAATAGTATTCATATTTTTATAGTTTATCAATCTCTTGATCATGATATATTTCCCGTGTATTTGATTTTTATAAAGACTAGTTGGGATAAAAAGATATCAATTTTTTTTCTAACCCAAAGAATAAGCGATATCTTTATAATGTATCAATTTCTTAATATAATTAATTAATATAGATCATGTGTACAAAATTTCATAAAAATCAGTTAATACATTTTTTTATCGGTCATGCCTTTACTGAGTTAAATTCGGACATACTCCAAAATTCTTGACTTTAGGGATAAAACCGGCTTCACAAATACTAATCGGGTGTCTAAAAGTCTCATATTTTATATAATTTATAATTCCGCACGAAGGTTTAACATCTCGTTAAAATTATTAAACTCGTTTTAATTCTACGTTTGGGTATCGTAATATTATTTCAATGTTGATACAATATTATAGTTATAACTGATAATCATAAAATAACTAGTTTTGGCCATCAAATTTAAATTACAGTTCTCGGAGAAGATTTAAGCAATATTTTTTTAAACATGGCCATTATGTTATTGGTAATTACTGGGTTCTTTTTAATTTCTGTAGACTCTTGCGGTATTATTACAAAAAAGTTAAATACGTATTGAATCCTGGCTTTAAAAAGGTTGCACATTAAATGCACCGCGGTCGCTGAATGTTCGCCATCTTGCTCTTTTGTCTCGCTTTGGTTACGTTAGGTTATACTTGTGAAAAAGGATAACGCGAACATGCCTCGGGCGAGCGCGGTGCATTTATTAGGAAACTTTTTAAACCAAGTATTTAATACGTATTTATCTTTTTTGTAATAACACGATTTGACCGCACCTTTTTTCTGCTTCATTTACTTTTTTAATCAACTCAAAAATCGTTTTAAATGTAATGCAGCTTATACAGTAAGCAAGACTTACGATATAATTAACTATTATTTATTTAACTATTAGATATTTAATTTAATATCCTTTATGGCGGTTTAATATTATCTTTATTATACGGTTTCATATACTATATCTTGGATTGTGTACCTGGAAAATTGGAAAACACACTACGAATTTATGTTGCGAGATGATGATACCTTGTTATCGTAATGATTTCGGTTCACTGTTTGAACTTGAAAAAATAATTGATAAAAAATCTGCAAATTGCTTAAACCAAAAGAACGTAACAATTGGTAACTTATTAACCTATAATATTCAATTACATTTGTTGCACTTAGATGAATTTGACTTCTAATTATAAATTCTATTTTGTAATTGTTTTAATTATTATTTTCTTAATTTTTTTTTCTTTATTACCCGTTCGGGTAAAAGCCTTATATTAGGAAGGTGTATTGGTTAACCGACTTAAAAGAATGTGGCGGTTCTATGTTCGGCTATGTGTATGTTTATTGATATCTCCGTCAATTCTGAACGAATACGATATATTCAGGGGTGGTCCCATTTAGAAATGAAAAAATATTCTACGCCTGAGGTGGAAAAATATAGTTTATTTGATTTTCACCTATTTCTCGTCCACATATGTTTACTAACTTTTTCGTCTATCTTTAAACGATTTGAATGAATTTTATTATATTTAAATTGCTAATACTGGTTAGCACCGACTTTAAATAAATTATTAGGTAGCGCGTGTACTCATATTTATTTAATCTATAATTTGACATGTATGTAAGGGGTATTTCCAAGAATTTTCACAATAATTGTATATAACTGTATCATAATATGATGTATCTACATAAATAAGTTAAAAATTCCTTTTAATACCAGCCTACATAAAGGATCTATACATATATGTGTACATACTAGCGGGCCCGGCGGACATTGTCCTGCCTTGATAATAAAAAAAAATCCTAAAAGTTAACCGCAGAGCCACCTACCGGATCCAATCTAATCTAAACCAATCTCGGATCCATTGGAACACGCACACAAAATTTCATCAAAATCGGTCCAGCCGTTTAGGAGGAGTTCAGTGACATACACACATACAGAAGAAATTTATAAATTATATAAGTATACGAGTATATATATATGTAATTATAATCGGTGTGGACTTTGTTATAAATATAGAAACCAAAAATAATTTATTTACAATTTTTGTCTGTCTGTCCCAATGTATGGCAAATATATTTTCAATAATTCATCACAAAAAATGTAATTGAAATCGGCAAAAATTCTATAATATGGCGTGCGCTGCTTGAACAGTTTGAAATAAAATAAAAAAATCTATAGTAAAAATGTTCATTACTTTTACAAAAAAGTAAGTAAGTTTAATATCTCAGCCAAAACATGGTTAAGTCAAGATTAAGTTTGGATGCTAAACTAATACTAACTAAACTAAACAATCAACTACTTAAAATGGAATTTTATTGTAGATAAAGTTTAACTTTTACAGTATGTTGAAGTTGTTCTATTGATGAAGTTAGACAGAAGATAATACGAAATAAAAACTATAAGCTAAATAAATTATTGCGTTATCGCTGCCGCTGACTCTACGCGAATAGTGAACAGGCGCGGACGTGAGTGGCGCAGGAGTAACCCAAGGCGTACCGGGAAGATATTTATCGCGAATATGTATGTAGGTTAGTTTTTATTTTAATTGGACTCGGTAAGTGAAGGTGCGATCGGGTCCTAGGTTTATTTTAAAAGATTTCTCACATACCAACTGGGTATATGTTCGAGTGAATCCCTGGATAGTTTGGATTCACAATTGGAAACGATAGGTGTCGTTAAAGTTGGGTTTCACAATTTTTAAATATTTGGCCTTTAAAAATACAACTGATAGCGGTAGTAACCGATTTGGTGCAGACAGGTCACCTACTATTAAATAAATTGTATATAATTTCTGTCTTTTGATTTTAAGTAATAATTAAGTCATTTATCGTTTTTATAGTATCATTTTGTTTGTAGTGTTGTTTATATATTGAAGTCGGTTGAATAATTTTATATTAAATAGCATGTTCTCAAAAACTTTCAAATTGTGTTGGATTGAAGTTGGCGGCCATAATTTATACGCCAAGTATAATACGCACCATAGTAACACGAGACACGATCGTTCCCTGAATCAGACGGTTTATATTCAGTAATTATTGCAGTGCGCTATCTCAACCGAATCCGATTACTACTAATATGCAAAAAAGAAACTACTCGAAGAAGGACAAGACAGTTAGTTAGTTGTATTGTCTTTGAACGCGTTAATAATAAGGTAAGCTATTAAAGTTCTTTAATTAAACTTTCTCATTTAATAAAACAGTAAAGAAGCGAGTAGCGAGATATTATCAGAGTGGTACATATGATATAATGGTTGACATACAGGAAATTTGCGTAGCTAATACAAAATTAACTGCAAATGATGGATATATTTTAAAGTGATAATGGCTTAGATGATAGCCTGTTTGGACATCGTGTCGATCGATAAGTTCAAATCCTTGCAGCTGAGTCTGAGCTTTCAATTAAAGAAAGCATCGTGTTGATACCATAGCATGGTGGTAGGGCGAAACTACCCCACTCTCTCCCCGGGGAGGGTGGGTATCCATAACGGATTTACCCACGATATATAGGGCTGGATATATAAGTCCGCCTGGCTTGCTACCAACCTTAAACAATATTTGAAAGCTGCGCGTGTTTGGTAGGATATACGATTGGTGAATGTATGGGCTCTTATCAGACACGAATGTTATTTCTTTGTAGCCTTTTATGAGTGAATATTTTAAGTGGCCCGACATTATTATGCATTAAAAAGATCTTCACCGCCTAAGATTCGCGGTGTTTGGCTAACCGCATGTACTGTATGGAATATTAGTCATTTTTTGCAAACACTCCGGTAGCTATTTATTTATGAAAACGATTTCAGTTCTATAGACTTTCTACCACACCTTGCTACACAGACCATTACAATTGAATGCATTAATTTATTGGATGCATCTTATCTTCACATTACACACATTATTATCAGGTTTAAAACCAAATTGTGAACCAAAAAATAGTCCCATTATTTCTTTGTTCATAGGACCCGTTCTCGATAATTACGATAAGAGCTTGATTTATATACTGAACAGGCGCGCACTAGAATGAGCGTAGCCCATGTAACCCATATACACACAATTAGTTACCTGCAATTTGGGAATGAATATAAAGCTTCACAGGTTCCTGTGAAGTGCATAAAGAGATCTTCCTGAGTATCCGGTAAAGCTCTAAAAACCTTACAATGTCAATAGCGTAGACAATTCGAAAAAAAAAATCGTTCTGAGTGAGCGCAGTTCGTCTATAGCCTGCGTGTTTGAAACCGTCCTATTTTGAGCATTTCTATAGGTTTTTGCATTGCTTCTATGGTAAGGCGACGTTCTTCCAAGGCTGTTTGTTATACGATTTAAAAATGAATTTAACGTGTTTAAATTAGATTAACGGTTATAAAACATCAAAAATTTCGCTTAATTTAATAGAAGAATATTTTATTTTTGTCGGTTCTTTTTTACCAAAGTCACGAATCGTAACCAATTTAGCAAAAAAGCTGTATATTTATCATTTGAAAACTTTAAATGACCAATAAATAAGATAATGTTGTAAGAAACGTAGTTTCTAAGACTTCATTGCGTACATAGTAACCGATTAACATAATTCGTTGCAATATTTCTCATATAGAACGTAAACGACATTGCCAATTGCGGCAAATGTCAAACAAGGAAAATAATCCTGGCAAAAAACTGTTTTTGTTCGTAATTGGAAATAAATATAGGTATTACTTTTCAATACTTTTTTTACAATATATCAACATCATTTTAATCTATATGTTAATACGTGAGACGGAAACTTTGTACCCGTTTTTAAGCGAATTGCGCGGACGAATGAACGTGCAATTTGGCATAGTTAAAGTTTATATAGAGAAGAAGTGCAGAAAGCATTTTTTTTTAAATATAAATACATTAGAATTACATCAAATTAATTAAAATATACATTAATTACACTACGGCTTGAATGACATACAACTATACACACATGTAAATGAAAATGACGTTACGCCATCTGTCGTTTTACTCTTACGTTCCAATTACTTTTTTTCATCCTATATTCAATATTTTTAACATTATCCATAATATTTAATGGGTCGGTCGGCTCGACCGGGGTAGTACCACTCTCTCACAGAAAATCGACGTGAAGTAACGGTGCTTTCATTGTTGCGTTTCGTTCGGTCAGTGAGAGCGCCGGAGACTCACCTACCCTCCTCTTCCCCTTCCTTCTTCCCTTCCTCTCCCCCGCCCCAACACAGGCTGGCAACGCACTTGCGACTCTCCTCATGTTGCAAATGTCTATGGACGGTGGTGATCACTTAACATCAGGTGACTCATCTGTTCGTTTGCCTCCAATGATATATTAATTATTAAATTAAATAAACTGAAATAATTATTATTTTTTTTGGTCTTATTGAATGTCGAACTTGAATTATGGCAATATGAGCATATAAAACCCCCTAGTTATGTTTAATCGATAAACTAATATATCATGTATTACTCATCTATACTAATATATAAAGCTGAAAAGTTTGTTTGTTTGGTTGAACGCTATGATCTCAGGAACTACCAGTCCGATTTGAGAAAGTCTCTCGGTTTTAGATAGCTCATTTATCGAGGAAGGCTTTAGGCTATATATAATCACGCTAAGATCAATAGAAGCAGAGGACCAATGAAGAATGTTTCAAAATCGGGCACTTTTTTTGCTTTTGAGCGATTACGTTATTATTATATACGTTGCCATGGTAACGTGGTAAGTAGTACTAATAATATTCGTCCAATAGGAATTCATAAGGATTCATAAGGAATTAATCCATACTGCCAATTCTGAAGTTATGTGGTAAGTATCAAAGCTAACATTTTCAAAGTTTATTTTGTTTTCCTATTCAAATAGTTCATACTACTTTTATTTCCAATTTTTTATTTGTTCTCTATTACGTATTATAAAAATAAAGTTTGTGTATGTACAATTAAAATAACAACTTTTTGATGAATGGATATGGCTACAAATGACCAAAAAAAACTTTTTTTATACTTTGTCTATATTTTTATATTATTATATTTTGTCTGTTTGTTTGTTTGTTCTGGGTAATCTCCAAAACGACTGGACCTATTTTAACGGGAATTTTACTTTTTACTGCCAGATAACCGAAATTATAGCGGTTGACATATTCTATTTTATTTGTCCGCAGCTTCGTCCGCATTACTTTGGGCCGATTTTCACGGGATATTCACTGGTAGACCTCATAACCTCATAAAACCTCATAAAAAATAATTTAGGTTTTTCATTCGCCTTGGGACGCAGTGGAATATCCGTAATGTTTGAACTGATTTTCACGGGACTTTCACTGGAAGATAACTCACCTTATAAGAAGTAACTTAGACTATTTTATTTTGATTCTCAAGACTTCGTCCGCAATATCCTACTATCTCCTAATTGATTGGACCGACTTTCACGGGGCTTTTACGGGCAGATAACTAGCGGGCTCGGAAGACGTTATACGGACGGAGACGGATAATAAAATGAAAACCTTGACAAATTATACCTAAACCTTCCCCATAAATTATCATTCTATCTACTGGTGAAAACAGCATGAAAATGGTAGTTTTTGACTTTATCGCGAACAAACAAGCTGACAGAGGACTTTTTTTTAACCGACTTCGAAAAAGGAGGAGGTTACTATGTTCGGTTGTATGTATTTCTTTATGTATGTTAATCGATATTTTTGTCAATTGTGAACCGATTTTAATGATTCTTTTTTTATTTGAATTGGTACACATGTAGTGATTAACTGCTACCTTTGTATTTGTCCGTGTGAAATAGATCAAAAATATGTTACAACTGCGTGAGACGTGTGCCTTACTGACTCCAAGAATAAATATACATAATTGAAAGACATATATTTGTATGTAATATGAATTATATGATCTTTTTGGTCAATTTGGCGGCCATATTGTTTTATTTACCACGTTTACTTCTACATAACTCAGTTATTATAGCAACGTATAAGAATAACTTAAGTATATCGACAATACGGACATATTATATCTATCTATAAAATAAAAGATTTAAGATATATTGTTCGATAATGTATAGTTTATAATTTTCATTACTCTCTTATATAGTGTTAGTGAGCACTGAGTGTGGTATATAGTAGGTTGAAGTTCCAGGTATTTTGCTGATGATACATCCCATCCCATTCAATATACTATTTGTATTCATATATCTAATGTACACGTTACATATTACAGTAGATGGCGTTCGTATCGTAGTTACAAATGTTTTTGAAAAAGCGTTTCTGTAATGTACACACCCACTTACAATTTTACATTTCTTTAATACATTTTTTTAAAAGCGCGTGCGGGGCCGCGGGTCGCAGCTAGTATATTATAAAATCAGTTTCTAATTTGAATTTACGTAATGAATAACGAAGCCAAGAAGAGTCTCCTATCTACAACAAGCATGCCAATAAATATTATGAATTTAAATAATATTGCCCAAAAGAATTCATTATAAATTCATATTTTCTTCAGTATTCAATTCAAATTCAAATCATTAAATTAGTGTCAAAGTTATTTCTTCTTGTCAAACTAGAACTAATACAACAAAATTTCACAACTCAGTGGTGTAGCAATGGGTGTGAACCATCCGATACGTACATCAAAATGGCGTGGTCCTTATTCAGCTATTTAAATACAAAAGACTCTAAATTGTACAGAATTTGTATGGAAATTATCGATAAGAATAAATTTATTTTTATAGTGCAGTGGTTAGTACAAGACCTATTAGTAACAAAAGTTAATAAGACAAGAATTAGAACAAACGGTCCAAAATTGTCTTAAAGTTCATCATCATCACTACCCTTATCCCACCTAAGTAGGGTCGGCACAACATCTTTAGCGGGAGGCCCAGGGCTTTAGCGGGAGACCCAGGATCTTCTTTCTGGGCCGGCCGTCGGGGCGACATGCGGAATGCTTTGCCATCCCTTGTCCCCCATCATGGCGATTGCGGGCACCCATGGGGTTTTAGTCCGTGCGAGTCGGACATAACCCACTCTCTCCCCCGGGAGGGTGGCGTATCCAGTAGGATTCCCCCATGTAAAAAAAGGGTCGGCACAACATGTTTACTTTTTTCACTCTCTCCTGTCAAATGTCTTCTCAGTATTCACACCTTATACGCACATATCATTTTTCACACAGTCCACCCATACTTTTTTGGTCTACCTCCACTCCTATATCCGTCCACAATAATACGAAACACTTTTTTAGTTACATGGTTTTTATATTTCCTCATGACATGCCCGTACCATGCTAACCTATTACTCCTCAACTTCTCTGTCACCGGTTCTATTTTCAAACTTCCTCTGATATACTCATTCTTTATCTTAGTCCACCATTCTAGTCACACCACACATCCACCTTAATATTCGCATCTCTGCCACGTGTAATTTTCTCTCATCCGTATCTCTTAAAGTTATAATATATTATTATTATCTATACTAATATATAAAGCTGAAGAGTTTGTTTGTTTGGTTGAACGCTATGATCTCAGGAACTACCAGTCCGATTTGAGAAAATCTTTCGGTTTTAGATAGCTCATTTATCGAGGAAGGCTTTAGGCTATATATAATCACGCTAAGACCAATAGAAGCAGAGCACCAATGAAGAATGTTTCAAAATCGGGCATAATAATTCTTCTTCATTGCTCGAATCATGGATCTTGTGAAATATTTCCCTTGACAAGACTTGCAGAACACCGCATGGTTAAGTCACTCGTTTTGCAATAAATTCGGTAGCATCATATAATAATTGGCGTCACCAATTATTTTGTCACCTTTTGAGTAGCTTGTGGACAACGGACCTAACTGTTCACGTAGGTAACATGCAATTCAAGCAAGTCACATTAAATTCCTAATGCATTTGTAGCTATATCCATTCATCAAAACGTTGTTATTTTAATTGTACATACACAAACTTTATTTTTATAATACGTAATAGAGAACAAATAAAAAATTGGAAATAAAAGTACTATAAACTATTTGAATAGGAAAACAAAATAAACTTTGAAAATGTTAGCGTTGATACTTACCACATAACTTCAGAATTGGCAGTATGGATTAATTCCTTCGCCTATGAACTATTTGAATAGGAAAAAAAAAACTTTGAAAATGTTAGCTTTGATACTTACCACATAAATTCAGAATTGGCAGTATGGATTAATTCCTTCGCCTGTACTATTGGACGAATATTATTACTACTACCTGCCACGTTACCATGGCAACGTATATAATAATAACGTAATCGCTCAAAAACAAAAAAAGTGCCCGATTTTGAAACATTCTTCATTGGTGCTCTGCTTCTATTGATCTTACCGTGATGATATATAGCCTATAGCCTTCCTCGATAAATGAACTATCTAAAACCGAAAGACTTTCTCAAATCAGACGGGTAGTTCTTGAGATCATAGCGTTCAACCAAAGCATGAAAATGGTAGTTTTTGACTTTATCGCGAAGAGATAAGCTGACAGAGGACTTTTTTTTAACCGACTTCGAAAAAGTAGGAGGTTACTATGTGCGGTTGTATGTATTTTTTTTATGTATGTTAATCGATATTTTAGTCTATTGTGAACCGATTTTAATGATTCTTTTTTTATTTGAATTGGTACACTATGTAGTGATTAACTGCTACCTATGTATTCGTCCGTGTGAAATTGATCAAAAATATGTTACAACCGCGTGTGCAAGACTAATGTACAAGACGTGTACAAGACTCCAAGAATAAATATACATAATTGAAAGTCATATATTTGTATGTAATATCAATTGTATCATCTTTTTGGTCAATTTGGCGGCCATATTGTTTTATTTACCACGTTTACTTCTACATAACTCAGTTATTATAGCAACGTATAAGAATAACTTAAGTATATTGACAATACGAGCATATTATATCTATCTATAAAATAAAAGATTTAAGATATATTGTTCGATAATGTATAGCTTATAATTTTCATTACTCTCTTATATAGTGTTAGTAAGCACTGAGTTTGGTATATAGTAGTACTGAGTAGGTTGAAGTTCCAGGTATGTTGCTGATGATAAATCCCATCCCATTCGATAAACTATTAGTATTCATATATATCGTAGTTATAAATGTTTTTGAAAAAGCGTTTCTGTAATGTACACACCCACTCACATATATTACGAGTATATCTATATATTAACTGTCATCATAAATTCTAAAACATGTATTACATATATTTACATATTATAGTAGCCTCATAATAGTCCACAGATAATAGTCTGTACAGGTACTATATAAACATCAGCGATAAGACTGATAAACATTAATTCAGTGTTGCCGTTTAAAAAAAGAAAAAGTCTCCAAACGTCAATCAAAAAGTAGCTAGATGGAGTTTTTGGCGGAATCTTGGAATTCCATGTAGTAGTCTTTATATTTTATCTATAATCTTGTGTTATTTGGCTCTATATTGTGTAATGTTGGTGGTGGTTTACGTAATATAGTTAGGTTATTGTGCACAAGTGAAGTGGACCGAAAACAATACCACGAAGCATGGATTCTGATTTGCCACAAAAACTCGCAGGAAAGTTCTAATAAGATGGCCACCATCTACTAGAAGACTGCTTGCCAAAAATAACATTTTACTGGTGATGTTTTCATACTTCATCTGATATATTCATTTTTATTCCTATCGATTCTAGCTACACCACATATCCATCTTAACAATTGCATCTCTGCCGCGTGCAGTTTTCTCTCATCCGTTTATTTCGTAATCTAGTACTCAGATGCACAGTATGACTGGTCTTATAATAATTTTATACACCTTCTCCCTGAGTTTCAAGGGCATTCGTGCAACGTAAGATACTCCAGATATCTTTCGGCGTTTCCTGCATCCAGCATTTATCCTATTCGTCACGTCATTGTCTACCCTGCCGTCGTTTTGGATCAATAAGCCGAGGTACCAGATTTGAGGCAGACTAGTTATAGTAATCTTAGTAGTGAAACTAAACTAAGCTAAACATATAAAGTAACGAGTATTTTTTTAAACTCTTACTGAAAAATATTCATCATCATCATTCTGTAAGATACCCACTGCAGGTTAGGCTTCTTCTCGAAAGAAAGTATGGGCATAATCACTACACCAGCCCACGACGTATTGGCGATTTCAAACTCTGAGAAATACAGTTGTATGTTTTCCCACATATAGTAGTACTACAAAACATTACTTAGGTTCAGGTTTCCTCAGGATTAATAACTCTTACTAGAACAATATGATTTTATAACGTTTGTGCAAGTGGCCCTTAGAACTGTAATGTAACATTTCAAAACATTTATAGTATAAATTTAATTGTCTAACAAATATACTAGATTAAAAACTGTAAATCATTGTTAAGCTAAATTACGAATATTTTTTCTTTAATTAACCCGATATATCGTATTTTTTAATATATCAAACTCCGAAATTGATACTTAAAAAATATTGATATTTTTTTAACGTTTGTTTCATAAAGTATAATAAATATTTTAGGGAATTTAGTTCTTTACTTCCTCATAAAGTGGCAGTGTAAACGTTGAGGCCAGTTATCAATAGAAGCGTGCACTCTTTCTATGGTAAAATTTTCCACTGCGGATTATTTTAGGGACTCCAAATTTAATCATTGCGTTTAGAGCAAGCCGTACTCTCTAAAACTGACCATAAATCATAATCCAGCAGATTAAGATCGGGATTAGACGACGGCCAGTCTTCTGCTCTGATGAAGTCCAAAACGTTCGGTTCCAACCAAAACTGCGTAGACCGAGCTTTATGACCCGGCGCCGAGTCTTGCTGGAAGGACTATTCTTGGTTATTGAACATGGTGTTGTTAACGGGCTTCACTACCTTCTCAAGAATGGTATCTTGATACACTTGTGCCGATGTTTTGATACCTTTCTCATAAAAGTATGGGTCAGTCACTCTTTCATAGCTAATACCCCACCAAACCATCACTGAAGTCGGATAGTGCCCACGTTGCACTCTGTCGACTAATTGGCAAGCTTCCTTAGAGCTTTGAGCATAAATATGGTCATTTTGTTTGTTGAAATGCTGCTCAATTGTAAAAAGTTTCTCATCCGTAAACAAAATTTTTCTGTGACCTCCCTTTGCGTACCGCTTCAGTAGTTGTTTCGATTTTACCACCCTATTCTTTTTCAAATTATCAGTGACCAATACGTCTTTTATAGGCTGCAAGTCCTAAGTCATCTTTTAAAATACGCGACATGGTTCTAAGTGGTACCTTCATCTCCCGAGATAAAATCTTTTGCTTTCGGGTAGGATTTCTTCGAATTCTTTCCCTTACTGCTTTGACAACCTTTTTCGTACGAACACTACGTGGATGGCAAGATCTTTTTCTGTCACAAACAGAAGAGGTCTCATTGTACCTATTAATAGCTCGGTATACAAACATTTCACTAATACCAAGCGTATGGAGAGTTTTAAATATTGCATTTGAGTCCATACTTACTTTGTGTAGTGCAATCACAGCGATTCGGTTCTCTTTATCGCCCCACTCCATTTTAATATCGCAAAATATTGTACAATGTATTGGCGCCAAAATGAGAAAACTCAATGAATAATCATATAAAAATGACAGATTCCAAATTCAAATGTAATATTTGGTTATTTTTAATTGTAATAGTATTTACGGCCAGACTAAGTAGGAAACTGACTATAACCGTTTGAAAAGTTTCTAAAGACTAAACAAGCAATAGTGTGAACACGTTGCAAATAACTTTAAAAACATCTGCCACATAACAACTCTACTCTTCTGAACTCTATTTTTCTACTAAAATACTGTCCATCGTTCCGGTCATAAAAGGCGCGCTTCCTACCTCGCGGTTTTCTACTATACGGTGAAAAACAAGACTTCGAGATATTTCCGGGTTATAATATTTTGGGATATCATTTCATTTTTGAGATCCTAAGGGACCATTTAAAACAATAAGAGAAAAAATATTTTTTTCCTCTTCTACCTATCCTCTCAACAAGTTTAGGGTTGCATAAAATAAGCAAAGACGTAAATATGATATTTTTATAATTATTTTCAAGAGCATTCAGCACATTGAATATATATGCCGTCAATATCTGATTTAACCTTTCAGTAAATATCACGGCCAATAAACATGATAGAGTGTTTAAAACAACCTCCTATGTCAAACAGATAAACTTTACAAAGTAGTGGACTCAGTATAGATCCTTGCAGAACTCTAAATAATATTTAAACTAAATCACCACGAGAAACACCCACTGCAATCATTTACATCATGTTTATAATGGACTGAAACCACCTATGGACTATAAAAGTAGTCACTATACGAAAAAAATCATAGATTTTGGAACAAGACGTTATTATCCACAAAATCAAACGCTTTTCCGAAATCCGCCGAATAGGAGGCAAACTAGCAGGTCAGTCAGTGTTAATTACTAAATATATTCATAGTATTTCATTGATAGAGGTAAAAGGTAGAAGATGGTAGAGCCACGTTGAAGCTATTACTGGTGTTAGCATGAATAGGTCGGCTCGCCCTGGATAGTACCACCCTCTCACAAAGAAACCGACGTGAAGTAATAGTGCTTGCATTGTTCTATTTCGTTCAGTCAGTGAGAGCGCTGGAGGCCTACCTCCCTTCCCGCAACCCCTCTCCTCCCACTCTCAAACACAAGCTGGCAACGCACTTGCGACTCACTTGTTGATCACTTACCATCAGGTGACACGCCATTCGTATGTCTCCTATGGTGTAAAAAATTTGTAAATATGCTTGTAGTAACTAATCACAGGAATTACTGGACTGATTTTGAAAATTCTTTCACTTATAAGACAATATATGTTATCTCTGAGTAACATGCTCAATTATATTGTTATTTTTGAAACATTCTGCCGGGTAGAGTGTTGAAAACACCGGTTCTCGTCCGACCACCGAATTTAAGCAACGTTAGGCGCAGTAAGTACTTAGATGGGTGAACGGACATTTGAATTTTTGTTGTATTTTTTAAATTAAATGACTCCCTGCAATCCAAAGTTTCACCTGTATTGGGTGTCTTTATGGCACACCCTGTTTTTTATTACATTTAACCCGCACCAAAAATCGCGATCAGTTCCAGTATTGTGTTTAAGTATAAAAAAAATGTGGAACCTTTTTCGTTTACCATTTGTATATACCATTGGTATAATTAATAAAAAAAGTGCGTCCGTCCAAAGTACACATGTCAGAAGTGAAACTTCTTTGGCGAACTAATTTATATTTATACAAACAAGAAAAAAGTTTATTTATTTATTTAATCTGCGTTTACTCCAAATGATGTCACTTCCGTTGCATACCTGCGTGACGTTACATCTGTAAAAATTTTACCCTCATGCGCCTAAAGAAGTTTTACTTCAAAATACTGCTTTTACAAAAACTATAGTTGCTTGGGAATAAGTCAAATAAGTCTGTCTTTTTGTACGTACTGGTACGTAACAAAGAGAACTCATCATAGTCATGTGAGTGATTGTATAATTCTTATTTCTATTATGCTGTTTATTTATCTTTAATTATATGTTTTAGAGATTTAAAACACTATATAGAAAAATAAATTTACAATTATTTAGATACCGTTTATTATTAATCTATACAAATAATAACAATATAAATCTAACGTGTCTGTATTTTTTTTATTTTTGTGAAAAAAATTGTTGCTGGTGTCTAGGGAATAAGTAATAGAATACATTTCAATAATTTTTAGAAATTTCTGTCTGCCTTTTTGTATGAACACGCATCACTGCAAAAGTACTGGGTTCACAATAATCGTAAAGCACATCCTCGGGAGTAACTTAGTGTTTGTTTCATTAATATCGGTCCACTCTATCAAAAGTTATTGTAGTTTTAATGGCGACGCGGCGTCAGTACGAGAGAAAAGTAGACAAGTAAATGGACTTAATACATTCACATGACTTTATTAATCACTGTTTTTTACGTAAGTATCCACGCAGACGAAGTCGCGGGTATAGCTAGTACATAATATAGTAACGGTGACTCTATTGCGTGTATTATTATTTATTCCCAAACATTGTTTTAGAATACGCTAAGAATGATGTCAGTTTCCGTCCTTTGTAACAATTTTAGGTTTATTGTTGTATACGTTATTTTATTTACTAGTTCTCATAAATATATGTGTGTTATGTAGAGAGTACATAAATGTGTTTGCTTTCTTTCTTATATATAATGCTTATAGTTTTAAAAAAATGTGTACGTGAGAGCCACCCTTATATAATTAGGGAGATTGTGACATCACCAAAGACCCCATTTTAATCTTAAAGTGTAAAAACGTTATATTTTATCATAAGGTTATCATCTCAACAATTAAATGAGATAGAATGTGTAGGAAATATCTCTATATACGTATGAGTACACTGTTTTTTAAGAGATAAATTTAGTGAAATAACAGAATATAAATAGTCTAAGCCTTTGTTGTATACACAGTAGTGATCTTCCAAGATTAGGCATTTTTTCTACTTGTCCATTGTACGTACATTAGTTTACTATTTCATTAAAATTAATAATATTATCGATAGACTGTGTCAAACAACATTTTGAAGAAAACTTAGGAAATAATCGTATTTTTTTAAATACATAGTCTAAATACTGTGATAAGATGTGGACTGTGGCCATGCTTTTTATCGAAAAAGATCTTTATCTAACAATCGGACATTTAAAAATTGCTATATTTATGTTTTTCATATAAATTTACTTATCGGGACAAGTACAATTAATACTGTCTTTTAAAAATTCCAACAAACACAAACCATTTTTTTACCAGCTTCTGAAACAAAATTTTATGTCTATTGATATTGATTTACTAATGCATCGGTTCATAACGTTTTTAGTTTTATTATGCTTTTGTTACTTTTTTATGCTCATAATAAATTGCATAAAACATAAAACTTCGGTGCATCATGCACAACGAATTAATGATAGTAAGTGTAACAGTCGATTTGTTTATATATATTAAAACATAGATATAATGATAGTGAATAACGGCCTTTCTAGGTTTATTAGTCATTGTCCTGAGTCCGTTCTGAGTGAGGCACAGATTGATAGTGATAATGATAGATTATCGCCATCCTCAAAAAGAGACGACTGCGTTGACTAGAGCATATGCATCGAATGGAACGATCCCGTTTACCAAGCCAAATTCTGCTCGGAGAGATTGCACATGCAAAGAGGTCTGTTGGGCGTCCTACGCGTTTCTTAAAGGATTGCGCGAAACGTGATATGGCTGCATTTAACATCTCAAGCAGTTAATGGGAGGAGCTGGCCATGGCCTATTCAACGAAGGTCAATCAAGCACGACGTCGCCTGGTTTCAACAACTCAAGGAAAAACGCATGAGGCGTCATGAGCAGGCCTCCAACCCCCGTCCAATCTTGGGGTTTGTATACGAGACAGACGTGTGGCCGTGAGGTCCTTTCACGGATCGGTCTCGCTAGCCACCTACGAAATTGCCGCCAGAACGCTAGTTGAATCATATGTTAGAGATTTTTTTTCTTTTTTTATCTTTATTTAATTTAGGGACTTAGGTACACAAAGAACATCTCAATCCCATCGTACCCTAACCTTAGCATATTCCCAAAAGAGAATAAAACACAAACTTCCATAGAATCTTGCTTTCCTCGCTTGAAGGTACACACAAGATTCTATGGAAACTACCCTGATCTAATCTATTAAGTTTTACTTGTCGATGACAGCTTTTTGTAGTGCTTTATTGCGGTCACATTCCATCAACAAGCGTTATAAGTCTTCTATCGTTCCACACGTTACACAATTCGGTGATACGGTTTTTCTAATAAGAAATGCAAACTTGTTGAGAGGCATATGTCCGGATCGTACTCTGTTTGCAATAACAGTAAGAGTTCTATTTAAATTACTGGTATCAAACCATGGTATATGAGACGGCTGTTAGAGATGAAAAGGCCTACAGCACAGTACAGTCTTGTAAATGTTTATAGCGAAATCCATTTACACATCGATTTTTTTTTTTATATCATAGGAGGTAAACAAACACATGGGTCACCTGATGTTAAGTGATCATCACCGTTCATAGACACTGCCGTTGTCAACCCGTATTTGGGAGATGGGAGAGTAGGGAAGAGGGGAAGGGGAGAGAAGTTGGGTATCCGGCGCTCTCACTGACCGAACGAAACGCAACAATTCAAGCACTGTTACTTGAGGTCGGTGTTTCTGTGTGTCGGTGGTAGTACCCCGACCGAGCCAACCTATTCATGGTGAAACCAGTAATAGCTTAAGCGTGGCTCTAAAAAAATCGATATGTGTAAGTCGTGATCATCGAGTGATTTGACTGGTGGAATGTAAATTTGATGCCCACAAGTTCGATGTCCATAGGTGCGGATCCTGGCATGTAACAAAGATTTTTTTGAAATTCGTGTACATTTACTAATTTAAATTGATAACATAATCAGCTAGCGGTGACTAAAAATATCGTGAGGAAACCTGAACCTGAGAAAAGTTCTTGTAGTGCCATCGTATGTGGGAAAATATAGAGCTATGAATTTCTCGGAGTTTGAATTACGCCCATACTTCCTTCGGGAAGAAACGCATGCCCCTGTAGTGGGTCTCTTACAGTCTGATGTGATAGTAGTATGTGTATACCTACTATAGAATCTGGATAAAGAAATAAAAAGCGCAGTGTTGTAACGAATACTATATTTATAACGTTTTATAAGTTTATGAGGTATCGCACTGCTCAATTTTCTACGAAAAATAAATGGGCCCATATGAACTATAATCTCCAAATATTCGACTCCACAAATGAGACATAAACACGGTGACCAAAAGCTACATATGTGCTCATGCCAGTGAACGTACCAATAAATCGCACATATAATTTCACACATTGTTACTGTTATAGCTTTGTGTCTTACTTTATTACTCGGATATTCTCCATCATTGGACAATTTTTGTTATTCCCAGCTTTTAATTATATTTAATTATTCAATAAACTTTCTATTTTATTGGTTTTTATAACTTCATATGTAATTATACATATAAAATATATGCACTATCGTATGTAATCCTTGGTAAATAAATAAATGTTTCTTTTCCGTGTACTTCGTACGACAAAAGAGGATTAGTCAAATAGAATTCAAAGCTTTTACAAGTCTACATAATCGGAGTCAGTTATATTCTCTCCGTAGAATCTTTATAAACTTGTAACGTGGTAATACTGCAGCGTCCTTTGTACAAGTCTGTAAAAGGTTTTCTTATACAGTACATTAATCTTGTGTACACAGTGTTCGTTATCAAGCATTATTTATTGTAACATTCCAAATGACGAAAGTTATCGAATTTTGTAGAAAAATACGTAGAATTTGTAGAAACACTTCTAATCACATAGATACATCATTTTCTATTTGATAAGTTTTTATTCTATAATCCTGTAGATTATTTTCTTATTGATAGGTATACCTAACATACCTAGTAATTATGATGATTAGATTGTCAATTCTATATTTTTAATTTGTTACGAAGTCCTCAGTAAGTTATTGAAAAAATGGCGAGTAGAACGGAGTGAGATTGTTGAGATATATTGTTAAAACCTCTATTGTCTGGATGTGGTCAATGAGGCTGTCGTTTTATATTAGGTGTTTACCTATGAAATTGCCGTTTTGTATGAAAAAATTTAAACGACTTTTTTTCATGTATTTTTATTTGTATTAATCGAAGTAAATCACCCATGTAATCAATGCATCTTTGCCACCGCAGTGACAGTTTATTGATGGCTGTCTTACAGAAATCAGCTGGATGGGAGGCAACAAATTCTTCAAAGGCATTTTGTACTGCGTCTCGGGTATTGAATTTTTTTCCCGCCAAGAAGTTATCCAAATTCTGGAAAAAGTAGTAGTCTCTAGGCGCAATATCTGGTGAGTAGGGCGGATGACGGAAAACTTCGAACCCTAGTTCTTGCAACTTGGAGACCGTCTGCTGTGCAGTATAAGCTGTGTGTATAAGGTCATGCGTTGTCATGCAGGAGCAACGCACACGAGCAATTGATGCTGGTTGGAGAGTGCCAGCTTCTCCATCGTTATGTTCAGTTCTTTACCGTACACATCTGCAGTAATGCTAACCCCGTTTGGTACGAAGCTGTAATGAATCACACCGGCGCTAGATCACCAAACAGTGACCATCACTTTTCTAGGGGTAAGTTTTTGTTTAGGGCATTGTTTAGGTGCTGAACCAGGACCCAACGAACTTGCTGAGCGTTTGCAGTTATCACATCCATCAACAGAATCCATTTTTCATCGCAGGTAACAATGCGGTTCAAAATTCCTTCATTTGCGTATCTGTTGAGCAGTGCAAGGCACGTCTCGACGCGTACTTCGCGCTGGCGATCATCGAGTTCGTGGGGCACCCATTTGTCAAGCTTTTTTACCTTGCCAATTTGACGCAAATGGACCAATATTGTTTTGACGCTAACGTCGAAAGCTGCTGCTAATTCAGCCGTAGATTGTGTATCATCAGCTTCCACAATCGCTTTTAATTCGTGATTGTCGACCAAAGTCTTCGGACAACAGCGAGGTTCATTTTTCAGGTCGAAATTCCCAGAACGGAAGCGAGCAAACCAATAACAGGTGGTGCGTTGGTTTGTAGTGTTAGCTCCATAAACGTAGTCCGGTGAAGCTGTTAAGACCTTGCTAGGTCAATAGCGTAGTCAGTTCGAAAAAAAAAAAATTAGCTCCGTAAACGTCGTTGATGTTACGTGCCGCTTGAGCTGCGTTGCTGCCACGACGGTACTCATATTCCATAATTACTCGAATTTTTAACGTATCCATGATGACAAAAAAGATTGAAATGCAATGAA
>MU158732.1:760247-795936 GCA_015888305.1 Antheraea pernyi | reverse complement strand
AAAATATAACAATTACCACTACTTCTAATGATCACATTGTTAAGTTAGAAGGTGCACACAATTATGGCACTTGGAAATTCCAAATGAAGTTGTTATTGATTGATCACGGCTTATGGGATTTTGCAAATGGGGTAATTAAAGCATCCAATGATGCTACCAAAGATCAAAAAGCATATGCTAAAATCTGTTTGAATATACAATCCGTTTGCTACCCGCACGTTAAAAATGCAAAAACAGCAGAAGAAGCATGGAATAATTTAAAAGCTGCTTATGAAAATGCTGGAATTAGTAGAAGACTTTATTTGAAAATAAAATTATTTCAAATAAAATATACAAACTATGACTGCATGGATTATATTGGAAATATTATTTCTGTTACTCAAGAACTAGCTAATATTAGTTGCATTATAGAAGATGAAGAATTAGCTGAATTGATGCTGATTGGGCTACCAGCTCAGTTTGATTCGTTGATCATGGCAATGGAAGCCACTAGAATAAACTTGACATCTGATTTTGTCAATAGTCAGCTGATACAAAACGAATTTAAAAATCAGTCATATAGTTCAAATTTAGAACCAACTGACAAGACTTTTACTGCAAAGAACAAATTTATTCCTATTTGTCACAACTGTCATGAAAAAGGACACATCAAGCCAAGATGTTTAAAATTGAAGAATTCAAATTATTTTTCATAAAATAATTCGATTAATAATACTTCAAATTCTAAAAAGGATAATAATAACAAAAATTTATGTTCTACAGCTGATACTATTTTAGTTAGTAATATTTGTGATAATAATAACTGGATTCTACATTCAGGTTGCACCAATCATATGACTTATCGAAAGGATTGGATGCTGAATTATATGTCTTGTAACAAATCAGAAATAACTACTGCAAATAATGAAAAGATATATAATGAAGGAATGGGAAATGTTAATGTAACGTTAAATAATAATGTTGAAAAAGTTATTACTGATACTTGGTATGCACCCAAGGTAGCAGCAAATATATTGTCTGTTAGCAAAATAGCAACAAAAGATTATGTTTTAATATTTGATTCTAATAAATGTTATGTTTACAGGAAAGATAATGTGTGTGTGACTGGTTCCTATGATTTGACAGCTACTAGTGTAGAAGGTGTGTACAAAATTGATCTGAAAAAGGAATGTTATTCTGCATTAACAAATAACCAAGAGCATAATATTATCACTGAAGGTAAAACTTTTATCTAAAAATGATTCTTTGGAACTATGGTATCGCCGTCTTGAATACTTAAGTTTCAAAGGTATGGTAACTCTTCGTGATTCTTTGGCTATACTTACTCCACAATCGCAGCGTACAAAACTTGATCCCGAATCAAAACCTTACATTATGTTGGAGTATTGTGATCATACAAAAGTATATAGACTTGGTGATCTAAATAATACCACTAAAATGATTAAAGCACGCTCTGTAAAATTTATTGAAAATATTAGAGGAATTGAATTGAAAACTAACAAAACCACTGATAATATCAATGATTTCATAGATACTGTTGAACTCACAGAGTGTTACAATGACAATGACAATGTAGTGACAATGATAATGCTGTATATGATACGCCAGATTTATCATCTGTTAACGTTAGTATTGTATACGTTGTCATGGTAACGTGGTAACTTTCTATCGCAAACATTTTTAAAGTTTATTTTGTGTTTCTGTTCAAAATGTTAATTCTACGTTTGTTTTGTTTCCAATTTTTTATTTGTAATCTATTACGTATTATTAACAAAAGTGTGTATAGGTGAAATTAAAATAACAACTTTTTGGTGAATGGATATGGCTACAAATAACAAAAAAAAAACATATTTTATATCCCGTTGGTATTTTTTTATTATTATATTTTCTCTGTTTGATTGTTTGTTCCGGGTAATCTGCAATACGGCTGGGCCTATTTTAATGGGAATTCTACTGGCAGATAGCCGAAGTTATAGCGGTTGGCATATTCTATTTTACTTGTTCACGGCTTCGTCCGCATTACTCTTTCCAAAATGGTTGGACCGATTTTCACGGGGTGTTCACTGGTATATAGCAGACCTCATAAATGGTAATTTAGGTATTTTATTCTCCTTCGGCCGCAGTGGAATATCCGAAATGTCTGAACTGATTTTCACAGGACTTTCACTGGCAGATAACTCAATATAAGAAGTAACTTAGACTATTTTATTCTGTTAGCCAAGACTTCGTAGTAGTGATGACCTGTGAATTGGTTAGTTACCAACTAGTTTTATAATATAAGTTCTTTCTGTATTGATATTACTATACTACTAATATTACTTTATTATATATAATGACAAACCTATGATTGTAACTTACCTGTACGTTCTCCATATGCGTATGATTATTTTAATTAAATTGTCTAAAAAAGCATATAACGTTTATAACGTTACAACACTAACACTATTAAAAGATATTAAGTCTAGACTTTGGTCGTACAGTAGTTTTTTTTTCCCAAATTTTGTAACAGACGGTTATCATAAAGGCGACTATAAAAAATAAGCCTAAAAAATTTACCTGTTCTTCATTGTCATTTGATTTTGATGAAATGTTGTACACAAGATTTTCATATAACAAAACAACACTTTAACGAGTCCTAAAAAAAGCCATTTAAAAGGGTTTACTTTTAATTGCATGTCAACTGATTTGCACCCCTTTTTCCAAAATGGCAGCCGGACCCGACACACTTGGGGTTACGCTTCTATTGACCCCCACACATGTACCAAAAATAATATTGCGTCCTCTAAATGTAAAGCTCATGTAACATTTCAATGGACTATTAAACACTCGCTTTAATCCGGTAAAGCTGTGACAGCTCGTCAGGGCAATAGCATAATCAGTTTGAAAATAATAATAATAAATACTTTTAGAATATAGCCCTACTTTAATTAAAAAAACAGTAACACGAAAGTAATTACTGCATTAAAACACGAGGAGCCGCGTGTATGTTAGTTTGTAAGTCTGTTTTTTTTTTACTGACTACGCAATTACCTAGCAAGGTCTTAACAGCTTCACCGGACTGCATAAAAGTATGTATAATGTATTTCATGCATCCATAAGAAGGAAAGGAAGATGATGCAATGAATGCGATTGAAAGCAATACGCAACTAATAGACAACGTTATTGCGTATTCTATAATAGTTTATTGTAGAAATAGCACACACACAGAAGTAGCACCCTGAAAAGGCCTCGTTATTTATGCATATCGCAGGTGCGTAGAGATTAGTTAGATTAAGACAACGACTATGAAAGGCTATCTGCCCAGATGGCGTGCAAAATATGCTACCTGGCTGTAATTACCTATATAATTTCAACCACAACCGCACTCATCGTGCGGTGCATTATTATTGTTCTTTGTTGTTCCTAGTTACTTGATTAAAGAACGCGTTACTTTGCGGGAATCCAACCTTTGAATGGAAATTGATTGGCCGCTATCACGTCTCACTGCAACAAAAACCATTTGATTTTATTTGTGCCAAGTGCACCTAAAAATAGTTAAACCTGAAGCTAGTAATAGAGAGAGCTATCGAAACATTCGGCCGCTCGCATCGGAAGAGTCAACATTGATCTGAGGATGCTTCGTGAAGGAGCGAAACACGAGTAATCGATTGTGATTACACCTTAGTCTGCAACATATTTTATTTATTTTTTTATTATAATTTTTTTTAATTATTATATAATTGAAATTTATATACCGTTGCACACTAACGGTGTCAAGCGTCATTAACGGTGTCAAACGCCATAAGGTTCAACTGCATAGAATTATGAAACCGCTTACAGTTACAAACGCGCGGGTTTGTTACTCTATGGTTCAACTGTCAACGAAGATACGAATTTTTAATTATTTTTGTTGTTACTAATATTTCTCGATACACCTCCCACAAATAAAGTCAAACGTTTTTTGTTGCTGTGGACCTGATAGCGGTCAATAAATTCCAGGCGGAAGTGCAAAGTAACGTCCACTATAGTATTTATTGTTCCTAGTTTTGTTATAATATTTAAATCATATTTGCATTATTATTGTGTGTACGACTTTATCTTAATACTTTACACGTGCTTTATTTGTATCATTACATAGTATAAAACAAAGTCCCCTATCGCGTCTGTCTGTCTGTCTGTTCGCGATAAACTCAAAAACTACCGAACGGATTTTCACGTGGTTTTCACCAGTGGATAGAGTGATTCATGAGAAACGTTTTAGTGTATAATTTGTCAAGGATTTTTTCATAATCAGGTCAGGACAACGTCTGCCGGGACCGCTAGTATTGTATAAATATGCCGGTTTAATCTCAATAAAACATGATTCGTAAATTAAAGTACATTACATATAATCGGAGTACCTTCTGAAAGTAGCAACGTGGTATTCAGCTACCAAAAAATGTATTTATTCATTGAAATATATATTTGTTTTGTACGAAATAGGACAATAGTCTCCTTTTTTAGATTATCAATAAAGTATTTTTGCATTACATCATGTAACATATTCTGAAACCTGTATTTTGCTTGAATTACGATAATCTTTCTCTTTTGAAAAATTATAAAAATACTACATATTTAATAAGCGAGAACAGAGCTTAAAATCCCTTTGTAACAAGTACCTATTAACAACTTCTGATTAGACACAATAATACGTTTTCACGCGAAACTGATAACTGATTGAGCTGAATGACCCTGAGACTGTTACTCACATATTTTATATACGTACTATTAGATATGAACATTGTAACATGTGTTATCGGTACAATTATTATTTATCGTTTACTCCTCTTACACCAAATAAATCTTTAATTTTTTTATATGTTTGTTTGTCTTAATTTTACTAAGTCTATAACGGAAACAATCAAATTAATAAAAAAGGGTGATCTAGAATGTAATATTAATAACCACAATAATAAGATGACAGAGTAATATAGAAATAGACTCTTTCAGAATAGAAAAATGACATTGAAATGTTTGGTGAACGTAGAGACCAAAAAGTAAATTTTACACTCATTTTTCCCTTGGACAGTTTTTATCTTAAAATTTAAATATAGTTAGAAGTAACTACAGTTAATTTGATGAATAACTGCCCACATGTTCCTGCTGTGTCGTGTCACAAGAAATTATATTATAGTTCTAAGCATACATACGTTCTTAATAATAAAAAAAGTAGCCTTCCTTTTGCCCACACTTATAACGATAGAACATTTTACGAAAGAGTATTTTGTATCCCGTTCCGTATCAATTAATAGATCCAGCAATTTTGCAGTTAAGTCCCGGCTAGTTAATCAGGAATACATTGTTTCCTTTCCTGTTCATTTCACAGCATGTTTACTCAATAAGTAGTTGTCGTTGTCCACATAACTTTATTTCTTCTTATTCCATATTTAACTTATAAAACCTTAGCACTACGGTTAAAATTTATCTAAATATTAAAAGTTTTAATTTGAATTAGTGGCTAGTAAATAAAATTAAAGTGTAGTTCGTTCAATTTACTATTATATTTAACTAGCAAACTTAATTTGAAGGCCTAATGTTATATGTTACCGTAATTTCTAGATATTAATATACAATGAAATATCTAAACACGTAGTAGCATGTCAAGCCAAGTTCAAGCTAACAGAATGGCTACCGTGTGTTACACGAACCATTTGGATCCACTTTTCGTCCCGTTATATCTCAAAACTATTTTTTTTTGGATTTATCTAAAATCTATTTTATTCTAAAATATTATTTTTGGACGTTAATATTTAAATCACTATTTGTTGTGTGTTTATAAAATTTGGAGCACATATATATCTTGCAAGTCTCAAGACTTTATCTCTGACTGACCTATATACCATAATTCTAACCCAGTTCCGATGAAATTTGGCATGTTTGGCACGTTTGAACCAGTCAAGTCGTACCTTGGGATTCAATATTATCACAAGTTATAAACATAAATGATATTTTGAGTTGTTATAACATATTTTATGTTGTTCTAAATAAATTTCAGCACTAACCATTGAACTTGGTACCAATTTAGATCTCACTTCTTTTGTCGTTGAAGTCAAAAACCAAGGCACATATCATAATAATGAACTTGGCTCTCATTCCACATTTGATGGGATCCTATTATCCAAGCAATCATTGTATACATATAACTCAGGCAGGCTTCTGACGATTTAATTAAATGTTGGTATTAGCTTATGTCGATATATGTTTCTTTTTCTACGCAAGACAATCTCTCAGGTGCTGCAACTTAATCAACGAAACTATTTCTTGTACAACCGTTCGGAGAGTTTTTGTTCTCTTTAATTCAAATACTTTAGCGATTTCGCTATTCTCTTTGTTGTTTTATCACCAGCCAAAAACAACAATAAGGCTTTCTCATTAGTGAAAATCTAGTACGAAATGACCGTATAATTTGTCACTCTATAGCATATTGAGAAAGAAAACATACGGCTGTGGCATATGTTACCTCGAAAGTCTAAAAAATTAGTAACAACATCAAAATGTTTCAGTTTCATATAGTAGATAATTAGATAGATACCTGCAGATTGACGTATTTGATTATTTACTCGTCATAGTAAAATGTTGATAGTATAAAGGGTATATATGGTTACTCATAATAAAAAATAACTGTATTTTGATTTGCTTCAGATATGTATTCAATAAAATAATATTACATTTATTCACTTATAAAAATTAAATAAAAAGTAATTCATTATTCGATACATCTCAGCATTAGCTTCTTTATTTACTTTTTTTTTCTCTTAACAGACGTACAAATACGATGATACAAATAACTTATATCTACTCGTGTTATACAATAAAGGGGCAAATTCAATCTAAATCCTTTTTACAAAACCAATGTCTAAATTAATATTGTGTCAATGTACAAAATAAACATAACTGAGTATAAATAATGCGTCTAAAAGTCAAACATTTTAAATGACGGAAATAATCTTTCATTTAATTTAACATTTGTTTCTTTGTTTGCGCCTTTCTTCATTTTTCAGATTATTCTTTCATTTAGAATTTAATGAAAACTTATTACATTTATAACATAACATAGAAGAATTTATTGAATATAATAACAAGCAGTTAACTTCTATAAGTGCAAAAACTACATGTTAAATCAATAAAAAAAATTATAATTTAGCCACGGTTTGTTTTCTTCTCTACAATTACTTTTATGCTGCAAACAAAAATTAAGATGATTACAAAGTTGATCAATAAGGGACACACTAGTGAAAATAGAGATAGCCTTTACCAAGTGTTATAAACGAAATAATACATTCCAATACAATACATTACAATTATAATACATACATTTCAAATAAACCTACTGCCTAAGAAATTATTTATTACCTATTTATGTTACAAAATTTTCAATTTTAAAACCTATCTTATAAATAATGAATAGGTATATCTTATATATATTTAAATTTGTGCTACAAATTTAATTAGTGGTTCTTTATTACATTGATACACTAATTACTTTTCCTTGAATTCTACTCTAATCTTACACTTAATTAACATTTTAATTTATTATATTTAACTAAATTACGGCATTCATATTATGTGCAATAAATAATTAATTAGAATTAATATTGTATGAAAGTAAACTAAACTTGATCACATAGAGAGAAAGAGTTAATTACAATATTTGTGTTTGTATTTTTAATCGCATATTTAAAAAGATATCTATATATTAATACGTGAAGCCCAAACTTTGTATCCCTTTTTGAGAGAAATGCGCGAACGTTTGAACGTGAAACTTGGCATAGTTAAAGTTTATATGGAGGAGAAGTGCAGAAAGCCATTTATTTTATATAAAATGCATTAGAAGTACATTGAATTAATTAAAATATTCATTACTCACACTACTGCTTCAATTTTATACAACATATACATACATGTAAATAAAAAAGGCATTTTGACATCTGTCAATAAAGGACTTCAAAAAAGGTTGTGAAGGAGGTTGTTATGCTCGACTGTATGTATTATTTTACTCTTACGTTCCAATACCTTTTTCGTTCTACATTCAACAATGATATTAACCCTAATAAAATTCAAACTTAAAAAGTCAATGAACTATGGTCGAATTTCGACCGCTGGGCGCCCACTAGTTTAAAAAGAAATAGGTTAAGAATCGAGTAATTAAAAGCTTCTTGTGAATCTTTCCTAGTATCTGGCCTAACAGGTATGCATATTCCATTATACGGTTTCGATAAAAAGACAACTTCACTCATCACCTAATTGTAATTATAGCGACATTAGATCCAATCGAGTCATGAAACATTTCTGACTGGCCCTAAAACGTATGGCGCCAAATTGAAGGTATGCGTACTTAGGTTGTAATATACTGGTGCAACCGATATTAACTTTCAACGGCATTGTTCCTTATGCAGATTCTAAATACTTGTGTTAACAAATCAGTTTCCTCTGTTACACGTTTTTAGCACAAATGTTTGTGTGATGAACCCTTTGTATATCTCCACAGTAACACAGTAAATTTCCGATGTTGAGGATAGCCAGTCATTGAACAATTTTCAAACTCCTATTTGATTGTAGTCTATGATTATTTAATTTTATTTTAGTCATACCTTTGCAAACACGTTTTAAACAAAGGATATTCTACACAAACGGTGAGTCATTACTAACAATATCATATTACATTAATGTTAGTTACTGAAAATGTTGCTTTGTCAATATGAGAATTACTTAATGTGTCAGTAATTATGATCAAAGTATATACAATTTAATACAGTTTATTACAATTATTGATAACAGTTGTAATATATTAGAAATACTTTGTCTTGTTTAAATAGGTTATAGTTAAATTAAACTGATAAGGCAACAAAGTATAAAATGATATTGTATGATTCAAAATAACAACGTTCTAAAACAGTTGACCTCAATATACCAATATGCGTAATAAACTTGTCAAAATAAATAATACTAAATAGCAAATAGACTTTATTTCAATTTTACTCATAAATGTGCTAGTCCCACTGTACTTCATTATTCTTATAAGTTGCAATATTAAGCGAAAAAAACTTTTTCCAATTTTCTGTTACTTGATAAACAGTAAAGTTCGGCAATATATGTTTAAAAAAAACAAATAACTTAATTGAGTAACCGAAAAGGGAGATATTTAACTGTTATGTCCCTTCCAAATTATATATAGACACTTGAATATATTTATTGTAGTAAACGGATTAGCAGTTACCCAGATATAATGACTTTAAGCTAGATTTCATTCCTTGACATACATACGTTTGTAAATTCCTTTATTTGAAATCAGAAGGCATATAAGGCGATATCTATTTCGATTAGACACATCACACATAACGTCGACTATACACAAACAAGGATATGCCAAAGAGGGTTGACGTCAAGCAGGCGGTCGGCCATAAACCATTAGGCCAAATATACATTTACAACAGGAAGGAAGATAATGTGTTGTGCCGACCCTGCTGAGGTGAAACAAGGACAAGTAGATGAGGAAACTTATCCAAATAATCAAACTTTGTTTGTGACATTAATATATTAACATGACAGCCATCTAAATCTTACAATACTGGAACAACATCGAACATATCACCTCCAGACACGTGCACGCATGCTTACACATCAAACCTATTTTATATTTCCCTTATCGAACTGAAATAGTTTAGAAAAATTATCCGACACAAAATACATATAAGAGTTGTCGAGATATGTATGCTTGGTACACGTATGTGTTTCAATAACTCATAATAAGTATGAATATGTAGCTTAGCTTAGGTTAGCTCAAATTGATCGCGAATTGGATGTATCAGGCCTGTGGCCGAGGTATGCCGTGCATCATGAAGCTAGTCGCCCGAATAAAATTGGCTGAGTGCCTTAAGCGCTCGCCTTAGTAGTCCGGTGAAGCTGTTAAGACCTAGCTAGGTAAATAACTTAGACAGCTCTAAAAAAAAAGACAGCCATCTAGTTAACAAAACAATCTTTCAAATAAAGATATATCGTTCTATTGATTGTAAGATCTACCATGACATCAGATTGTTGTATATATACACAATTTTAATTACTCCGTTTCCTTATCTTCATGAGTAGTTATGTATATTAGGTAGGTCTTTAACAAAAAGCTGATGTAACTTAATTTTTTACATTATTTAATTTCAAGAACACCTATAAAACGAATGTAATTAAATCTATTTTTAAATTATCATAAATGTTAATTAAATGTTGAAATAATATTAAAATTACTAAACATATCTAAAAATAGCAGTTTTGTAAATTGTATCAAGTTCATGAGAAACTATATTCTCATATCTAAATATGACATTATAAGCTATTATTTTTAATAAACACATTTATTATTCTAAACATGTTTATAATGATTTTTGTGTAGATAGGTACAGAAAATATACATCGCCACAAATCTCTGTAATTGTGGCAGAATATACAATTTTATTTATTCAACTAAACACTACTCTTTAGCTATCACGAAAAATATCAAATCGAAACTACTAAGTAAAGATATAATATATACTTAAAGAAAATCTACCTATGTACTTAAAATAAACTTCCGACAAGAATATTTATTTTACCTCCTCATATTTAAAAAAAAATCATTGGTAGCCATAACTCCGAGGTTCATTTATGAGAACAACTTATTATATTTATTGTGAACTGCCTTATATATCTCAATTTTATGTACTACGGAATACTTTACAAATGCATACAGCAAAGCTTCCGATGGTATATAAGGATATCTCATGGCAACCATTTCTATTGTTCCTTATTACTAAAAAATAATTATTTATCTGCGAATCTCTATTAAACCATATAGTTTGAGCTAATTATTATCAAAATTAAACATGTTAGCTATGTTAGAGATTACACGTAACTCAAAATTACTCTTTAGAGGATCTCCTTTCAACCCTAGAACATATAACATATTTAAAATTGATGGTGAAATACTCATTCATTTCATTCATTCATTCACTCATACATTGATCAAATAATACGACTATTACACCGTCATTTTCATAAGTTCTTTGCGACCCATGTCATGTCGGGGCGGGTAACTGGCTGTTAAAATAAAAATCATGACGTGTTCAAAACTGTTTAATTTATTTCTTATATTATTTTATATAGATAAATATTCTATCCCAATTTACATACCCGTTAATATATAATTATTTAATTGTATTTATTACATCATCTACATTCTATTTTGAAAGTGTACCTACATACGCAGAACTTTCTCGATGGCCATAGGAACATCGATGGCTTACACTATTTAAAAACATTTACGTACTTGATTGATACTACCACACAAAAATATAGCTAGACATAAAAATATTGACCTCTTACCTAGACTAGAACCTTTCGGCAGTATTCCAATTGAATTATTATCAAGCCATTTTGATAGATTTCGTATGTTTAAAAAATGACCGTTAGACCAACTGGAAAGAATACTCTGATAGTACAGAATAATAAAATATATTTGATAAAAGAAGGCGTTACTTTATGGAAATCTATCATTACACATTATAGTGGACGTTATTTCGCACTTCCGCCTGAAATTGATTGGCCGCTACCAGGTCTCACAGTAAGAAAACAAAACTGCAACAAAAACAAACGTGATAGAGCGAAACACGTGTATTCGATTGTGGTAATTATGTTTATTGTTGTTATTTATATTTTACAGTTACACACCAACAATGTCAACATACGACAGGTTTGACCGTCAACCAAGGACGCATTTTTAATGAATAAATAAAATGTTTTTTGTTGCAGTGAGACGTAGCAGTGGCCAATCACTTCCAGGCTGAAGTGCGAAGTAACGTCCATTATATCATTTAAACAATACAACGACACAATCTAAAGATACTTAGCAAAGATTATATTAAAAGTTATCGTCAGAAAGCTATAGCTGGAATGAGATTACATTCAGGATACATTTAATTAAAAAAGTTCACCTTTATAATGCGTAAATTACCGTATCCGATTTATGCTCGAATTACAAGTACATCGGCAATATGATGAATTATGTTTGAAGCGTATTCACAAGGACTAAATGCCTCCGATTCGTTGCACATCGACATATTTGTTGATATCCGTCTTATTGTGATAGGGAGCTATATCAAAGTAAATAATATTAAATGGACAATTTATTTAGCTGTTTTCCATTCTCATATCCATGTTTACCCAGCAGGTGTGTTCTCGCAAGACATTGAACTGAGGTCGGACCCTCGGACATTAAAGTCAAATTGTTTATATAAGTGATTTTTTCTCGAACTGACTACGCTATTGACCTGGCAAGGTCTTTACAGCTTCACCGGATTACGTTTATAAGTGATATTTTGATTTATTTGTAGAGGTAATTATTAACCTTCCCATGAGTCGGTCTGCGTTGTGTACAGATACAGGTAATGTATGCGCAAACGTTCACGATATATTCATTTGAAGTAGGTTATGAAACGTAGCTACTGAGAAGTTCAAATCGCAAGCATTTTGTATTTAAAAAAAACGATTCAAACGTATTTCGTCGCTCTCACAGACCAACGCACGGGTATACGAAGGTTAACGATATTTTAAATATATATAATAAATAAAATAATTGTAAAAAGTTTTATTTTTAAAGTCGTTATTCACACAATAGCCAAAAAGTTAGGAAAAATTACATCACGACCGTATTACTACGATAATTTGACGTTTATCAGCATTGTTACACCGGTTGATAACACGGGGAGCCGTTTTCTGAATATCGCGATTTATCGTTTTTTTATTTATAAACGGTTAGTAAAAAATCCTACGAACGTGATCACACGTCATCGAAACGTAAAAGAAGACATATTGGATTTTACTGATAACTTATTTATAGTACATATTTATTTTTTTAAATCTTGTTTTTAAGTGAATATATATCAGTATATATTACAAAGTATACTTCATATATGGGTCATACTTTTTTAACATGTCGTAGTAGGTACTCTATTCCAGAAGGCGAGCATTATTTCGAGAAATGACAGTTTAAACTAACCCTAACCTTGCCTTCTGTATCTCGTCCATTCCAGTTTACATGGATGTGTTGCTGTTAACAATAATATTCTTCTTGGTACTAAGTAATATTTGAATCAAAATATGCTACTAAGTGTGTTGTAAATTATGGTTTATCACTTGTTTTTGCTAAAGAATCACTATTTTCTTATAATAACATATTTAAACTATAACGTTTCGCACATATTACAAAAACAATTTTCGGTTCAGTTTACATGATATCGTTCATAGAATCACATTTTAATATTACTTATTAGGCTTTTCTCTTTATGTTGCTTAAGTACTAATATCATCCGAGTTTGTTTAATATCAATCAATTATTGATTTACATATTATATTATAATTATACAGCCACCTTTTGTTGATTCAAATTTTACATAGAATGAGTACAAAAATTAATATTAATTTAATAATTAATATTTGAAATAACGATTAAAGTTCAATTAACTAGCGTAAAAAGTTTCTGAAATACGTGTTAGCTATTTACATGTTATTGACATTAACCGCTTCAGCGTCAATACTAAATCAGTTGAAACATTATCTTTTGATACCTTCCTCAATCTCTTTATTTTCTGTTAATTCATTTTTATCATTAAGTTCCACCATCTCCGACTTGATAACATCATCTTTATCTTTCGATCTATATGCGTCGGGTCCTATTAATAACAATATTACCGGTAGGAACATTAAGCCGTTGAATAAACCAAACAAAATAACGAGGAAGAAGATTTTGAAAAATGATTGGAAGGTATAAGCTTTTGATAAGCTGAGGAGTGACAACGAGAGAAAAGTGGAACCTCCGCCCAAGAGAACTGCAGTGCCGATGGATGTGACAGTTTTAAATGCTCTGTCATGTCGCGATCCCTCCTTTGCAGTTAAAAAGGAATGTCCAACATGGGCAGCGTAATCTACACAAAGACCGATAGCCAACTCGAGACCAATACAACAAACTATGTCTACAGTCATACCCCAACGTTGCATCCAACCTAAAACATTTAATATAGTCAATAAAACGCATAGAAATATCCAGAAACACATCTGTAGGTTTGTTATCAGAATAACAGTACAGGCCATCACGCATAATAATGCTAATTCAATATTTCTTTCTACTTCAATAGCTATTACTTCGTCAGTAACCCAATTTCCGAAAACTTTGGACCACACGCTCCGATAACCATCGCTGGAAGTTAAATTAGAAGATTTAACTATACCCTTTACTCTGTTCATCGCGGGAATATATTCTTCCGGCCCGTAAAATTTAGCGAACTTAAATTGTAGCGTTGAAGCAATTATACGTGTAACGGGAACACCGCACTGAAACTTGTCCGGTAATTTTAAGTTTAACTGAAATCTTCCACCAATTGAACTAGACAAAAATCTTGTTAAATACTTATTAAATTCCTCTTTCGATACGGCGGAAGAATTTCTAAGGTCACGATTATAATTCGTCAATACATATCGATGAAAATAATCAATCCAGGAAACAAGTTCATTGACATAATTCTCATCATTTAATTTTTGTGTCATATCAAGTAAATTCCCAAATTGGTTCTTATAATCTAATTCCCCTAAAAATACCATTGCTGTATGGCCTTCCTCCGGGTAATAATAATCATAAGTGTCTAAATATTGTTTATAGTATGTATCATCAGGAATAAACCACTTTGGATCAAAACGTTGTTCTAATCGAAGAATAGATGCAATGCTAAATCCTGTTATTATTAATGTAAACAAAATAACAATACTTTTACCGGGGATCGTAAATACGATATTTTTATAGAATGATTCAAACCATTTTTGCAACATTGTTTTATCAGTAGATATCTGAACAGATTGTTTATGTTGATAGCAAAATAGAATACCATTTCTGTTGGCTTCGATTCTCCTAACATCTAATGTCAAAACTGCCACATAAAATGTAACAGAATAGCAAAATATGAAAAATACACCAACAGCAGCATAAATACAAAACGATTTCAAAGAAGGTAATATTGTAATGGCACCTATTAACAAAGCGACAATATCAGTAAATGAGGTGATAACAATTGATACACCTGCATGTTTTAACATTAGGCCTATTTTTGCTGGAAGACTTTTCTTTAATTCAGCTTCAGACAAATTTTTCCAGCATGCATTCATTACAAACATGTCATCAATACCAAGACCCATTAGAAGAAACGGCAAAGAGCTGTGAACTGGACCAAAAGATATACCAAATACAGAACACCAACTAATAGCTGATATATATGACAATCCTACACTTAACAGTCCCACACTACCCAATGTAAATCTGATTTCTAGCCAATTGAAACGGGATAGGCCAAATTGGATATAAAAAAACATTAATACAATACCTATACTCAATTTATCCATATCAGAAAACATAGATTGTCCACTGATGTCTCCAAAACTCCTACCAGCCTCGTAAAATATTTGCATCCCAGTAACATTGTGAGATATTGTTTTCATTAATTCTAGAAATTTTGTTTCCCACAAAGCTAAGGGAACTGATACCCAATCTTCAGTTCCTACTATATTTCCCACTTCATTTAGATCTACTGCAGACATATTAACCTGAGTATACCATGTTAACAGAATGCTATTTGCAGAAACAATTTTTTTATTATCATCATATTTAACACCACCCAAGAATTTAGTATAGTCTATTGGATGACCTGTAATTGGATTTGTTTTTATAGTGTTAACTTTAGCTACAATCTCATTTTTTGTTACTTTATTTAGCTTTTTTATATCATTTTTCCAAATATTTAATATATTATTTTCAAGACAAGACATTTGGAATCCCTCTAAAACACTACAATAAAAGTCCTCAGCCACCCACAGCGTTATATCTGAGAAATTATCTTCATCATTCTTTTTGCTTTTAAAACTAGTTGAATTCCCTTGTAAAGATTCCGAGTTTGAAGTAAAAAAATTCACAACGGGTACTTTATAGCACAAATTTGAAATAGAAAATGTTTCATTATCACGAGTGACCTCAAGAGCTTTTATTTCACTTGTTATGTCATAGATTTTTTTTAACACTTCAGGTTCTAACACATCGTCCGCCGTAATGAGTACATTTTGAAATCGGAAACCAGTTCCAAATTTATCAATATACCAATTTGTATCATGGTAAAAATCTGATTCAGGTGGCACCCACAATTGTAAAGGATTTTTTTCTATGTGAAATTTTAAAAGTCCAATACAACTAACACTCACAAACACTAATGTTAAAATTATTGTCTTCCATGGATTTCTGCCTACACAAACGCCAAGCCGAAAGAATATTTCTTCTACAAAATGCACAGATTTTGAAGACGCTGCCTCCCATATTTGCTGTGGAGTTTTGAAGCTCTTCTTTTTTGGCATAATTTCAGATCACTTTATTTTAGATAAGCACTAATCTACTACTGGTAAAATTTACTGATACTCCAATGTTGCTATGAGTCCAGTATTGATATTGTTCTGTCTCATGATACTGGCATGTTTATTCTAATTTTAATACATTTTGAAATAAACGAATCACATAGACTATATGATAAACAAAAGCAGACGACGATCGCGCGACCGCTCGTCGCTCGGTACTGGCGTTATCTCGGGCATACTCTGAGAAGGCAATTATCCAATTTTTTTTTATTTGATAATTTCCAACCTGAACCTACTCTGTTTACGTGTAACGCATTTGAGTTTGACAGCATTCTTCAGATATCTTGTGACCATTATATTAAAGCACTCACTCATTTTTACTTTATATTAGGTTACTTGAACGTATGTTTTATATAAATAAATTTGATATAATATATTACATAATATCTTTCAGCGTATATAAAATATACCAAGCCCAATATAAATGTGATTTGAAAGATATGTTATCAACTAAATTATGATAAAACCAGCAAATTATGGTCGCATTCAACTTGGTTTTGGATAAAGGTATTTAAATTAGGTAAATATCTATGACCTATTAGTTACTCTTTGCCTATTAGATTCTTTTCTTTATTTTTTGTTGTTAACATTTTTGACAGCTTATGATTTATTAAGGCTACTGGACACATGTTTTTTAAGCAAACCTTATAATAATGTTGTTGGTATGGTAGTAAGAAATGGTAATAATTTTGAATAGAAAATTCCGAAATATGTTTCAAAGACTAATCGACAAAGAAGGCCACTGCCGATAAAATCAAAGTCACAGATTACTTTATATTATCAAGAAAATGAAGGTCATTATCGTAGGTGGACTACAGGCCTAATTTCTTTGACCTTGGCGTTAAGTCGAAGGATAACTGTCGTTCTCATTTCCATTGATAATTCTGTTCAACCTTCAAACATTGCTACGATACTTTTATATTTAAATTAATTAACTGGCTAAGAATGTACCAGCATTTAAGCTCCCAAAAAAAGATTCTCAATGCTATATTTTCACAAGCTTCAATACACATACGTCACAATTGTCACACGTCCCAATAGATTTGTTTAAACCTTAAAAATATACAATGTGATCGAAATTAAATAATACATTGATAAATTTCAATGAAATTTTGTATACATCGCTGGTTTGTGAGAATAGCGACGGAACTATCGGCTGAGTGCCTTAAGCGCTCGCCTTAGTAGTCCGGTGAAGCTGTTAAGACCTTGCTTGGTCAATAGCGTAGTCAGTTCGAAAAAAAAAAAAAAAAGCGACAGAACTAAAAATTCTTGTTTTTTGAGTATGGCATTTTTAAATTTCTCTGTAAATATTTTAGTCCTTATCACGAAATTTAAATAACTTACTGAAAGTTTGACCTTACTGAATAAAGAAAAATTTATCGAAATATAAAAACACATAAAAATATTTTAGAACGTTCATTAAATTTATTTTAAAAAATCATCCAAGGGGGCGTTTCAGATATTAGCCTTTATTCACGAGACTTCAATTTATAAAAATTAACCTACTTCATTTATTTAACTTTAAAGCCTCTTAAAAATACCTATTAAAATCATATAACAGTGTTTAAACCTTTTGTACTTATAACAAATAAAAATAGTATTACAATAAACAATAGTAACATTATATTTAGATATTAAACATCCAAATAAACTAAAATTCTTCGAAATAGGTAATAAGAATGGTAAAAAGAGGAACATCAAAGGAAGTGTAAGCAAAATGAATCATTTATTTTTTAAGCCTACGTAAAATTGTCGATAATAGTTCGGAATTATATTTTTGTTATCTAAATCTAGAAATCCTCTCTTCTTATTTTCTGAGATCCCTTGCCTTTTTTATAAGCAGGTTGCAATCTGTAACTTTCGCCCAAAGCATTTGTTATTCGGGTAAATGACACACATTTAAATTCATTTTCACCTTAAGAAGTTTTATAAACAAAGAAACCTTTGTCATCAGCATCTACGTTTTAAATCGTTTTATCTGCTATTTTCACTCTCACTATTATTATTTTTATTAAAATTTCTACCCAAATCAGAGGCTAACGACTTTAATTCGTAAAAACTTATATGATCCATTTGTATGAGTTTGTAAGGAGATCCTTTGTTTTTTGCAGTACGAATAATAGAGATATACTGATCCTGAGATAGATAGGGCCCGATTTCAAAGCCGTTTCGATGTTTTTTTCAATGACAAATTGGACACTGTCACCTTCATTTTGAGTGTGCCCTTTTATCAGAAATGTATGTGTGATACTAATATAATGAAAAGTAGAAACAGCGTACATGTACATACTAATAATGAAGTTAGTTTTTCGTTGTGCGCAGCAGTTATTAGAAATAAAAATTCACATCTAGTTTGGCTTCAGATGTTAAGATCTCTGTCAAGACCTTTTAAATATTCTAAAACACAAGCCTCTATTTCTACAGCTCCTCTGTTTGCTTCTCCTTCATGCTACACGTAGCAGCACGTATTTTTATTATGCAACTCACATATTGTAAAGTTTAGGGTATTCACTTTTGAATCATAGCAAGAATTTGAAACATCTCCCCTAGGATATGGCATCACAACCTGTAAGTCATAAATTGCTACTATTGTTGATTCTTTCTCCTCTGCTTTTTTCATGTCCTTTACTTTCTATATAATTGAAAGTTCTTTTTCTATTAGATGATTTCCATATTTTGGCTTCAATCGATTTTTATCGTCTCCTATTTGCGTTATTGTGAACAACATAATCCTCACACTGATCCTTCTTAGGTTGGTAAAATCTATGTTAAATTCTCCATTAAATATTTTAATACGATATCATAAGCAATTACTCATAATTATTCAAGTACACAGGCTTAAAATAAAAATAATACATGAAAATAGACTTACTTTTATTTTTAAAAAGGACTAATCACGAAATAGGTCACTATTCTTGAATAAATTCCAACGATTATGGCAACATAACTATAGATACGTCGATATTTAGGAGAATCACGTTATGTATTCACTCTGTTGTAATCGGCTCAACAGAGATGAACCTTTATTTGTGAGTTAAGCTAGAGTGTTTTGTCTTAAACGAATAATGACGTTGTTTCTTTTTAACGAACGTTGGCGCGAAATCCACCCTGTGTCTCTATTCACCATAAAATATGACATATTTATGATCATTTGGCACACAGTATTCAATTTGACAGAATTATTAGTTCCGTCACTATTCTCGCAAACCAGCGACATGCTTTCCACTACTAACATCAGGTGACCCACATGTTCGTTTGAAAAAAAAAAAAAAAAAAAAAAATACTTTATGCTTTGGCGATAAATATTCAATGTCCTCAAAATATTACTATCATCAATGATATTATAACTAAAAACCTGTTGATACGTTACCTACATGATATTTTGACAAAACAAATGGCACAAAAACGCACACATACGTAAGGTAATATTGTATCGCCACACTAGCTTAGATAAAATGTGGAAGTAAGATGGTATATTCTCAATATAGGTGGTGAAAACGAAATAGCTATATGTTGTTTAGAAACGGGCGGATTGACGGAGCTAGACAAAGCCTAGGTTCAATCCTCCGGAGTGGAGCCCTCGAGCACACTGCTATCGCGATACAGAAACACTGGAATTTTTCAGTCACTACATATGGTGTAACGGTTTTATGTTTTTTCCTTATTTTCGAAATGGGATAATTTAAATTAGATCACATGTGTGTCACCCGAATTCTTATTTATGTATAAACAGCTAGGTTAGTTTAGCTTAGACAGATATTATATAAGATATAGACAGAATTCCATATAGATTTTTTCCTAGCAAATCGATCACAATGTTGATGTGTGTACATATAAAGCACATTTTGGACTTTTTGGCGGGATCTTAAAATGTCATATAGTGAATTCTATATTTTATTCATAATCTTGTATTATTTGGCTCTATATTTTGTAATATTGGTGTTGTTTTACTTAATATAGTTTGGTTATTGTTCACAAATGAAGTGGATGGGAAATAATACCACGATGCATGGACTCTGACTTGCCACAAAAACACCCTGAAAAGTTCTAAGAAGACGGCCACTATCTTGTTACTTCATTGAAATGATCGCAAGAAACTTGTAATATCATTACCTAGTCGACAATGGCAGTAATAATCTACTAGAAAATTGGTTACCAAAAAGAAAGCACATTTTAGTTCGTTGTATAAAATAATTTTGACACCATATTTATCAGGGGCAATGCACTGATTACATAAGATACTATTATCTTTTTGTTTATCATTGAATATCTATCACAATTGCAGTAACGTGCGTAAACTGATTTTAAGATATAGGACGTTATAGCAGTATCGTTATATCTACACATCCGGCACCCCGCTTCCCGCTACATTAATTGCACGAAGGGCACGCTTAAAACGTGTTTTCTTAATTATTAATATTGTCAATAAACATCTTTCCTGAGGCTATCACCCTGACCTGGTTTAAACTTTATTACCTACTATTTACGATAACTCCAATTTGATGACAAAAGTTACCAATGACATTTGCCATAAGTGTGAATTCATATTTCTCTCGACGGATTGCTTTGATAGGAAATCTGCGATAACTAAAACACCAGAGCAAATTATCGTCATTATTAAACAATAAACTGATTTCACAACATGCAAATACGATTGATTAACTCATTCCAACTGCAATACCATATGCGGGAAGTTACTACCATTTTTTTCAATTTATTTTAGAAACTAAGTATTTAGTTTTGAAATAGGTTTTATTCCAAGTATCCAAATAACAACAATACCTACTAAAACAGTTTTATAGAAGGTTCTTAATGTTTGTTTATGAAACTAACTCACTAGCGATTCGCCCATCATAAGTGTTCTATCAGTTTAGACACGAGCACCTACTATCTGATAAATGTTTTGGCGTTTTTATAACTATGATTAGGATTGTATATAATCAAAGTGAACTTTGAAATCTGCGGTATCTTCCAATTTATTCACTGAAACTAGCCCATACCCGCGATTTTAGCTGCGTTGCTTGTAATTTTAACTAAAAAACATAACCACATCGCTTGTTCCACGTCTCCTTGCCAAGGAGAAGTATATCGCTAAGTAATTGGCAACGAGGCAATGACAAAAGCGGGGTGGTAGTGTTTTACAGCCTGACTGGGTCGCACCCATCATGTATATGGCGAAAAAACCTGTCCCAGTGATTCACTTCTGCGGTTCGCATTTCGGGATCAGCCTGTGCATGTCCAGCTTTTCACAGGCCGGCATGACAGAAGCCGCCGGCGATAGATAGTGTGTGACTCGGTGGTCGCCATTGTTTTTGGATTGTACTGTGCTTACCATCAGGCATAGTGCAGTAATTTTGCTGCGCTACAATTAAAAAAAAAAACAAAAAAAAAGACAATTATTAGCTTTGTATTAAATGAAGATATCGTGATAATTATTCTTATATAAAAATCAGTTTACCATAGTACGTATATTTTATCTTGATGATCCTAATCGAGGTATAAGTTAAAGATAATGTAATTTTTATCATAAATTATTGTATTGTCATCGGTTCTTCATATAAGGCATGTGCAAAAATTCAAGGTTCTGCAACTGTATGAAAATTGGTTTAAAATAAACCGTTACAGCGCCATGAGTTAATATGATATAAGTATATTATATATAACATGTACAATTATTGCATATGTAAAATGTGTTATTGCAAAAATGTACGGTTTTGTTTTGATTTGATATTGTAACTGTAATTATTCACCGAGCACTGACGATAGAAGTATAGTTTTTAATTAATTTTATTTTTTCTTGAAGATACCTATTAAGTACTAGGTGAAATTCTATTTGATTTTATATCGCTATAATGTTTTCAGAAAAAAAAAAAATTAATTTTGTATGAATAATGTTTTGTTTAGGTAAACAACGTACCTTTTGACTATCTAGTAGAAAGAGTAATTTTCAATTCATGGGCCTCGGCAACACTGATAAGGTCTGTTTAAGGATATAAATTTATCAAATAACGATATGTAAAATCTATACTTTATGTACGAGCGTACACATACCGTATCTTATCAAAAAAACAATTGGATGACAGAAAAACTCATAAGTACTTTAAAAGAATTCAAAACTCATCACTAGAAATAGTCAATACAATCATTACTAATTCTTCACATTTTCTTGATATAAGATTAGTTTAATTGAAAACTTAGTTTGAACTTGAGTACTTCCTTACATATGTTTAAAAATGTGAAGTTAAATAAGTTAAATATTTTGTAATGGTAATTACGAAAGCCCAACATAAAACAGATAAAAACTGATATGGACAATTTATATTTCGAAATAATAAGACTGATGGAGCAAAGAAAATCTACTAATAATGATAAAGAAATTTTAGAGAAGAATACTGAAGCCTATAGCGACACACAGCTGGCATACAACGTTGCGGTGCGCACTACAATAATTTACGCGAGAAACCAAACGTGGCAATCTCAAAAGATCAACGGTCTTATTACAAAAACAAAATGGACACGGGTTTAAGACGAATTTTGCTAAGCAGTGCCTAAAATTTTAAACCTAGTTGAACTCATATTTGAAATATTTTATTATTCGTGTTGCTGTGAAAGGGTTATAGGTCTATTTTAGGAACATTTTTTAAATATCAGCTAGGTATGAGTTTGAGTGGATCCTTGCACGGTATAAAGAATAGAGAGTTTCTTTCGTGGGGTCCTTGGATAGTTTAGATTCACAATTGGACCCGGTACGTATCGCTATAATCGAGTTCTAGGTTTTTGAAGATTTTTTGCGTTTGTAAATACAATTAGGACCAGTAATTATTAATTTGGCGTAGATGAAGTTTTGCAGGTCAGCTAGTATTTTAAATATTCCTTTATCTTTTCGTGCATATAATAAAATTCTTTAAATAAGAAATGTATAAATGTATATAATATTTTTCGAACCTAAAAATAATAAATAAAACTAATCCAGCACGGTGTGATAGTAGGTAGCTCTGGCCTTTTAAAAACAATACTACGCCTTATGTAACGAAGACACCAAATAGTATAAAAGCTTGATATATCAGTCGATATTTATAGTTCTCTATATTAATCTTATCTTTAGTTTTATCGTTGAATCTGATGATGAGCCATTTGAACCGTTTCAACACTAATTTATTTAAACTTATCCGATACGATTAATAATCTGTATGCTTATTTACTCTGTGGCTTAAGGAGCGTTCCCAACTTAGCAATTTGCCTTAAAATTTAGGGAGTAAATAAGCCGGATTGGGTTTTTTTAAAGGTTTTATATGTTTAGAGATATTATTATAGAGTATTTTATAGACAAGTACATACCCTGAAATAACACCTAATTCTGCCATTTTTTTGGAATCTATTTAATAAACAAATAATATAATTAAGAAAATATTATAAAATTTTACATCTAGAAATTGAAAAAATAGTAGCTGTAATTTTGTTAATATTGTTAGTCGTAATTGATGTAAATAATAGAGACGTCTTTCAATTTCAATGTAATGTTTTGGAGGAATTTTCAAGTAGTAACTGTGGCAAGTTTATAAGGCTTGGCCTTAGAGCTTCAGAGGTAAATATTTTGGTAGTTGGTAATTCTGCTCAAGTCGCTTCTTTGCAGATTGTTATTGTTCTGTTTTTGTTTTAGTAGGTAGTTTCTTAGTTTAAAATTACGTACGATATACGCATTTAATCACTAAATGTGAATACTTGTATTAAACTGTAATTATGTGGACCACTAAAACTTTTTTGACTAAAACTAAACGTGGAAATATTCTAAAAGTAAGGTTATGTTTTTGTTGTTTTCAAGTTTCTTTTCTATTTTAACAGCCTATTTGAACACAATAGATCTAGTTTCCTGTGTTTAATTAAACACTTTCAATTGGTATAGCATGCTAATTAAGAAGAATATTAAAAATATATTCGGAGTGGTGTAATTCTTATACTTTAAAAGTATTTCCTTATTCATCATGCATAGCTATTATAACGCAGTACTGGTTTATAATCTGTAATCCGGTGAAGCTGTTAAGACCTTGCTAGGTCAATAGCGTAGTCAATTCGAGAAAAAAAAAGGTTTATAATGCATCATCAGAACTCCTATGCTGTTAGCATACCATGTTGATACATATTATATGTCTTATAGTATAATCACTATCACCCTGTGTATGTAATGTTTATGTATGCAATTAAAATGTAGGAATTTGTTAATATTACTCAATATATATATATATATACTATGTTTACTTGTACTTCAATATGTAAGTAGATAAAGAGCATTGGTAAATAAACACAGACTTTTTGTAGGTGGTAGAGCCATGCTGAAGCTATTATTGGTTTCAGCACACACAAATGGGTCGGCTTGCACGGGATAGTACCACCCTCTTATAGAAAACTGACGTAAAATAACAGTGCTTTCATTGTTGCGTTTCGTTAGGTCAGTGAGAGCGCCAGAACACTTTTGACTACCCTGGTGTTGTTAGTGTCTATGGGTGCTGGTGATCACTTAACATCAGATGACTAACCTGTTCATTTGTCTTCTATGACATTAAAAAAAACACACTAATTCATGTATATTAAATAGAATTGGTAATTTCTAGTACTAACGCTCCTGTTATCTTTTTTTGCATATCTAACCTAATCAAACCCACATTGTTCATAAAATTAACATTTACATAATTAATCTGTAGTGATACTTTGATATTGATTATATCTCATTATCATAAATTAATTAATATTGTAGTAAATTAGTAGACTGAAGATGCATTTTCCTTGAAAGAAGGTGCAACATGTCATGTCCTTATTCGTACTCAATTCGCATTGTCGCTTTCTGAGTTTTTAAAATTATAAGAATATATCCCAGAACAGCAAAATGTGGTTTTTTAATTTCATATCTATAACTCACTATTTACACATTACAACATGTATATTATGTTAAAATGGCTGACTTCCATAGTTCCAGCCTAGTTCTAGAAAGTTCACCAGTGACCTGATATAACTGAATACTCTAGTAGTAACTTTGCATCAATATGTTTAACATGGTATCAGGCTAGCTCTTTGTAATTCAAAACAACATGTCTGGCTGTCTCATTGTTACTCATGCACATAGGGGATTTTCTTTGATACATAGATTAAAAAGATATCTTAAAGTACATTGTATTGTTGAAGTGTAAGAAGAATAGTAATAAGTCAAACTGTTTTACAGAGAATTATTGTTATGCCCATAGCCATAGCATATGCCCATATTAGGGGTGTCAAATAACATGATAGGACTTGAGACACCCAAGCCAACCTCACCTGCATGTGGTGTACCCTGCTGAATAAAACGGTAATGAATGGAAAAGGCAATGGTGAAAGCAGAGTGGTAAGGTTATACAGCCTGACTGGGTCGCAACCACCATGTATATGGCGAAAAAACCTGTCATAGTGATTCGCTTCTGCAGGTCGCGTTTCGGGATCAGCCTGTGCATATGCAGCTATTCGCAGGCTGGCATGACTGTGGCAACCGAAGATGGATACTGTGTCACTCAGTGGTTGCCATTGTTTTTGGATTGCACTGTGCTTATCATCACGCACAGTCATAAAAAAAAAAGCTAAGCTGAAACTTGAAGCAGCTCCCTCTTACAATAGAACTTATGAAGGCACAGAGATGTGCTTTATATACTTTTCATTAAAGGAGGATGGAATTTCTGGAAGCATGGAAGTCATTACTGGAAGTATACCATAAAGTAAAATTGGAGATCATCTATTGTTAACTCCATTGTATTGTGTTCCCAATGGCTCATTCTTTATTGGCTATATGACATTTGCGTACAGTGTTTGCCTTTCCATGCAACATAATGTAGGCTTGAATAAAATGAAAATATGTGTGTCTTCTCGTAATATGCCTTTATTATTTTTACAATGGACCTTTAATTATAACATTCTTAGCGCTTTATTGTAATTGGTTCGTTTGCGTAGATGCCATGCTCCGTGTGTTGCCCCATCTAGATTTTGAGTGTAAATACACAGGATTTAACATTACAATATCAATGCTGTTGATACAGTATTACAATAATTATGTACTTTACTGGTAGAGGAGATAATATAAGTGCTTTCATTATTTTAATATATTTTATTTAAATTCAATTGTACTAATTTATTTCTAGATTGTAAGGGAACATTATTTACGTTATGACTTACTATGTGGATCAGCTGCATGCAACACATGCCCACACAAAGATGACGAACTGGTTTTGGATGCAGAGCCTCAATCTATTTGCACTTTATTTGATTATCCTCACTACTTGATACTGGATACCAATGTAGTGCTACATCAAATAGATATTTTAGAGGAAGATGCATTGACCAATGTGATAATACTACAAACTGTATTGGAAGAAGTGAAACATCAAAATACAGCACTGTTTCAGAGACTTCTAGAAATAATTGGTCATAAGAAGAGAAAATACTTTTCCTTTGTCAATGAACACCATAAGTAAGTAAACTTATAATAAAATTACATTACAAATCACATTTTGACAACTTTTCTGAAATGTGTACAACAATTGTGGTCCAATGAAAAGTATACTGAATTTTATCAATTTACAGCCTAATTATCACTTATGTTTCCGTCGAAAAATTTGGTCAATTAGTGCATAATGGGTTTGCCTCTTATGATCTCGATTTTAATTTTTAACCCAAAGGAGGAACCCTATTGTAAAGCCTATTCATCAATTAGACATTTAAAGAATCAGTCAAATTTTAAAGTAGTATAGGAAACCCTTCAATATCATGGATATTCATATTCAGATATACTGACAATAATAATAAAAATAACAAGAAAATTTTAAGTTCTTGTTTTCTGTATTTATAACAATATTGCACAAAATCATCAAATTTGCTGTGGTTGTGGTTTAAAATAACACATAATAAAACATACCAAATGTTTTAGAAAAAAAAAAACATTTACTTAGTAATTAAAAAAAAACAAAAATATTATGGGTTTGTCTAAATTCTCAATGCTTGAGTCAGATTCATACTTGGATGTATAATATTATTTTATTAGATGTAATAATATTTTTCAGTAGTCTATACTGTTAGAGCAATGGTTCTCAAGCACCCTGTCGCGACTTATCAAATGTGATGTGCCGCGAGATTTACAAATATGATATTTTTATTTACTATTTTATACTAAATTTGTATGTAAGAATGTGGCGAATTTGTAATGAGTAATGTTCATTCCGTACGGAGTAAAAAAGATTTGAGAACTATTGTACTAGAAAATTAACTTTATAAATTATAAAGTAACTAGCTTCTGCCCTCGACTTCGTGGAATCGTTACTTTGAGCTAACACAAACTTTAACTCACGACTTAGTTTAAGTAGAAGGTGGAAATATTTAAAAAAAATATGTACCTTAACTCCGATTTTGAAACATTCTTCATTGGTGCTCCACTCTCATCACGCTTCATTGGCCTTATCGTGGTGATGTATAGCCTATAGGCTTCCTCGATAAATGAGCTATCTAATAACACTGAAAGAATTTTTCAAATTGGACCTGCAGTTCCTGGGATTAACAAGTTCAAACAAACAAACTCTTCAGCTTTATAATATTAAGTATAGATATATGATGAACATATCTATAACTTATTTACATGTTTGTTTAATGACTTTAGCGAATAATCAAAGTTGTTACAAAATAAACCTAAAATTGCTCTAACATGAGTGTATATTTATCTATACTTCTATTATAAAGAGGTAAAGTTTGTGAGTTTTGTGACGTTGTAGGGTAATCTCAGTAACTACTGGTCCGATTTGAATAATTCTTTCAATGTTATATAGCTAATTTATCGAGGATGGTTATAGGCTATATATCATCACGCTAAGACATACAGGAGCGGGGTACCAATGTTGAATGTTTAAAAATCGGGGATTTTTTCCTCTTGAGAGCTTCCGCTGCGTGTTACCGTTAGCCCAAAGTAACCATTCCACGCGAACGAAGTCGCGGGCAGGGGCTATTTTTTCTAATAAATATGATTATTTATAACAGAGATACATACATAGAGCGTAGCCCTGGTGAGAAACAGAATGATAGAAATGATAGAGCAATACGTAAAGCAGCAGCATGGTATCAATCACATCTGAAGACCAATGGTGTTGTAGGGAAAACACCAAAAATAATTTTACTTACTGACGATGAAAATAGCAGGAAGATTGCTCAAGAGGAAGGAATCCTTTGTTCTACTAGTATGAAATATTATCTAATTTTTTTATATTACTCTAGTCTGATTAAAATATATTTATTTACTATAGTTTACACAATCTATATATTATTATTTTATTTTTATATAGGATTCTACTTCTGTAATATATACTACAGTCAACATCAAACCGATCATTTTCGACCACTCTGAATATAACTGCTCGGAACAGAAAATAATACGTATTATATGTATAACACGAGACAACTGAAGGATACGGTTAGCATTTAGATTCCTGTAATAATACTTTTACTTTGTTCTGTATTCAACTCTTGACAATGTATGCGTAAACCCAAATTTACGGCTATATTCAGAATGGCCAAAAAGATTGATGAGTACTGTACGTTCTTAGTCATATGAATGGTTACATTACTAACACATTAACTGCCACGGGACTATTCACGAAATTTACCTGGGAAGACATTTTCTTTTAATGATAGTATGTTACTAAAAATGGTAATTGTAGTAAATAGTAATAATCAAGATGTAAAAAAATTTTGCAATCAAAAACATAAATGTAAAATGAATGCCAATTTCAATGATTATGAAGGGGTATAAATGGGTTATAATATGAAGGGGTGAAAAGGGGTAACATTACACAAGGTAGCTTGCACTTGCTATTCTGTGTACTGGACTTACACACTACCACGGTTCTAGATGTTTGTGGAAACTGCAACACAGAAATTCATGTGGGCTAAACATTTTTTCTCTTTCCTATCCAATCTATATTTACAGTGATATATCACGACTTAGACCTAACTTCAAATAATGCAGCTAAAGGAAAGACGAGGTAACTCGTAGTGAGCCTCCTGGGCAAATTCACAAACTATAGATATCTCGTTGTTGTGTGTGAATGTGTAAGTGTGTTAAAGTAACATAATTATATAACAATTCTGGTTAATAGACTAATATGCGAGAACTACCAATAACTCATTAAGCAATTAGTCTTTCCATGCATTCCATATCAAATACGACCATAATATGCAATTTTAACATAGTACCAATGATTAAATGTAATTATTGTTAGATAATATGATTAATATCAATTAATATAATAATTGGTATTTGTATTATTGGTTTTCATTTAGAAATGCTATAATTTAATTAGATTTCATCTTCAATTTATTTTATATTTAATTCTACATGAAATCTTGTATATAATAGAAATTTTTCGTTTTCAGTCAAAGATTATATCGAAAATGTAACTGGTTTTGTGGGACTTGCTGATAAACTGTCCAAAAATATAATACCAGAGAGTTGTATCAAAGATGCTCTTTATCCTGCACATTTAACACCAAGCCAAATACATGTAGGTATTAAAAACCAAAAGCTGTACCAAGGAACTTTTCATGCCTCACGTGACAATTTCTTGGAAGGTACTGCAACTGTTAATGGATTCGAGAAACCTGTGAGTATTTTTTATTTATACCCTTAACTACATATATGTGTGATTAAATTTCATTCTGCATGAATGTAAGGTAAGGCCTTGTAGTACAGTGGACCCTACTGTTGATTTGAGAGGCCATGTTAAATTCCAAGACATCACTGACTTTTTTTGTGATGAGCATAATATGGTTATGTATATTAGATGTTTAATATAATAATACATAATAAAAGCTATGCTTAGTTTGAAAATGAATAGTTTTATGTGAATTTTCGCTCATATGTAGTACAGGGTGAAAGTTTAGACAGTAGCAATATTTGTGGAGAATACCCTGCACTCGATTCTCATTCTAAATCAATTCTAACCTAACACCTGTTATATTTTCTAAAGCATGTTTTGCTATATTTTGGCAACAGCATTTGAAAGTTAGTCCTATTTCTAGTATTAGCACGGCAATATGACTGCACTGTGCCTGATGGTAAGCACAGTACAGTCCAAAAACAACGACGACCACCGAGTGACACACTATCCATCGCCGGTCGCCGCTGTCATGCCGGCCTGCGAAAAGCTGGATATGCACAGGCTGATCCCGAAACGCGACCCGCAGAAGCGAATCACTGACGAGCTGATTCGCCATATACTTGGTGGTTGCGACCCAGTCGAGCTGTAAAACCCTACCACCCCGCTTTCGCGATTGCCTCGTTTGTTATTCAGCAGAGCGCACCATGTGCAGGTGAGGTTGGCTTGGATGCCTCAAGTCGTATGATGTTATTCAACACCCCTTACACCCCACACAGCTATAACATTGCTAAATACTTATTAGTTCAGTTTGTGGGCAAGCTCTAATCTATAGTGAATTTAAATAGTTAACGATATTTTGTTTCCCATTTCCTTACATCTAAACAAATACTTCTCAAAGTCCTAAGTAGTACAGATAAATAATAGCATTTTTATAAGGCTAAAGATAAATTGTGATAAAATAAGTAAATTAGATATCAATATATGTAAATGTAAAGAGAATAGAAATTATACCATTTTATGAGTAGATAATTTATTTTTTATGTTACGCTAATGCCTAGAGAAGCTATGTAAATGTCGAAGTCTTTTATCTGTCTGTTCCAGTACAACTTTTGATATTGCTATTGCTTTAGTTTATGTTCTTCCATATAAAATAAACCTAACTATTATTATAAATGTGTATGTGAGTTAGTTTGGTTGTTAGTTATGACATAAGGTAACTTTCATTAAAAGAACTGTTCTCGAGGGACTGGTTAAAGTAATAGCTATTTTAAAATAAATCCTAAATTAAAATTTAATGTGTTAACAGATTCTGCTACAAGGTCATATCGGTATAAACAGAGCTGTGGACGGCGATGTTGTTGCTGTAGAGGTTTTGCCAGAGGATGAATGGCGAAAACCCAGTGATATCGTTCTTGAAGACAAAGCTGATGATCCTGGGGACCTTTTCGAAGAGGAGTCGGTATTATTGAATACAGTGAAACCGGCGAAGAAAGAGGATGATGAGGTGACACCTACTGGAAACATTGTCGGTATTATAAAAAGGAAGTGGAGACAGTACTGTGGTATCTTATTACCTAGCAAATTTCCAGGTAAATATTTGTATATTCATTTTATATTTATGTATGAATATATTTTTATCTCCACTGATATAAAACAAGTGTTGTATATCCATCCATATATATTAGAATAACTACTTGGAATATCGTTATTGGTTCTCACGAAAACTTGACAGGCCATTACCAACCAACTTCAAATCTATAACTTATTTACATGGTGTCGCTTTTAGTGTCGGTGTGCGTGTACATCTGAAAAATTCACTCTCAAAATTTTCGCCAAACGCGCCAAAAGAAGAATTACTTGAAAATATTATTTCTTATGATATTTATTTGTATATTTTAAATACTAATATTTAAAAGTCGTAATGGTCGAGCGGTTTGACCAGTGGAATATCAATCTGATGTCCGCAGGATTGAACCCCGGCATGTACTAATTCTTATTGGTAACACTATTGACTGACGGTGAAGGAAGATATCGTAAGGAAATCTGAACCTGAGAAATATTTTTGTAGTACCGTCTATGTGGGAAAATATATAACCGGGGATTGTTTGGGCTTAGAAATCGCTAATACGTCGTGGGCTGGTGTGGTGATTATGCCCATATCTTCTTTTGAGAAGAGGTATATAACCCTGCAGTGGATCTCTTACAGTTACATTGCTTCGGGAAGAGGTTTATAACCCTGCAGTGTGTCTCTTATAAGTACCTTCCTTTAGGAAGAGGCCTGTAACCCTGCAGTGGATCTTTTACAGTTATATTGCTTCGGGAAGAGGTTTATAACCCTGCAGTGTGTCTCTTACAAGTACCTTCCTGTGGGAAGAGGCTTATAACCCTGCAGTGTGTCTCTTATAAGTACCTTCCTTTAGGAAGAGGCCTGTAACCCTGCAGTGGATCTTTTACAGTTATATTGCTTCGGGAAGAGGTTTATAACCCTGCAGTGTGTCTCTTACAAGTACCTTCCTGTGGGAAGAGGCTTATAACCCTGCAGTGTGTCTCTTATAAGTACCTTCCTTTAGGAAGAGGCCTGTAACCCTGCAGTGGATCTTTTACAGTTATATTGCTTCGGGAAGAGGTTTATAACCCTGCAGTGTGTCTCTTACAAGTACCTTCCTGTGGGAAGAGGCTTATAACCCTGCAGTGTGTCTCTTATAAGTACCTTCCTTTAGGAAGAGGCCTGTAACCCTGCAGTGGATCTCTTACAGTTACATTGCTTCGGGAAGAGGTTTATAACCCTGCAGTGTGTCTCTTATAAGTACCTTCCTTTAGGAAGAGGCCTGTAACCCTGCAGTGGATCTCTTACAGTTACATTGCTTCGGGAAGAGGCTTATAACCCTGCAGTGTGTCTCTTATAAGTACCTTCATTTAGGAAGAGGTCTGTAACCCTGCAGTGGATCTCTTACAGTTACATTGCTTTGGGAAGAGGTTTATAACCCTGCGGTGGATCTCTTACAGTTAGTTACATTTCTTCATGAAGAGGTTTATAACCCTGTAGTGTGTCTCTTACAAGTACTTTTTTTGGGAAGAGGCCTATAATCATGCAGTGGATTTCTTACAGTTACATTGCTTTGGGAAGATGTTTATAACCCTACAGTGTGTCTCTTGTCTCTTAACAAGTACCTTCCTTTGGGAAGAGGCCTGTAACCCTGCAGTGGATCTCTTACAGTTATATTGCTTCGGGAAGAGGTTTATAACCCTGCAGTGTGTCTTTTACAAGTACCTTCCTGTGGGAAGAGGTCTATATCCCCGCAGTGGGTGTCTCACAGGCTGATGATGATGGTCATTTATTAATACGATATGATGTGTAGGTGCGACCCGGCACCTGTTCACGCCGGCGGAGAAGCGTATCCCTCGCGTCCGCATAGAGACGCGTCAGAGCGACGTGCTCGCGTCGCAGCGGATACTCGTCGCGCTCGACTCGTGGCCGCGCAACTCTCGGTACCCGCTCGGACACTTCGTGCGCGCCCTCGGCCCTATAGGTCAGACTTATTTATTTATATCTTGTAAAAAATATACAATATTGATATTTGATTGATTGGAGAAGACGTTACTTTGCGGAAATCCATCACTAAATATAATATTATAGCAGTGAGACTTAGTAGTGGTCAATCAATTTCAGGCAGAAGTGAAATGTAACATCCACTATAATATACAATATTGACCCTTTGGTTCCCTCTTTAAGACCAATATTTCAAAATGACGGACATAGTTTGTAAATTTCTAGCCAATTTGGTGATCAGTGAATCCTAAAGCTTGCATTTGTTTATAGGGATTTATCCAAGTAATACGAAATATATTATATCCACGTTAAAGTACTAGGTGGTAGAGCCACGCTTGTACTGGTTTCAGCATGAAAGAGTTGGCTCGCCTGGGGTAGTACCACCCGACACACAGAAACACCCACGTGAAGTAACAGTGCTTGCGTTATTGCGTTTGATTCGGTCAGTGAAAGCGCCGAAGGACCACCCCCTCTCCCTCTCCACCCTCCTCAACCTTCCCCCACTCCCTCGTCCCCCAAACACAGGCTGGCAACGCATTTACGACCCCCGGTTTTGCAAGTGCCTGTTCGTTTGCCTTCTATGATAAAAAAAGTACTAAATCATTATGTTTTTCCACAGTCCAGTGGTTAACGGATACATTAACGAAACATCTTATATAAATACATATAAATCAATTGCCGAATGTAAGTGCATCATTTCAAACCCGTCCGTGATCCCGTGTCCGGAACCGCTAATTATTGGACCGTCATCGCTTTTTTTCCTATAATTAACAAACAGTATAGGTACTTTATGTGTTCAAATGAAATGAGGCAAAGCTAGTTGTCACGTGGAGGTATTTGATTTCTTCATTCAAAATAGTCGTTCTTTGGATATTATCAGGTGATAAAGATGCGGAAAACGAGGTAATCTTATTGGAACATGACGTACCTCACGCGCGCTTCAGTGAAGCAGTTCTTGATTGCCTACCTCCGAATGACTGGATTATACCCAAGGAGGTAAGCTAAGCTGAATACTGATTTATTATTTTCAACTAATTATGTAAGTCTTATAACAGTTTCACACCAGCTTGTAAGAGACCCACTGCATAACCATATGCCATCTTCCCGAAGAAAGTTATTAGCATAATCACCACACGAGCACACGACGTATTGGTGATTTGAAACTGCAAAAAAAACCAGTTCCATGTTTTCCGACATATGGTGGCTCTACAGACATTTCGGTTTCCTCACGATGTTCTATTTCATCGTCATCCGATAGTTTTGCCAATTTGAATTAGCAAATGTAACCGAATTCTGAAAAATTGCTTGGCACATGCCGGGGTTCGAATTAGTGGACGTAGAATTGACATTCCACCGGTCAAACCACTCTTCCACCACGACTTTAATACGGCGACAGTTTACATGTTATGTAATATAGTAATAAGATGATTCTTTAAAAACTTAATAGTAAATTAGCTCTGTGTGTTATGGGATTTCCCCGCGTGTATGAGGGGACTACCCGTCTGCAACATTTTCGAGAATTATCATATTCTCGTCCCTCAAAGGAAATGATTTTTTACAAAACCGTTCTTAGTGCTTGCCTATGTTATATAAAGCTCTCATGTGAACTAATTGTGATTTGATGTGTGTGTGTGTGATTTCAAACCCATCAGTTTAATAATCTTCACAGTCTATGATTAATTTATTGAAAAATGAGACTTTATGAAAGAATATTAATCATCACTTGAAATTTGTACTTCAGAAAATGACTATATCTAATTTATAATTAATGATATATAATTGTAATTTAAAAAAATGTATATTGTATATATTACTAGCAGGCCCGGCGGTCGTCGAAGCCCTAATGTTCCATGGGCCTCGGCGAGGGCCGCCCCCAGGGGCCCACATCTATGTGGAGGGCGTCCGTGTCAGGGTGGGGACCAAGATGAGGTATCTGGGCCTCATCCTGGACGGACGCTGGCGGTTCGAGCCCCACTTCAAGGGGCTCGGACCGCGC